>CM023485.1:112882234-113132247 GCA_013339685.2 Hyalomma asiaticum | reverse complement strand
AATCTGTCTTATTCCACCCCAATGCTCCTTAATCAGCTCTAATCCACCCTAATCCGTCCTAGTCATTTAATCCACCTTATTGAAGAAAGATTTTGGGTTCGACTCCCGTATGTTATTCAGTTTGAATCCTAGAAGGTGGTTCATTGGAGTCCCATAGGGCATAAGTCCACCTACAACCGCTAATCCGTCATTCATTGAAGTTTGGAAATCGTCGTTTCTTACACACTGGTGGCATGCATCTCTTGGCGTCTTGGGAAGATACACGTACGGTGACCTTTGCACCACATCGTTTGTGTCGACGCCGAGGTAGTTTACGGACACCATCCAATGGCATCTATGTGCCCCGCGATGGTGGTCTAGTGGTTATGGCACTCAGCTGCTGATCCGAAGGTCGCGAGACCGAATCCCGGCCGCGGTGGCTCCATTTCGATGGAGGGTTAATGTTCAGGCCTGTGTGCTGTGCGATGTCAGTGCGCGTTAAAGAACCCGATGTGGTCGAAATTTCCGGAGACCTCCTCAATGGTGTCTCTCATAATCAGAGGTGGTTTGGGACGTTAAACGAATTAATCCCCACAAATAAATTAATCCAATCGCATCTATGAGACTTGCACATTAACAAATGCATTTTTATATATTTAAAGCAACTGTTTACCGTAGGTCCTCGCAACGCAAAGAAAAGCGAGCGCACGGCAAGCGCACTTTCGGTTTTCAAGAACGCGCGCTGCGAAGGGCCCGCACAAGAGCGCAGCGGGCCTGTCTGCCATCGGCCAATAGCAGCGACCTCCTTGTATATGCTTTATGACGAAACAAAGCGCATGCAAGGAGCGTGAGGAGAAGCCCCTTTTTAAGTGGAGGGGTTTTGAAAAAGTGGAAACTCAGTCGAATGTATTGTATTGGGACATTGTATTGTATGTTAGAAGACAACAGTTCGTATTTCGCATCGGGGTTAAAGATGCTTTGATATCTAGGCAAATTAATCACCCCGATGTACTCTGATGGTCCATGTATGCCTTTTTCTTCGACGATTATGCTATGTATAATTTAGAATTCGTCCTAAATGTTTTTAAGGAGTGGCGAGCTGGGACCTCACCAGGAGAACTGCTTTGAAAATGGACAACGTAACAGCTGTTGAAATGTTCATTATCCTGTGGACTACAGCATTTTTACTAGCCATCTTGCTTGCATACCTTTCAAATGTCTTGCCTTCTACTACATCCAGGCCGCAGCCTTTTCTTTTTCCTGTTAAGGTAAGTTGTGAATTCTGCATAAGCGAAATCCCGCTGTGAATAAATATACAGCGGGTTCACACATGGTCACCTTCAGTAATTATATATATATACGTCATGGTGGTGAATAGGCCGAAAGCGTGAAGACAGAGTAGTAGACCCTCTGAGTTGTCAAAAAAATTAGGAAAGCGTTTATTCAACATTTCAGCCGGAGACCGGCCTTCATCAGGAATGCCTATGGTCGTATTACCGCTTCTGTTTATGCCAGTCCGAGAGAGCTTTTCCTTTAAGAAAAACAAAGAAAGGAAAACATGAAAAAGGAAAGAATGTAGAGACAATAAGAAAAGAAATAAGACAGGAGTCTAGAGAACCTGAAACGGACCAAAGAGTGGAAGAAAAGCAGAAGGCGTGCGCCATATTCGAGCATCATCTCCCCCTTTTCTCTCTCCCCCCTTTTCCCACTTCCCCCCTCTTTACGAAGTGGTTTTCGTGTGGCCGGACTCAACAGTCATGTGTGTAGTTCAGGCCATCCTCGGGTGTGTCGATGCCAAAAAAGAGCAGAAAAGAGGAAGGAAGGAAGAAGACGGGTGGGGGGGGGGGGGGTGGCTGAGTACAATTGCAATGATGTGAGTAGCGATGGCGTCTAGAAGTCTGCGCCCGTACGGGTAGGCAAGAACGTGCACTGCCGTGACTCCACGCTTCGCGACATCCAGTAGAAAAAAGAAAGGTTTAGAAAAATAATTAGAATAAGGCAGGTAAAAGATAAATGGTCAGGAAGTAAAAAAAAAGACAACGTCATCAAATAAGTTTACATGATTCGCTTTGAAAAACAGGTCATATTTCAGTGGTTCGGTTCCCGCTGTACATATGGTGCCCCACGTTAAATGCTTGCCAATGATTTTATTATTACGATGGTTCCCGGGTTTTCATTTATACATTTTTCGGTCGTTTTGAACCGGTATATTACTGGTTCAAAACGATATGAATCTCGTTGCTCACGGTCTCGCTTTGACTTGAAGCCCTTTTCTAATAGTGTCACTGTTAGTTTATCGAATGAATGACTTGGGAGGCTTATATGTTTCGAGAGAGGTAGATTCGGAATAGATTTGGCATGAGCTTTGTCGTTGCTGAAGCGGAGCCTCAATGAGGTTTCCATTTGACCTATGTACTGCATTGTACATCCAGTACACTCCAGCAGATAGATAACATTCGAAGAACCGAAACTGAAGTTACCGCGAATTTTCGCAGAGTACTGTGATTGGGAGCTGTTGGCAGAACTCGTGACGCCATGCCTTAAGCCAAGGTGTCTTGTCTGTAAGCCAGTGCAGCAGACGATTATTGCCACAGTATATATATATATATATATATCATTTTTCATTTCATTTCAATTAAATGGACACTTTCAAAAAATGCCCACGAAGGGGGCAAAAGGAGAATGTGTCTCCTGACTTGGCCCGCTCTTCCCGAGGCACTTCGGGCAGGGACAGCAAGACAGTGTGCACAAATATACATTATGCATACAAACAGTAATAAACGAGGAATACATTAACAATTTAAGAAATGTAAGACAAAGCTGTCCCCTAGCGACAAACCCAGAATGCACCGTGATCAGCATCACCCAACACACATTGAAACACGCAACAGTTTAAACAATGAGCACACCACACACATTAAACACCGTCAGCAATTTCACCCCATAATTGCATTCCAATTATTACATCCTTCATTCGCTTTCTAAATTGTGTGATGTTTCTAGCCTCCCTGGCGTATTCAATTATTTCAGGAATCTTGTTGCACAATAGAACAATTTGGTTATTAATTGATTGTACACCATAGTTAGTCCGGCACATTGGCCCGACCAATGCAACAGTGCGATGATTATACTTAAGATCTCTGCTTAAATATATATCAGAAAAATTCTGGTAATTATCTTTAATTTTTTTGAAGATTCACTTGGCTAGTTGCATCCTATAACACTCTGGGAATGGGAGTACATTATACCCACGAAAAAGAGACATATTTGTGGGGACAGAGGTACTTATCAAACCTAGAGCGCGTTTTTGAAGAAGAATTATACTTTCTGTATTTGTTTTGTTGCACGTAACCCAGACTAAAATGCAATACATGATTTGCTAGTGGATAAGAGAAAACTAGAGCTGTCGTTTAACTCTCCCTGGAAGGAGGTGGTGCAAGCGTCGAATTAGACCAATCGACCTTGATATTTTTATTCGAAGGTTGTCCACATGGTAAGACCAACTAAGGTCGCTTTGAAAACAAACGCCTTGAAACTGAATTTTGTTTACATGCGCAATATTTTCTCCATTAAAAATCAAAGAGATAGAATGATCTACAAGCCTATTTTTTTGCTTGAAGAGCATAAATTTGGTTTTTTTATGTTTCGTTCTAGCTGGTTGATTGTAAGCCACGATCTAAGTTTATCCAACCAGGAATTTGCGGTAATCTCAATGTCGCGAAGATCTATCTAAACCTGAAAAGAATGCATTGGTGTCGTCGGCGTACATGACTATGTTTGGTGTAAAAGGAATGCTTACTATGTCGTTGATTTAAAGTATAAAAAGTAAGGGGCCAAGTATCGATCCTTGGGGAACCCCATACTTAATTACGCCCAAATATATATAGTATTCTCGGTTTGAAGTTCGATGTGTCCGATGCGATGTGGGGTTTAAAATAGGGACACACGTTCAAAATTTTTGCTTTATTAACGTTTCGGCCGGCTCCCCGGCCGTAATTTTAATAACACAAGCATTTCGAACGTGTGTCACTTTTTTCACCAATAGGTATATATATATATATATATATATATATATTATTGTACACCATAGTATTATATATATATATATATATAGAGAGAGAGAGAGAGAGAGAGAGACAGGGTGTCCCACGTAACTTGAGGCAATATTTTCAAGGTGAAAGGCGCGTCAAAAGGGACGTCAGAAGGGAATGCAACCAAAGAGGTATTGCTGGTAGTAGCCTGCGTACCCCTTCATGCTGAAACGCGCTGCGCCATGATCAGTTCCCTGACGAAGGAACGCTTGTTTTTGCTTTTTTTTTACGGGGAACGCTGTTTGAACTTTCCTGACATGTGCAGCGCCGGCCGCGTCAATCTTGCAAGTCGCTTCGAGAACCGTGTCTTCCCTTCCAGAAACTTTGCATTGCGAATGCTCACATTTTTGTACCTTGTAGAAGGTCAGAGATAAGGGGAGAACACGTTATGACGCACGTATAAAAGCCGACGCATTTCGCCGCTTGTCAGTTGTTCTGTCGATCGACGATGACTTCGCAGTGCGATTCGCTGTGTTTTGATGGGCGCAGTCTCGCCCAATATTCTCTGATATGGTCCGATATCGTCTTGAGTTATGTTGCTTCATTCATCATCGCGACCACGTGTCATCTGGAAGAGGTGCTTCCCTTTCCATGCACTGTACGCTCCGAGCCGTGAGCCAAGCCGACATAAGGACAATTCCAACGCGGCCCTTCGCCTCCTGGTTAGCTCAATTGGTAGAGTGAGCCCCCCCGGATAGGCTTTATTCTCGGGTTCAAACCCCGGATCAGGACGAAACTTTCGGTAACAAGGAAGCTTTTATTTCTGACAAAGCTGTATGAATTTCCTTGTAGCCTTAGCCTTGAGCTACAAGCTGGTGGATGCTAATTTTCTCTTTTTTACAATAGTACTCCACCTTGTGGGTTTCTTCAGAATTCATTTGCTGGATTCTTGAAATATGTACCCGGGAATACAATCGGCGCTTATCGCCAGACTACGGAGAAGTCGAAGGACTCGGCCCAAGGGCTATTGTTCGCGACCAACTGCGCGGATTGTTCCCGTCATCTCAGGCTCAAGTAGCGAATACATCGTTCGCGAGGAAGTACAGCGACCGCTTCGTTTCAAAAACCTCCGCAATCCCAACCAGTGGCGATGACCCAGCGCACATACCTAACCATCGCCCACTATGCTACGATCACGGGGAAGCTGCCCACACCCACACCTATTGCCAGCATCATGAGATCGGACCGCGTGGCTTCGACGTGAACGCGCCGTGTCCGCGGCCTTGCGACATTGCCGACTACATTGTAGGAGCAGAGTGGCGACGGGGACGACAGTCGCCCGGCCGCTACATCTCTCCGGAAAGGCGGCAGTCCAGCGGCGCCAACCGAGGTCGATCTCCCAGCCCCTATCTGGGAAACTAAAGGCAGAAACTGATGGAGGTGCGGTTGCTCCACGGCACAATGTCTAAAATCCTCGTCCTCTTCCGCCGCTGCCACCGCCGCCGACGACGACCACGATTCGCGAATCATCCCGACGAGGCCTCGGCACGCCGCCCCAACAGAGTACCAACGCCAGCATGTCACCGCCAAAAGATTTCCCGACGCGACACTGCAGTAGAGGCAGGTGATCCGAAAGGTGGCCAAACTGCAACGCCATGTGACGAACTACCAACATCGAAGTAATTATCCACGACCACAGCATCACCGCCTTAGTCGACACCGGAACCGACTACACTACTATCAGTGGTCTTTTCGCCGTGAATTTGAAGACGTAAGGACTGCCTGGGAAGAACCTGATATCCCTACAGCAGTGGGGCACCTCATAACACCGCCTGGAACCTGCACGGCGGGAATCCCGATTGCGGCCAGACCTACTGAGTGAGCATTGTAGTCCTACATCAGTGCTCGAAGGACTTCATCTAAGGCATGGATTTTCTGGACCGATGCAAGAAATGATGGACCTACTGAGTGAGCATTGTAGTCCTACATCAGTGCTCGAAGGACTTCATCTAAGGCATGGATTTCCTGGACCGATGCAAGAAATGATGGACCTAAGATTCATCTGAATAAATGTTTCCACTGACAACGCACTGCCGCCAGATAGCAACGTAGCTTACCATGCCTTGAATGTGACGGAAGGAGAGGTCACCTCTTCGCCGCTGTCCAGGGCCATCATTTCCGGCGGTTTCAAAGCACGTACCTACATACAAGGCGTCCTCCAGGCCCACAGCACTTGCTGTTAAACCATCGGAAGTGCGCCTTAAGAGGCATAGCTAAGCTGCATAACGGCGAAGCCAAGGTAATGGTGTCACAGTTCAGCAACGAATACAAGCAGCTGAATAGGAGTACTCGGTTTGTGTACATAGATGAACTTATGGAGGCCAGACATACCTTCGCGCTGCGAATTTTCGGGGACCTGCGACGCCGACCCCAGTGTCCGCAGCTGCGTTGGAAATCAATGAAGGTCTTTCCAGGCCAAAACAAGAAAAGCTGAAGGCTTTACTTTAGAAATACAACGAATATTTCTCATCGTTATCGAGGTTTCGTCAGACTCCTCTCGCGATACACCACATCATAATGGACGAATATGCCCTTCCCATCCGTCAGAGCCCCTACCGAGTTTCAGCACCGGAACGCGATTTCATCAAGGAACATGTCGATGAAATGCTACTCGACAAGATCATCGAGTCATCAAGAGTCCATGGGCGTCGCCCGTCATGTTAGTGAATACGTAGTATGTGCCCTACGTTTTTTCGTTCATTATCGCCGCCTGAACAATATCACGAAGAGAGACATGTATTCTCTCCCACGGATACACGGCGCCTTGGAGTGACTCTACAACGAGAAGTATTTCTTGTCGACGGACCTCAAAACCTGCTACTAGTCGACGACTAAGACTGAGAGAAGACTGCCTTCATAACACCAGATAGCCTATTCAAGTTTACGGTCATGCCTTTTGGTCTTTTGCACCGACGACGTCCCAGTCCGTACTTGAACAGTATACTTGCACGCTTGAAGTGGCAGACTTTCCTCGTTGACTTGGACGTCGTAATTTTATATTTGGCTCAATTTGACGAACACCTCCGGCGCCTTGAAGCTGTTTTTGAGGCAATCGAAACATCTTGCCTCACCTTGAAGCCGGAAAAGTCCCGCTCGCATGCTAGGAGCTCTTGTTTCTGGGCCATGCTATTAGCAAGCGTGGAGCACGCAATGATCCGCGGAGAACAGCTCCGATCGCCAACTTCCCCGGCCCAACGAAAAGAAGGCAGTACGTAGATTTTTGGGCTCTGCAGGTGGTGGGTCAAGGACTTTTCATGGATCGCTGAGCCACTGATGTACTCTTGCAACTTCCGAGGAAAATGTAGTTGCTCCGTTGACGTGCAGCTCTTGGCACTACAACTGGAACGTTTTTGCATGTAGACCAGAAGGGCAAGCACGCGTTCTCCCTCAAACTAACCGGTCAGCTTCTTCATCCAGGGCGTTTTTCTCTTAAATGTGGTTCCGAAATCCGTCTAGAAGCATTGAACGACGGTATCCACTGCAAGAGAAGCCAGAGAAGCGCCTAGACACCATGGTGACTGACCGATAATCCAGGCTCTCCCAATTGCATCGCTCAAAGGCGAGCGCGAAGCCCAGCATAACAATTTAACGCAGCTTGGTAATGAAATCGTTGCGGCTACAGCGAATGACGAAACAAGCTGGCATGATCTTCAGGTACTCAATTACAAGGTTTAACGAGAGAGCTGAAAGCGACGGATCGAGAGGTAGGCCCTTATGTAATAGGCTCTGCTAATGAGCAAGAATTTCTCCCAATTTCTCCCAACCACTGAGTGCATCGACAGCCAAGAGCCGAAATTGTCCAGTCTAACCGAAACCCTATTGCGGTCGACCTCGCGCCACCGAGTGACAGCATACAGCTTCCTGGAGCTTCTGAAGTTTAACGGAACACCTCACAACTGGTCTTCATTTTGGAAGTTTCAAACTGTAGTTCACGACAATGCAATGTTGACCGACGTAGATGTCTGCTTGCTTAAGGTCATCACTCACCAGGTTGACCACTGCTGCTATCGCCGGTTTAAGTGCAAGTTCGAAATGCTATAAAGATGCAAGTG
This sequence comes from Hyalomma asiaticum, assembly GCA_013339685.2. Lineage (NCBI taxonomy): Eukaryota > Metazoa > Arthropoda > Arachnida > Ixodida > Ixodidae > Hyalomma > Hyalomma asiaticum. The sequence continues at coordinate 113,124,125 of CM023485.1, read as the reverse complement.
ATATTCTGCTTGCATGATTTGCCAGGGAAGACGTCATATTGAAAGACCACGTTGAACACCTCAGCGACTACCAACCCGTCCGATGAGGAGCAGATGTGCGCGGATTGCGCCGTTTGTATGACAACATCGAAGCTAACATTCGCAGTCTGAGAGCTTGGAAGGTTACAGAGGATTAGTTTCAGTCGTTTTACAACCGATCACACTCGGAAGCTAAACACGAGAGCTTGTACTCCAACACTGTAGGCTTTACAATCAAGTCAACAAATTTTTATCGGCAAGAGGAAACGGTGCAGCAGACGAACAGTCGACTTTCGCATCCAATGACCACTGAAGTGGTCTCGATTTTCTTAAAAGAGAAGCGGAAGCTCGCGAACGCTGCGAACCGTGGAGCACTGACATGGATCCAAAATAAGAAACCTCAGTAAAACTAAGCAATCAAGTCATGCCAGATGCCCTTCCGGCTGTACACGACAAAGCAACTTGTGTCTCAGATATGTGCTTACCAAGCACCGACAGTCTGCATTTTTGTAACAGTGAGGAACATTCTAGAGAACACTGTATAGCTGCACTCACAATCGTAGGCTATAAAACAAAGCTTCTGCAGAACGGACGTTGCTTCAGTTGTCAAGGAAGTACCAAGTGGCCAAATATTGCCACTGAAAGGGCAGCTCCCTCAAATTTCGTCGACGACACGCTGCTACCATGTGCGATGCATGCGTCGTCGGTTCCCTTTCACACAGTGTAAAAACATGTCGCAAACTCTCAGTGGTGACGGGACAACGAATCATTTACCTTCGAAACGCTATAGCGCACGTGTATTCTGCAGCACCAAGCGTTCTCACGCAGCTGGCTTTCGATGGTGGAAGACAGAGAACGTTTGTCACAAACAGCCTTGCAAAGAAACTCCGGTGCTAAACGACCGGCCACGAAAACTTGTCACTTGAATCATTTGGCATCCATAACGAAGCGAAAACCTATAGAAAGTTTACCGTACAACACTTGGAACAAACGAAGCCTTGTGTACAGCACAGATGCTGCGATCAGCCGGTTCCGGCAAATTGCAACAAATGTACAAGCAGTGGCCTAACAATCGCTGGTTTCAGTTTGCCAACCGGTCAGGCTAAAGATACTTCACCAGAACTTGTAACTGCAGCACACCATTACAGAGAACTCGTCGCCGGCAAAACATTCTCCTTAAAACGAGGCTTAAGGGCAGTACAAACTATGCTTATCTGGGCAGTTCTTAGACAGGAAACAACCAACACGACCACCTCACTTTGCACGGAAACAGCGGTCCTCAACATACAAGTTGGACATTTTTGCAATGCGATGGAACAAATTTGCCCTCTCCATTCTGTAGGACTGGAGTCGTCGAACGACGCCATGCACAAGGAGCACCATGTTATGATGTATTTTCAAGACGTCGTTGATCAACGAGAGGTCGTTACTAAGTACAACTTCCATGGAAGGCCGTAATTCTATGCGACAATAATAAGGGCGCCGCACAGAGAAGACTAACTCTGCTGACAAGATAGCTGCTTTGCAACACTGAGCTGCTGGTAGAGTATCAGCGCCAACTCCAAGCACGCCAGCGATAACATGGCTGAAGAGGTCGATGAGAGATAAAGCAAAAAACCAGTTTTTTACATGTGTCACCACGCCGTCACGAGAGAAATAAGGGCTACAAAGGCGCGTGCTGTCGTCGACGCTTCTTCTCATGCGAAATGGCATATTTCTCTTAATGACACTCTTTACAGCAGGCCGAACCTAAACCCTGATTTGGTGAGCCTACTGCAACGTTTTTGTCGTCATCGCATTGCTCTGCTAGTAGGCATTGAGAAGGCATTCTTGCAAATCTTGGTGAATGAACAAGACGGAGATGCTTACGGTACCTTTGGTATGAAAAACCCGTGGGACCAGTCACCATTGCAAGCTGAAAGAACGCATATACGTTGATCGCGAAGTAACTGGAACTGACAGCATTGATAGACCTCTTTGCACAGAAACGACGCAAATATTTTCTGCCGCTGCCATGAAGGTACGTTAGTGTGCATCAAACGAGACTCCCTCCCAAGCTCTTAAGATTGAAGCAAGCTTGTGAGAACTCGCCTTTAGCAAACCAGCTTCTGTTTTCAAAATGCTTGAATTGATGCCGACAACCTGTCATTTTCCCTTGACCGGTATTCGAATTTGTGAAAACACGAATTGACATCGAGAGATTCATAATATAGGCGGTATGACCCACTGGGATTCTTGGGTCCAATTACTATGCGATGGAAGAACTGCTTTCAATGTCTGTGGAAACCAACCTTAATGTTGAATGAATGGACACGGTGGGGCGACGAGCTCCCTACTATCTACAACCCGGATCTGCCCCGCATCTTCCAGCACGGTTTGGTACTGGAGAATAGAAATGCCACGTTTCTCGTCTTCGCGAAGGTAAGCCCGTCGGCTTGTGGCGCAGTCGCGTACATGCGCACCTTCGATAGTCCAGGCGGATCTTCTACCATCATCCTTTTCAAGGCTCGAATAGCACCAATGAAGGAATTCACCCTTGCCAGTTTGGAACTACTTACTTGTTTAACCGCATCAAGATTACATGCACATGTTTCATTTCTGACTCTGAGCGAGGTCCCCATATGGGCCGATTCAATGGTAGCTCTTGAATGTATAAAAGGCAAGAGCTACAGCTGGAAGCCATTTGTTTCTTACCGAGTACACGAGATTCAAGCTGCTACACAGACTGGTGGAACCACTGCCCTGGGAAGGAAAACCAGGCAGGTATGATCACCCGCGGATTACCTACTGAGCAGCTCGCAACATCAGAACTATTATGGACATCCGTGGCTGCATAAAGGAACATAGCACTGGCCATATCGAGATGTAGTTGATCCTGTTCCATCAACATATAACACAGAGGAAGTCGTCCACACGGAAGTGCTACAAACACTGAGTACATCCTCCCGAATAGCGAAACCGATTATCACTGTGTCTAATTGGACCTCCATCACCTGCTTTCTCAGGGTCACTGCCGGATTCTAAGAGTCGTCAGCAAACTGAAATAACAAAGCCGCGTTTCTTTACACCCTCAGAAATAGATAACGCGGAGCTGCAGTGGTTGCGGAAAGGGCGAGCTGAAGCGTTTTAGGAACACACAAAGGAAGTCTGTGATTTCACCTCTGCGTAACATCGACAATTTGTTCACCGAATTTTGTCATGAAGGCCGAATTGCACTTCAAACGGGAAACGCCGCAAGTCGAGGCATTCCAATAAGAAAAGCGACGCCAGCAAACGCCACCAATATTCGCGCACATCCACGATGAAGCCGATACCCAAATCCACACCGACGCAAGCATTGCAGCGCTCCACGCCGCCTTGTGCATTCGACCGATGCATTTGAACACCTTATGAATTACGCTAGGCAGTGAAATCCTAGCGTAATTCATAAGGTGTTCAAAACATAACGCTAGGCTAGCTGGGCTAGGCTTTCGAACATAAGGTGTTCGAAAGCCTAGCCTAGCTCTCAAGCATGAAAGCAAAATATTCCACCGCAGAAAGGTAATGCATTTCCATCACGTTGGCTACATCAAAATTCCGCCCTCATCTGTACATCACTCCCTTCAAAGCCGCGAGTTACCACCACGCCTTGTGTTGACAAGCTTGCCTGAAATATCCAGCAGGACGGCTCGCACGATAGTGTCAGACCATGAGCTTGACATCACCTTCGTTCTTAAATGCGCACTAAAGCACACCGACACCATCTGCTCGTCTCGCGCCCCGTCTATCCGCTGGCACAGGGTGACCGGGACGATTATTATTCCTTGAGAGCCATAAGTACCGACGACGACGATTTCGCGGAACTACAACGAGCTTGCCCAGAGCTCAAGAGCCTGATGGACTGCCTGGAAGGCAAGACCGTCGTCGAGCTTAAAATATCCGACGAAGACTGTCTTCATTTTTCCGGCGAAACAACAATCTTCTCAAGCAGAAATTCTCGCCGCTCCGAGCCTACCACCTCCTCGTAGTGCCTTCAGCATTACGTCCAGATATTCTGGAAGCTTCACATGATAACTCGACAGCAAGAACCTGGGTTTTTTCTGCACACTCGCAAGGATAAAAGAGAAGTAGAATGAACATCACCTCACTGCCGACATTCCCACTACGTAAGGACATGCAGAGACTGTCAGGCAAGGCACCATTAACTAGGGAAGCCAGATTTCTGCAGCGCAGCCCATCCTATTCATCTCGACAACCATTCGAGCAAATCAGTGCGTACTTAAAGTGGCGGTTCCCGATATCCACTTCCGGCAATAAAGGGGTCGTAGTAGCGGCTCACTACTTCACCCGCTACGCCAAAATAAGGGCCCTCTCCAGGGGCAGTACTGCCGATGTCTCCACGTATTTCATAGAGAACATCCTCGTGCGCCATTGAGCTCCAGAAGCCCTCATCACCGACTGTGATGGGAAAAGTGCGCGACAACTGTGTTTTGTAGTGTGACAACGCCGACAAGGGCGAAGCGATCATACTGAAGCGGTCATGAAGAAGCGAAGAAGAAAACGACGACGACAAGCTGTCGCACGAGGCGAGAAATAAAAAGGAAACAAAAAATTACAGCATATCCACGGAGTGAATGATGATGAGTGGGCGAAGCTCGGGATGTGCATCGTAGATCGTGCCGAGTTTCGGATTAATTTAGTTAACGCGCATGCTACGAATCCTCACTACTATGCACAACTATGCACAATGTTCAACTATGCACAATGCACAAGTGAAATCTCCCACCGGCACTTCATTGCAAGTCAAGATGCAGTGCCTATATATATATATATATATATATATATATTGTAAAGAAGAACGAGACAGACACAGCGCCTTTGGTGCAGGCCGGCTGTTCTAATCTGACTTCCTCTTTCTCTTCGTCTCTAGCCCGCTTTTTCTAAGCGCGAGCGTCAGAGGCCCAGTGCAGCTTTTCGCCATTACACTCGGCCACGACTGCGAGTGTCGGTAGCACCCGAAACCGCCAGAAATTGACTCTGGTGGGCGGCATTGACTGTGCCGAAGCGGTCGCTGGCCTTGTGCGTGCTGTGACCTGATACAGAATGTTGCCGGTGACGACTCCTGTGGACGAAACTGGCTGTTGCGGGAGGGTCGGAGCTGCCTCTCAAGTTTGCCCCGGCGCAGGCTCCCAAGTCGGCCCAGTCTCTGCGGATGTTGTAGGTCTCGGCTACGCCGCAGCTTGGATTGGAGTTCGTCCAGAACTGTCTCCGGTGGGCGACCTTGACTGTACCGTTGCGGTCGTTGAATGCCGAGCAGGCCTTTATGCCATCCCAGTTTCGTGCCCTCGTCAAGACTGAGTTTATTCGTACTTCCCTCCCGTGACTGAGTAGTATCTGCAGGAAAAGGAGGCTGAGCAGAAAATTCTTCGACCACAAAGGCTGCATTGGTGGCTCTTAAATGGGACGACGCATTGCTCCGGTGCGTTCCTTTGCATTTGGCCAGTAAAGCCGTTGGTAGTACAGGATGTTGGTCCAACGGGTCATGAGGCACACTTTTCCTGTGATCGGTGGGCCCGTCATGCCACTGGTGCGGCAGCGCATATGGTGAGGGCGACTTCTTCGAATGCAGAGGGCATTCGACCTCTGGCAGTGGTAGGGTTGTGTCGGATACCATCGCAGCCCCCGATGCGCACAGCAGAGAACGCAGCGTGCGACTGGTGTGCGTGGCACAGGCGCTGCCAGTTACGCTTCCAGTCAAAAGCTTGCAGGTGGGCTCCTCAACACCGAGGTTTCGCCCGTCAGTACCTTGTTCTTGAAGTTGCCTGATGTCAGTCTTGTTCGCGTTGTCGATGGGTAGTGATGGTTTTTGAAGTCGCGGGGCATTCAGCCCTTCAGAAGCCGGAGCATCCATGTCCTCAAACACTGGTAGGCTCGGCGACCGCATCTCCGGTTGCTCTGGGTTGGAAATGCTGTGCGCTGTTTGCAATGCTGCCCCAATGCCAGTCACCAACGCCGAGCCCGAGACGCACACAGGTGTACAAGACTGGGTGTTGGCGTCTGTAACAAGGCAGTCAGCGATGGCTCTGTCGAGGGGCTGGCGGGCGCACCTCCGGCGTCATCGCGGTGTGCCTCGCGAGCCTCGTCCAAGTTTGAAAGATGGTTGGCACGGCCGCAGGCACGGGGAAGCGGACCGAAAGCAGCTAAGAACTTCGAGGTCCATTCCGGCCAGGACCTCTGCCAGACGCCTTGGTAGCGATGCCAGGCCACGGCACGTTCTCCAAGGTGGCTTAAGGCCACCTGCAATTTCTGCTGGTCCGTCCGGGCATAGCGAGTCCCGAGATGGTTGATGTTATGGATCCAGATGATCGCGTCGTCCTCAAAAGCATGGAACTCCGGGATCACACACGCACTCGGCGATGGTGATGCCGCACAAGATAATCCGGGAGTTACCGTGCCGAAGACACTGAGTTGCTCGAAGAGCAACGACATGGCCCGCATGACGTCGGTGATTTGGCCGACCGAGGCATTCGAGTAACCAAGGTCGGCGGCCGCGGAAAATACGGCGGGCTCTGTCCTCCCGACGGCGGTGTCCATGTCCAAGGACGCTTGGACAGCGTCCCTGTGCGGCTCATGTGCCGACGTAGGTCTAGGCGAGGGGGTGTTACCACAGGAAGCGTGAGTGCCATTCCGTGGTAACAGGAGGCCCTGCATGGGCGTGGGTCCCATAGGTGCTTCCGGCGGCAGGAGGGTTGCGGGGTCCATGGTCGCGGAAGCGTGGACGGCGTCCCTGGACTGGAGCTCCTGCTGCGCCGATGATCCGCGAGGACGCCCTCAGCGTCTATCTTTTGTCGACTGCGCCATTGTAAAGAAGAACGAGACAGACACAGCGCCTTTGGTGCAGGCCGGCTGTTCTAATCTGACTTCCTCTTTCTCTTCGTCTCTAGCCCGCTTTTTCTAAGCGCGAGCGTCAGAGGCCCAGTGCAGCTTTTCGCCATTACAATATATATATATATATATATATATGGGTTGCCGGTGAACGCTTCTCCAAAGCGAGCAGTCGGTATTTCTTAATCAAGAAACTCGCTAGGAGACGCTGCCTGCGCCAACCGTTGTCTCTCGCGGGCGAGCGCGTGCCGGGAGCCACGCGCTCGCCCTCGGCGCGTGCGTGCCTCCCGGCAGGCACGCGCCAGTGGCTACCTACTACTAGGGACGCACGACCCACGCCTTAAGGAGCTTCGCCCCTAAAACGCGGGTTCGATCCCGGCCGCGGCGGTCGCATTTTCGATGGAGGCGAAAATGTAAGAGGCCCGTGTGTTGTGCGTTGTCAGTGCACGTTAAAGAACCCCAGGTGGTCTAAATTTCCGGAGCCTTCCACTACGGCCTTTCTCTCCTCTCTATCTCTTTCACTCCCTTTCCCCCATCCCCACGGACGCTTAGCTGCGCTCCCTACATGGGCTGCAGAAATTAGCATCCTTTCCTAACCGAACCACAATCAATCAATCAAGAGAGAGGTTGGTAGCGTTCGACCAGCGTGGACGTCCGATGGGGGCTCTCCGCAAGAGTGATGGTCGGGCATAGTCTGGCGAATCTGGCGTGCACCGCGTGCCATGGTGCATTGTCCCTCTGGGCTCCAGCTACCTGGATGATGTCCCTGGAACGCCTGGCGAGCCGCCCGTGCCACGAAGACCATCGTCGGGTGTAGACCCGAGTGCTGTCGCGTCGGCCAGGACGTCGTAGACAAGTCCGCTACTTTGTTGGGCCTCATCTCATCGCTACCAGCAGCACGGTCGGGCGTCGTCCCGAGTGCTGCCCTACCCCTTCGGGCACACGAGTGCCTCGAGTTTCGTGCTAGCGGCCCTGCCTATTCGAGCCACGAGTGCCTCGGGTTTCGTGCCAGCGTCGGTTTTGCCAGCGTCGTGCCAGCGCCGTGCCAGCGACAGCAGCACCACTCGTCGACGACCTGGTGTACTTCTCCTGCACCAGCAGACCACCCTCGGTGAGACTATTCCGAACTTGGACTTTGCTCACGTGTTAATTTGGGTTCTTCTTGCACTCTGTTCGTAAGCGTTGATACTTTTTATTGATTAGTTTGTTTCTCCCTGTCGATGCTTCTTGCTTTTTCCTTTTTCCATAAAGTTATTACAGAAATCAGTCTCGCCATATCCGTGAACACGTTGCCGTCGTCAGACGCAACGGGCGTTCCCGTCTAATTTCTAAAGAACCTCATCACAATGGCGCCCAACGTGGGGCGGGGCTGATTTCTGCATTGACAGAAAAGACGTGACCACCACGAATATGGATTTAAGAGAACATTTTTATCTCGGCGAGGGGGCGCCACCTGGCGAACGAGTCCTACGGACGCGAACCACATCGGCTCCGGCTCAGGTCCATTTTCAAGAAGAATTTCTGCCTGGCGACCTGTTGCAATGATAGGAACTTGTTCCTAGCGTCACCACTGTCAAGCCTCTACCGGACTTCAATCTGTGAGTGCGCTTTTAAACGTCTTAAGGCTTTCAAAAGTTCTTAGTCGAGGTCCGCCTCGCTAACCCTAACAACCGGAGACGCGGCTTGGACAGAACGCCGCCCCGCTCTACAGCGGATGGCGAGCGTCTCTGCGAGCGTCGCAGCCGACGAGAAGCACTCATTGCCCTCTCGCTCCACGGACCACATGATGGATACGCAGACCAGCCAAGACGAAGATACGCAGGCCAGCAATGAGCACAACGCACAGCCATGGGTCACTATTACCAAGAGAGCGAACAAACGCCGACAGCTCCAACCCCATACTGTGCCGACTCAACAACTGCCCAGCACGCCGTCTGAGCCCGCTCTACGCCAGAGCCGGCCTACGACGCGTCTACTAAGGCTCCCACCGCTCCCTGCCGAGGACTACAAGCTAGCAATCCGTCCCCATGGTGGATTAAATCTGAGCAAGGTTAGCCCCAAGACGCTACTTCTCGCCGTAGCTCATGCAGCAAAGATACGCAGTGAGAAGCCTGATATCAAGCTTCGTGTTGACGAAAATCAAAACGTGCTAACAATAAGCACCTCATCTGAAAACATCACCACTGTACTTGGACAAATCACCAAAATTACAGTCCACGCAGCAACCTACGACATCACCTCTTATGGTATTGCGCCTGATAATTCGTGCAAAGGTGTGGTCAACGGAATAGGCCATGAAATCACACCAGACGACTTCCTGACAGAAGTTGAAGTACCGGGCTACGAGGTCCTTACGTGCAGACGCCTCGGCGACTCCGGAGCAATGGTGCTCACATTTTGTGGCAAGCGGGTCCCTTTCTTCGTCAACGCGTACGGACAGGCTCTTCGCTGCTACCTCTACAAACGGACTATTCCCCACTGTAGAAAGTGCAACAAAACAGGACACCGCGAGGATGTGTGCCCACAGCCTCCTGACACACCGAAATGTCGAGTGTGCGGGGATTCACTATCACCTAACAACCACGAATGCCGCCCTTCTTGCATGCTTTGCGGGGGCGACCACCCGACGGCTGCCAAACCATGCCCAAAGCGGTTTTTGCCACCAGTCAACCGACGCAAACCACCCCGGTCAGCTACTCCCACCAGGAAGGCCCAGTCACCATCCCCCCAGCCCCGGACGGCAGAGCAGTGGGTCCGGGAGTGCAGCCAGGCGAAGGAGCCGTTCCAGGGATAAGTCGGGGCCCAAGCGAGGAAACTCGTCATCGCGGAGCGGTTTCGCTGGCCAGCAGGGATCTCCAGGCTGGCGCAAGGACGGGACAACGCATGATCATGGCCAGCAAAGCGGTTCCCACAAGAAAGCACAAACGGTAAGCTGGCCAGAGCAGTTCCCTCCGCTCCCTCCCTCTCCACATCAGTCCCACTCCCTCACACAAACATCAACGCAGCACGGTATATCGTTCCTGCTGGAACGATATACCGTGCGAAATAAAAGAAAGCAAAATTTTTTCCTCCGCGTTTAAAAAACACTTCCTTCAGAAAAACGAACAGGTACACTAGCACACACATTCTTGTAATCTCTGTTTAGTTATATATTGATCATATATCATAAGGAATCATAATTCAGATGGTTTAAGTACTTCTGTGTATTCATACATGTGTAGCATACATGCAATCCGTTGCATGCATGCAAAATATATTGCACGATACTGCAATTAAGCTATCGCAAATATGTTTCCTTTTTTATATTTTGCTCCATTTTTTTCCTGTTATAATTGAAGTGTACTGATAAAATATCTGCATTATTAACACAATCTGTTCCTATAAATGCATATTTATTTAGACCCCCTACTAGCCAGTGGCTATGGGTCTAACCAGTGTTGTGTATTTTTATGTAATAACAGAACTTGAAATAAAAAATGATTGATTGATTGATTGAAAGTGAAAAAAAAGAACACCACAACCCATGTCAGTGGACTCTCAGCTTCACCCTGACATGCCGCCAACTACGGCACGATCCGACTATTGCATACGAGAGGCGTTGAACGAAATGGCTACTTCTTTAAGGAACGAATTCGCAGCTATGATGCAGGTAGAAATGCAGAAAATGAAGGATAGCATTATGGCTGAACTAACAGCTCCACTCCAATAATTGATCCAGCAGGCCCTGCAACCTGCTGTCCAGCAGATTGTAACGGATGTTAAACAGCAGATATCGGCTGCACTTGGCCAACTTCATATTGCGCCACCTGCACCCAACCGCACCACGTCTCCGACACGTGAAGCACAGCGACCGCATCCTAACCCACGCCCTTCCCGTTTCCGATCACCGTCCCGAAAAACCGTCCCAACAGCCGCAGCTGCTGCAGTCCCGCTTCCCACCACCCTCCACCAAGATTTAGCGCAGTCTGAAATGCCTCCGTGTACTACCGAGGCCCCACTATTGCATGATCATGGCAAGAAACCGTAGGTCAAAGCGTGACACCCCTCAACTCCTACGTGTATGGCAGTGGAATTTCAGGGGGTATCGTAGGAAACGCGGAGCTCTAACGCAATTCATTGCGACGCAGCGGATTACTCCCGATGTCATAGCGTTACAAGAAGTGCAATGTACCCCTACGCTTCCGGGTTACACCACATACACGGACGTAACGAATAATACACCGCATCGCACAGCTACATTAGTTTCTAAACATGTCACTGTCGTAGAACACACCCTTCAAAGCTCCTCCATCTCGCACGTACTTCTCGAATTAGTCCCGTGCTCTCGTTCCAGTAGCTTCCTGTACGTGCTTAATGTTGACAGTGCACCTAACGCCAGGAAGGATGACTTCGGTTATCTATATGCACAACTATGCAAATTGGGTAAACACATAGTTATTGTAGGAGATTTCAATGCCCCCCATCCGGCTTGGGGCTACGCAACAGAAACACCTAAAGGCCGACGACTCGCACAGGCTCTCGCGATTCATCGCATGACCCTGCTGACGGAACCTGATCAACCCACTCGCTTAGGTAATAGTGTCAGCAGGGACACATGCCCCGACCTCACGATAGTCAAGGGGGTTAGTCACCACTCCTGGTGCAACCTCATGGTAAATCTAGGCAGTGATCACCATATACAAACTACAGAGCTCCAAGTAGCAGCCACGCGTGCCCCAGAGTGCATCATAAAACTAACAAATTGGGATGCATTTAGGCGTAATCGTACAACTACCCATCAGGATTCTCCCTCCCTAGAGGCTTGGATATTAAAACTTCAGTCCGATTTTCAAACAGCTACCAAACTCATCGCTGCGACGACAGAAACGCCGGATGTGAACCGGCATCTGCTGCATCTCTGGGATGCCCACAGAGGCTTGACACGGCGGTGGCGGCGGCAGAAACATAACCGAAAACTTCGTCTCCGAATCGCCCAACTAGCTACTGAGGCACATGACTATGCGAACATCCTCACTAGCAACAATTGGCATAACTTCTGCGATCGACTCAACGGCTCACTGAGTACACCTCGAACGTGGCGTATACTCCGTGCTCTCTTAAATCCCACGCAGACAAAATCACACACTGCTAACGCAATCCGCACCATTCTCCACAAATCAGGGCTCGACGATACCACTCTGCTGCACACCTTAAAGCAACACTATGTATCCACGGGCCCCCGTCCCGCCTACCGTGACTATCCACACGTACACGATACGCCTCTAGATGAGGACATTACAGAAGCAGAGGTTAGGGCAGCCTTGCAAAGCATTAAGCGTAACACAGCACCCGGGACAGACGGGATTACGTACACACTTCTGCGTAATTTAGATGACCAGTCCATCGAACATTTAACCGCTATTTACAACGAACACTGGAACAACGGCACGCTACCACAGGAGTGGCGACACGCAGAAATCATACTTATTCCAAAGCATGGCAAGCCGCTATCCCTCCAGAATCTTCGCCCTATATCTTTAACGTCATGTGTAGCTAAACTCTTTGAACGCGATGTCCTCTCCCGACTACAGCCATTTCTCGAAGACAATCACTTTTTTCCTGATACACTATTCGGCTACCGTCCTGGTATCTCTACACAGGACGTATTATTACAGCTTAAGAAGGACGTGTTGGATAGCCCCACTTCAAACCAGGTCCGAGCAATTCTGGCCCTGGATCTGAAGGGTGCTTTTGACAACGTCTCCCACGACCTTATTCTTGAGAATCTCGCTTCATCTCAGTGTGGCTCACATATCTACAATTACGTCAGGTCCTTTCTTTCTGACCGCACGGCCACTATTGGGATTGGAGACCTCCGGTCGGACGTCATTCGTCTCGCAGGCAGAGAACACCACAGGGCTCAGTTCTTTCGCCCACTTTGTTCAACGTGGCTATGGTTAAACTCCCTTCTCTATTACAACAGGTTCCCAACATCCAGCATGCCATCTATGCAGATGACATTACAATTTGGGCAACCAAAGGATCAGACTGAACCATTCAGGACGCCCTCCAGGAAGCTGTGTCGGTGGTACAAGACTATGCTGCTGCCGGCAGCCTTACGTGCTCAGTGCAAAAGTCGGAGTTGTTATTGGTATACAAGCGGCGTCGCAAAACCGCTGATTCTCCTGACATTTCGCTGTTTCTTGATGGCCGTCCTATCCCTCTGGTACCTCGAATTCGTATTTTAGGCCTTTACCTTCAGTCTGACGCAAGGCCTCGCACACTACACACCTTCTGGCTCAGCAGATAACTCAAATTACACACATAATCCAACGCATCACCAATCGCAGGAGAGGCCTCTGTGAGAAGGATGTCCTCCGCTTAGTACAAGCACTCATAGTTAGTCGGCTCACCTATCATCTTCCCTTTCACAATCTCACGCTAGCTCAAATCAAAAAGATGGACATCCTTCTATGGACAGCTGTGAAGGCGGCTCTCGGCTTGCCTCCACACGCATCTACACCACGCCTCCTTCAACTCGGTGTCCACAACACCGTAACCGGACTCATCGAGGCCCAGCACAACAGTCAGCTCCAACCGCTCAGGCAGACCCGTCAGCGCTGCGCCATACTGTCTCGTGTTGGCTACCTGATTCCCAAAAAACCCGCACAGGTACCGCAACATAAACTTGATTCTACTGTCCGCGCACTCATCAAAGTGGCTCCGATTCGACGCAATATGAATCCCTCCCGCCACGCCCGTCGTCGACGTGCCCGAGTTCAGGTTATGACACGCGTCTTTGGTGATGGTACCACAGACTTACAAGTCCTTCACACTGTTGCTGCACGCTACCCAGAGAAATCAGCCATGTGTTTAGCCGTGATAGACGACACAGACGCCCTTGTGGTGTCTGCCACACTTCGCACTACAGACAGTAGTTTGGCAGAGGAGGGAGCTCTCGCTCTGGCAATTGTCCACGCTACGACATTGTCACATGACTCCCCTGTCACCATTGTAACAGATTCACAAGCTGCTTGCCGTGCTCTCGCTCAAGGACTTGTGGCTGCACATACACACAATATCCTCTCTTCTGTCTCACCGTCCGCATTACGTCGTGTGCGTATCGTCTGGACTCCTGGACACGCCACTCTCCATGGTAATGAACGCGTTCATGCGGTTGCCCGAGAGCTGACCGGCCGGGCACCATTGGAAGAGCTGTCCAATCCAGACGACGCATCGACAGAGCCACTAAACTACAACGCTACGCTGGAGTACTACCGACAGAGCCGTTATACGCATCCTCCCCCTCACGCTTCACTTAACAGAGCAGATGCTGTCGCTTGGCAGCAACTACAGACCAATTCATTTCCCTGCCTCTATATGCTACATCACTTTCATCCGACTCTCTACCCCTCCTACTGCCCCTTCTGTGGATCCGTACCGACAGTGTACCACTCCACGTGGGAATGCTCTGCCCCACAGGGTGTTCCTCCCATTCCCAACCCCACCCCTTCCTCTTGGGAGTCTGCACTGCTCAGCTTACACCGGCAGGAACAGCAGCAGCTGGTCCAGCGGGCTCGCAGGGTTGCGCAAGGCAATGGAGCCCTGGACTGAGGGCCCAACCCAAGGATGATGATGATGATTGTGGTTCGGTTAGGAAAGGACGCTAATTTCTGCAGCCCATTTAGGGAGCACGGCTAAGCATCCGTAGGGGTGGGGGAAAGGGAGTGAAAGAGATAGAGAGGAGAGAAAGGCCGTAGTGGAGGGCTCCGGAAATTTAGACCACCTGGGGTTCTTTAACGTGCAGTGACAACGCACAGTACACGGATGATGATGATGATGATGATGATGATGATGATGATGATTGTGGTTCGGTTAGGAAAGGACGCTAATTTCTGCAGCCCATGTAGGGAGCACGGCTAAGCGTCCGTGGGGGTGAGAGAAAGGGAGTGAAAGAGATAGAGAGGAGAGAAAGGCCGTAGTGGAGGGCTCCGGAAATTTAGACCACCTGGGGTTCTTTAACGTGCACTGACAACACACAGTACACGGGCCTCTGGCATTTTCACCTCCATCGAAAATGCGACCGCCGCGGCCGGGATCGAACCCGCGTATTTTGGACAGTACACGGGCCTCTGGCATTTTCGCCTAGGCTCAGTGTGCATTTCTTATTAATAAATGTTTAGTCTCTCTCTCTCTCTATCTCGGCGAAAAACTCGGTTTCTCGGGAGACGCGCTTCGAACATGGATTGAGGAATTAAATGCACGCGAAAGGAGAGGCGCGCTGAGGAACGCGATGCGGGACGCGAGCAGGCTGAGCGCGGGCTGGCGTTAGAACGTGAAAGGCGCGAGCGCGAGGACCTTGCCCGGGAAGGGGAGCTGACGTTACAACGCGAAAGGCACGAGCGTGAGTGAGGAACGTGCCCGTGAAGCGGAGCTGACGTTCGCGCGTGAAAAGGCGGCTCTCGAAGAAAGGAACCTTCAACTTCGCCTGAGGTTGGTAGAAGCGGAAAACGCTGCCAACGCCCGCGCCCCTTTGGAAACCGACAGCGTCGGTATTATGAACCGTGGTGCTCCGCAGCAGCCGATATGTCCCCGAAACTTCCTGCCATTGTTTGATGAGAAGAGAGATGACCTCGACGCATATTTTCGCCGATTTGAGGTCATAGCGAGAGGTCAAGAATGGCCAAAGGACAAGTGGGCTACTGCCCTTAGTATGCTTCTAATGGGTGAAGCCTTAAAAGTATTCGGCCAGCTGTCCCCAGAGGACAGCTTAGACTATGAAAAGGCAAAGGAAGCACTATTGCAGCGTTTTCGCTTTACTGCGGAAGGATACAGGGACATGTTCCGTTCGAGCAAGCCTGAGGACCTCGAAACCGGCCAACAATATGCAGTTCGGCTTCAGGGTTATTTTGACCGATGGGTCGAAATGTCGCAGACCCCGAAATCTTATGAGGGCATGCGAGACGTCCTTGTGTCAGAACAGCTTTTGAAGAACTGTCATGTCAAACTGGCGGTATTTCTGAAAGGAAGAAACTGAAAAACTTTGAAGGAGATGTCTGAGTCTTGTGACCACTTTATGGAAGCACAAAACAACGTAATTTAGGACATTTTCAGGAAGTGTCTGGAATCTCCTCTAGGACAGAAGACAATGGACAAGGAAAGGAATCACCGAAACTTTCTAAGATAAAGTGTTTTCTGTGCGACCGAGTTGGACATGAGGCAACTTCATGCCGACCAAAAGGCAAAACACCCTTCTGCCACGTTTGTCAAAAAGTTGGCCATAAGACAAGCAGCAGTTGTAAGATGAGTGGTACTGGTCATGTTACATGCACAGTGGCCCCGGCCGAACAGGGCGACGTGCACGACAGAGAAAATATATCCGGTCATGCTGCAGAACACTTTCTAAATGTGGTTCGGGGAAATGAACAAGATGACTGTGTTTGCTCTACGTAGAAGAAAGCCATGCCAACATCGGTCGGATGGATTTATGGTGACAGTCCTACGCGACACAGGCAGCAACACTGCGATCGTGCAGAGTAACCTAGTTCCCGACGTGGCTTTGACAGGAAAATACGGCACCATCATACTTGCCGACGGAACATCCATAAAGCTTCCAGAAGCGTACATATATCTATCCTCACCGTATTTCACTGGGCGAGTGCTCGCAAAGTGCGTGCCCCACCCGGTGTATGAGGTCATTATAGGAAACATACCACGAGCACGAGCACCTTATGATCCTGACCGGGAATGGTCGCACGGGAAGGATCGAGAAAGATTGCCACTGAGAGGACATGGAGAACGCGGGACATTGCATGCGGTCAGTGTGGCAACCTCTGAAAAAAGAGCACCTGATCGGCGGTGTGGGGGAAGTACTCTGCTGTCACAAGAGACGAGCTTCGAGCAGCTCAAAGCGACAACCCAACCTTAAGGTCATGTTTTGGGCGAGTGGATGTGGTCCGCCTGACTAAGCGGGGCGGTGGAGAGATTTTTGTGGTTAAAAGAGGAGTACTCTATAGAAATTACCAGTTTAACAATGGCAAAGAGATTAAGCAAGTTATTTTGCCACAACGCTTGCATGGATACGTACTTAAGGCTGCGCATGACAGTCCCTTGGCCGAACACCAAGGAATAAAACGAACGAGTGACCGCTTACAAGGGGCATTTTACTGGCCAGGAATACAGGCTGACACAAAGCGATTTGTCCTGTCCTGCGAGGTGTGCCAGAGGACCATGCCCAAAGGCCAAATCGCGAAGGCTTCACTGGGCCATATGCCTATCGTTGATACACCCTTCGAAAGAGTGGGAGTTGACATAATAGGATCTATTTCACCATCCTCTCTGAGAGGAAACCGATACGTGCTAGTGCTAGACGATTTTTCGACAAGATACCCCGACGCCGTCGCGATTCCTTCTATTCATGCCTCAACTGTTGCTGAAGGACTGCTTGAGATGTTTTCAAGGATTGGAATCCCTAGGGAAATACTGACGGACAAAGGTTCTTGCTTCACTTCGGACTTAATGCAGGAAGTGATGAAGATACTGTCTGCCAAGATGATGACTACGACCCCCTATCACCCCATGTGCAATGGCCTGGTAGAGCGGTTCAATGGAAGTTTGAAAGAGATGCTTCGAAAGTTATGCCACGAGAAACCTAGATCATGGGACCGGTACCTGGCACCGTTGCTCTTTGCATATCGGGAGGTTCCTCAAGCAAGCACGGGTTTTTCGCCGTTCGAGCTCATCTACGGGCGTTACGTACGAGGTCCAATGTCAGTAATGAAAGAGCTCTGGACTCAGGATGACGTAAATCCTGAGGTAAGGGTGACTTACCAATATGTTCTGGATCTACGTGAACGCCTCGTAGAAACATTACGCTTGGCACATGAAAATTTGTCGGCATCAGGGGAGCGCCAGCGCAGGCACTTTAACAAGCATGCAAAGAAACGCGACTTGAAGGTTGGTGATAAGGCACTCCTCCTCTTGCCCACCACTAAGAACAAGCTGCTCCTCGAATGGACAGGGCCATTCCCTGTAATCGGCAAGAAAAACGACGTAGATTTTCTCCTTGACTTGGGCAACAAAGTAAAGCTATTCCACGTTAATATGCTGAATAAATACTATGAGCGTTCAATGTAGACGAACGAAAAGATTTGTGCCTTTATTGCTGTCGACGAGGAAGCGTGTGAGACGCAGATACCGTGCTTCAGGAATGAGCCCAATAAGGGTACAGCCGACGTGAAACTCGCTGAGACCCTGTCCCCGCTCCAACGGCAAGAAGTCATGGAACTGCCATACAGGCCACAAAAAAAAAACAAGAAAAAAACACGGTTGAATGGACTCCTGAAAGAGACCTCGCATTCGAAACCTTGCGCACTGCGCTCACTAGCCGTCCAGTTTTGAAAACGCCTGACATCGGTAAGGTCTCTGTGTTGCGAACGGACGCTTCGGACGTTAACTTGGGCGCAGTTTTAATGCAAGAGCATGACGGCATTCTACATCCGGTAGCTTATGCCAGCAAGCAGCTTTTGCCCCACGAAAGCCGTTATTCAACAATTGAGTGGGAATGCTTGGCCTTAGTATGGGCAGTACAAAGGTTTCATGTTTATCTTTATGGCAGACACTTCATTGTACAAACCGATCACCAGCCCTTGGAATATTTGCAGAAAGAAGGTATTTGAACTCCAGAGTACTTCGTTGGAGCTTGCCACTGCAGGGATACATGTTTACGGTTAGCTACATAAAGGGAACAGAGAATGTCGGGGCACATTACATGAGTCGCATATAAATCGGCCTCTGTGCTTTGTGTTGTTTCGTCATTATGAAAAATGTGAAATCTACGGCAACATTTTATTATATGAGGAATGATCTACATGTGTTGTGTGCGTGAATCTCTTGTCATTATGACTATGGCCCCGAACTGTGCACGTTACTGTGAAACTTATCGTACACTTAACCGGTGTTTTGTTTCGGGGAATCAAAACTTGTGAAGGGGGGACTGAAGTGATGGGAAAAGCGCGCGACAACTGCGTTTTCTGGTGTGAGAACACCGACAAGGGCGAAACGATCATGCTGAAGCGGTCATGAAGAAGCGAAGAAAATGACGACGACAAGCTGTCGCACGAGGCGAGAAAAAAAAAGAGCAAACAAAAAAGAATGGCACGTGGAGCGGGCTCGCGAGGCACCATGTGAAGAGAGAAGAGAGAGGTTGGTAGCGTTTGACCAGCGTGGACGTGCGATGGGGGCTCTCCGCAAGAGTGACGGTCGGGCATAGTCTGGCGAATCTGGCGTGCACCGCGTGCCACGGTGCATTGTCCCTCTGGGCTCCAACTATCTGGATGATGTCCCTGGAACGCCTGGCGAGCCGCCCGTGCCACCAACAGCACCATTGGGTGTAGGCGCGAGTGCTGTCCCGCCGGTCAGGACCTCGTAGACGAGTCCGCTACTTTGTGGGGCATCATCTCATCGCTACCAGCAGCACGGTCTGGCGTAGTCCCGAGTGCTGCCCTACCTCTTCGGGCACACGAGTGCCTCGAGATTCGTGCCAGCGGCCCTGCCTATTCGAGCCACGAGTGCCTCGGGTTTCGTGCCAGCATCGGTTTTGCCAGCGTCGTGCCAGCGACAGCAGCACCACTCGTAGACGACCTGCCTAGACGACCCCGTGTACTTCTCCCGCACCAGCAGACCACCCTCGGTGAGACTATTCCGAACTTGGACTTTGCTCGCGTCTTAATTTCGGTTCTTCTTGCGCTCTGTTCGTAAGCGTTGATACTTTTTATTGATTAGTTTCTTTCTCCCTGTCGATCTTTGTTGCTTTTTCCTTTTTCCATAAAGTTTTCACAGAAATCAGCCTCGCCATATCCGTGCACACGTTGCCGTCGTCAGCCGCAACGTGCGTCCCGTCTAATTTCTGAAGAACCTCATCACACCGACCGTGGTACGACCTTTATGGCTGATCTAACTCGGGCGATATTGAGCTAGGCTCACAGAAGCCACCGCTGAACCACCGCCGCACCCAGTGACGAATAGCCGCACCTAGCATTTAAATAAGACAATCGCTGACATGCTGGACATGTGTGTCGACATCGAACAGAACACGGGGGCACCATAGTTTCGTATGTGACCTTCTCAGGTGACGCCATGCAAGGCCAGCAAGGAAACTTGACGGCGTGCTAGCGGTTGTCACCGACAAAGACCTCGACGTTGGCACCTACTAGGACAGCGCCGAAGAAGGTTGACAGCTTGCCCGCTTGCGTATGAAAAACCAGCGGACGGTCGACAGGCGCCACTACAACCTTCGATGATACAACAAATAGCCACAGGGCAACCAACCATCTCTCGGTCTGGACGCCGATAAGACGAAGCGGACTGAGTGAGAAGAGCTCCTGCGGCGATATTTTGGGTTCTACAAGGCACTCCGACTCTGTGGTACACTGGACTTTTAGGTCGTGCCCGATAGCAGAACGTCACGCCAGCGGCGCCGCGCATGTCCCAAAGCTGGTGCTACTTACAACTTCAACCTTATACTCTCGCTGATTAATTGTGGCTTATTGTTAATTTATCGCATGTGCTCTCAGTTGCATGTTTTCTTTTCGCCATCGGGTTATATTTCAGGGGGGTAGTGACACGCGGAGGCGGTTTTGTTTGCCATTATCACTTTCCCGTAACAGGCGACCTTCTTTTGGCTTGATTACGGGAACGCTGTTATCACTTTCCAGTTACGCGCAGCGCAGAGTGCGTTCATCTTGCTTGTCGCTTTGCGAGCCCTGTCGGCCGTTCCAGAAATTTTGCCTGCCTAACGCGCACATTTTAGTGCCTTCTAGAAACTGACGGATAATACGAGAACACCTTATGACGCGCCTATAACAGCAGACGCATTTCTATGCTTGTCAGTCTTTTTGTCGCCCGACGACTGTTCACTCCGCTATTGCTTGCTGTGTGATTTCCTGTTTTGCTGGACACAGGTTTGCCCTGTCAACATTTCGCCTGACGTCGTCTTCAGTTCTGCTGCTTCATTCATCGTCACGACCACGTGACAATATCGCACGGTACTTTATTTAGGCGAAGCACTTCCCCCACAGTTGAAGCTGTAGAAATGGCGTGCGATTGATTGAGACTGCTTGGAGAAGCATTACAGCGTCATTCCCGCCTGTTTCCTTTCTTTCACGTACGCCTAACCACAAACACAGTTCCGCTTACACAAGCATTGTTTCTTACAGCGCAGCTACTGGTTTCCACCTGCTCTGACAGTCAGTGCAACAGAAATGAAGGAAAATGAGGACGTGGCACGCTTCGAAGCTTTGCCGAAGTTGGACATTGTGGTGGAGTGCAAAGACCTGGTTAAAGTGAGTTTCCTTGGGTACTACACCTGCAATTTACTTCATGTTTCAGTTATTGTTCGCGAACACTCTTCGAAAATACAAGAAAAATTAACATGACTTGAACGGACCCCGCAGTACTTTTTGAACGAAGTCAGAAAACGGTGCAAATGAGTCGTGGAGGCAAGTGTTAACATGCGAGCCAAATGTTATTGCGCTGCACGCAACTGGTTTGCATACAGTTGCGTGCAGCGCAACGGCACGCAACATTTTGTTTTCAAATACGGCATGAAAGCGCCCTGTCGTCTTTGAACACATGAAGACGCATGAGCCATTGACTATGATTCGCTTCCGGCCAAAATAGCTTTGAGTAATTTCATTTTCGAACAGAGACCTTCTCTTATGATTTTTTGTTCGGCTTGAATTCACCTAATAAAGAACATGGGCGCTCTACTAAGGAGCGACGGGAAAGCTCAAACGAGGTGATTCCATATGCGCCTTGACTCACTGAAAATTAATCAGTGTTTCCCCTGATGCTTGAAACCGAAAGGCGAGTTCTCTGTTTCTGCCAGTGCACTTATATTTGGCTGGTATGGTCCATGGAGCATGCACGACTGATGGGCACCGTTTTCTGGCTGTGCTAAAAGCGTTGCTCCAAGTGTCGTGAAAAGCGCAAGCGCAAAAAAGCTTTGATCGCGAAAAAGCGCAAGCGCAACCGCAAAAAGCGCAAGCGCAAAGCTTTGATCGCGAAAACGCGCAAGCGCAAGAAAGCTTTGATCGCAAAAAGCGCAAGAATTGGAAATGTACCTTGCAGGCGTACTGTGGTGGTAGAGGTGGCCTATCGGAGCATGCTCACCTATTCAACTATGGGAAAATTCCTTCAAGGCAGAGCTAAACAATTGCATTACAGCTTTTCCATAAATAGGAGATTTGTTTGTATTTGCGCGAATAGCAGAAATTTTTCATAAAAAGTCCGGGGGCATACAAGGCCAGGATGTGGTTGACGAAATTTATTGCTACTATGTAATTTATGAAATACGCAAAATTCATCATTATTGGTCCTGTTACCA
Organism: Hyalomma asiaticum; assembly: GCA_013339685.2. Taxonomy (NCBI): domain Eukaryota; kingdom Metazoa; phylum Arthropoda; class Arachnida; order Ixodida; family Ixodidae; genus Hyalomma; species Hyalomma asiaticum. Next base: position 113,101,879 of record CM023485.1, on the reverse strand, counting down.
TATACTTCGTTTATTAATAGAGAAGCTGTTCTGTCTCGAGGTGGAATGTTGGCAATGATCTGAAAACCCGGCATATCGCTTATGCGCCACAGGGTTACTGAAACCACAGAGAAAGAAGTAGTCTAGGGAAAGAAACTGCTATGCCACGGCAGTGCAAGGCGGCGGCCCACTAATATAAGGCTTGGACGAGGAGGAAGTTGAGTTTTCTCCGCATCAGGACATATCACGCTTCCAGCGGGTTGCCATCGTTTACATATCGTCCTATGGTTGCGACGTATATTCATCGCGTTACTGTCTCACCTATTGCCAATTTTCTCAGTTTTCAGTCTGTAGCGTCAATAAATAGGGGCGGCGGACATTGTAGCTGCAGTTAGTAATAAATGCGGGCTTAATTATTTGCCGTACAGCGCTTGGAACCAGCTGCTTACAGTCACTGCAGGGTATAAGATGCATGCTGCAGTAAGTCACTCGCTGGCATGTTGTCAGCACGCATGGGTAAATGGCCTTGAGAAGAAAGGGCGTGAAAGCTGCCGCGTATTATTTGTGATCTGCTCACTCAGCACTCTGACGGACTTCAGGAGCGTGCTGCGGGGAGCAGGTTGTGCACGCTTTTTATGTTGCTAAAAAAGACGTGCGCTGTCCATGATTTCAGTCAGTGCCGTTTTAGGGGCGGAAATTTTTGTACCGACATTTATATTTCCTCATCCTGTAAGGTGAAGTTATTACTTTCGAAATTCCAAGTGGCTCGGTGAAATTCGAGGTGTGCGCTCGTGTAATCCCAAGGAAAGACCAAATGCGCATGCCCCGTAACTATGCTTGCAAGAAGCATTTCTCGGGCACTCACACAACGCGGTCACGTTAAAGCGAGACTGGTGGCGAAGTCAAACCGAAGAAGACAAACCGAAAGGGCCTGTCTTGTAACTACACGCCGTGCCGTCAATATATCCGCGCTGTCTCAGCCAGACATTTATACACTCTCACCTCCCCGTTAACACTCCCCGTAGACACCCGTTGTATCCTCTCACCCCCCTAAATATTCTCCAAATTACCAATGACTTCGTATCCCGCGCCAACCCCCAAATCGACATTATGGATAAACCGCCGGCTAAGATATGTGTGTTGTGTTTGCCAAAAAGAAAAAAAAGAACACGACCCACTGGACCAGTGAAAATGATGGGATCGCCGACCAAAGGTTGTTGTTAAAAAAGGATAACGTTTCGGCTTCCGTACGGAAGCCTTGTTCACTGCGAGGAAAACGTGAAACGCCGTGCTTAAACATGTCACAGTAATCGCCCCAGGCATCTTGCGTATGTAGGCGGCAGATTGCCTGCATTGTGGTTTAGTTTATTGTCCGTTGTTTGCATTATCAGGGACTCCAGGTAACAGCGGTACAGCCAATTCCTCTCTTTCCCGATGACTGTAGTTTCTCCCCAGGCTATAGTTCGTGTCTCGCGGCTTCGCGTGTTCCGCAAGTGTGTTTGTTTTAATTTTCGTTTTGCTGAAGTCGTTCTCTTGGTCCCTCAAGTGTCTCGAAGTTCCTGCTTTCGCCAATGTAGCAGTTGTCAAATCTGCGCAGGAAATTTTATGAATTACGCCAGAAAACTTGACTTTCTTTATTTTGTCTCTAACGGCCGCCAGCTCCTGCCTCAGCTTGCAGGCAGGAATGTGAGCGACGTGCATATCAAAAGTGTGCAGAACACGAGCCGAAGACTCATTCACGCCCGGCATATAAGGAATGACGGCGCAGCCTCGGCAAGGCGGATTAACCGGGGCTGATGTGCGTGATTCCCGTCGCAGAACGGAATCTACGAAGTAATTGGGATAGCTGCACTCACTGAGTTCACTTTGAACTTGGCGTAGGTCATCAGCCCGATCCTAGGCTCGTTGGGCGAGGGAAGCGACGACAGAGCATTTCTGTAGGGCCGAATGCACGGAATTAAAATGAAGATACTGACCTGTGTGGGTTTCCTGTGTGTGCCCACTGGACCTCTCGTGAAGTGCGTAGAATGTTCTAAGACGGAGACTTCGGTTAAGACAAAAATATGCTCTCTCTGCTTACCAAGATGTGGAAAATAAGGTGGTACATTTATTTGTACATGGTACTCGCACAATACATTTGCCAAGTGTGTAATGTCTGAAACAATAAGGAAACAAACAACAGCGAATGTTACGGTTGAAAGGAAAGAAGCAATGCTGTACCGATAGTTCGGGTGCCGGCCTAACCGACTGAGCTCACCTTATAAAAGTATGATACATTTCGTGCGCGAGAAAATGTACTCTGCTGGTAATTCTGTGTGCGACACTTTCTTTTGTTAGTCTATCAGATAATTTTAGCCACCGAGCACGCTAGAGGGACGCATCAGTTACAGTGAAGCGACGTCGGTTTGATTACGCGGAAAGCACGACGCGCGCGTTTCGCCTTCTCTGCGAGCTGTCCCGCACGACAGCGGGCGCGTCGGTGCTGTGTCCTAAGGCGTGACTTTAACGGGTCGCCCGAGCAAGCGCTGTTTTCCCTTCTCAAGAGTTTTAACCCGAAAGTGTTTTATGCCGGGGTCCACCAAGAACTCTGTGACGTATTTCCGTAACGGAAGTAGTCTGAAAAATGAATCACCCGCTGGGATTCGCAAAGGATCACCCACTGGGATTCGAACCCACAGCCAGCCAAAGTATTTCGGTAGCAGCTTGAAGCGCTACCGACCACGCAACCGACAGACTTGGAATATGGAGGTAAAGATGGGCTTTGTATATCTACTAGAGCACTTTACAATTTGCACCTAGTTGATGTCCAATTAAAGGAAACGTATTTAGCCAGTAAAACTGCTCTTAAATTAACATCGCCTCCCTTTCACTATACTTTCCGTTCTCAGCGGTGGTACTGCTGCCTAGGAACGATGGAGCAAGGAATGGAGCGAAGTCGTAAATTGTCGCGTCCTTATACACGCCGATAGTCAGCGTTTGAGTAGTTTCGTTTCGACGTCTCTATCCCGCGTATGCATCAGCGTTCCGCCGGCGCGTTGCTTCAGCCACGGCGTTGGCCATGGCCGCTGCATAATTTTAAAGACGATAGTCTTTCTTGGGATACTTCAACGCAGAAATTTTGGTCTGTCGGTCTGTGTGTATGTGTGTGTCCTGCTTTTCGGTTCAGTATAATGGCGAAAGTTTAACCCCTTCCTCAACGACCGCCCATCTTGAACTGGTAGCTGCGTTCATACTTGTGAACACAGTCGACCAAAAAGCAAATATTACGCATATCTGAGGCGCAACATCAATACGTAAATATTACAAGATGCGTAATTATAAAGACCCTAGTGCTTGTTAGGATGCGCTAAAATGCGACGCTTATGAACGAAAAAGCGGACGTTTCCTACGCTTCGGTAAAACGACACGGGGCTGCCACCTACCAGTAGCTCTGCGTACTATGCAAGCTTCTTGCGTTTCCCGATATCATGGCCAGCTGGCGTCCATATCTCACGCAGCGCTGCCTCCATTTCATCAATGCCAGCCACATGCGGCCGACTCAACATAGACGGGCCGCTGTCTGAGGCAAGGCAAAACATAAATGGCCGTTTGATGATATACAGGGTGTTTTTTTTTAGCTGCAACACATTTTTAAAATTAGAAAAATATAAATCGCGGGAATATCTTGTGTACCATTCAAGTGTACGGGTTGGCGGCCTCTAGATACAGAACAATTACCGCGTTTGTATGCTTAATTAGCGAAATTAAGCTAATTAACGTTTTATTTATCAGCAATTGGTGGCTATAGTAGATGAGTACTTTGGAGCCCGTCCTCGACACTACCTATCCCAACGATCAAATTTTGAATAGCGGAGTGCATGTCGGAGCTACGCGAACAATTATTTCCCCGTGGCAGGCTGCTTGAAACCGAAATCGACCAGGAAAAGCGCGTCTGTGATGTCGATGTCACTGCCCCCACGGCTTTCGTCACTCGCCAGCGGCGACCAACACCGCAGATAAGAAGGAGATAACGCAAGTTGCTTGCGCGGCCGGAGCGGCGGTGACCACGGGCGAGTGGCGAGTGACGAAAGCCGTGGGGGTGGTGACATCGACGTCACAGACGCTCTTTTTCCGTCTAGTTTCGGTATCAAGGAGCCTGCCACGGGGAAATAATTGTTCGCGTAGCTCCGACATGCACTCCGCTATTCAAAACTTGATCGTTGGAATAGGTAGGGTCGAGGACGGGCTCCAGAGCACTCATTTACTATAGCCACCAATAGCTGATAATTAAAATGGTAATTAGCGTAATTTCGCTAATTATGCATACAAGTGAGGTAATTGTTCTGTACCTAGAGGCCGCCAACCCATACACTCGAATGGTACACAAGACATTCCCGCGATTTACGTTTTTCTAATTTTAAAAGTGTGTTGCAGCTAAAAAACACCCTGTAGAACACACTCTACAAGACATGCCCAGACAACGCAGGGAAAAGACCGACGAGCAGATTGCAGCGGGGAAGCGCCGGTGCAGACGCCCGAAGCTCGTGCCGAACCGCAGATGAACCGGGACTCATGTAGTACGGCCGGTAGAAGACTATCGTCTTTCGACGACATTTGCAGCGAAGCACGGAGATACGCGGCCAATTTTTTTCGTCCGCCGCGGTGGTGTAGTGGTTACGGGTCCACGCAAAAAACGCGGGTTCGATCCCGGCATTTTCGATGGAGGCGAAAATACCAGAGGCCCGTGTACTGTGCGTTATCAGCGCGCGTTAAAGAACCACAGGGGGTCTACATTTCCGGAGCCCTCCACTACGGCCTTTCTCTCCTATGTATCTCTTTCACTCCCTTTCCCCCACCCCCCAAGGACGCTTAGCTGTGCTCCCTACATGAGCTGCAGAAATAAGCGTCCTTTCCTAACCGAGCCACCATCAACATCATCGCTACACAATTCCACGAACGCAAAGCTGGATGTCAACAAGTAGATGCTGCGCCTTTCGCTCAGCGAAGTGTGTGCTCACAAACCGATCCGCCGCAAACAGTTAGGTTCCGCTTGTAAGGTTTCACCGGTTGCAGATGCTTCTAGTTTATGGCACGTTTGCGCAGGGCGCTCTCGCGTTCATTGGATTGTTTCCGTATAAATGTGTCGTTCGAGAGCTTACGCTTTCGTGCAACGGTCAAAGGTCTCTGTACAGTGTCGAGGTACCGCTGGCGTGTACATGCAAAGGGGAGTGCAGAGAACTCAACCAGTCTCCCTCCCTTCGGTTCGCCAGATTGCCGCTTATGTCCGAAGCAAGTTTAACTTTCGTGTTACGGATTCCTGTGACGGAGGGATTAACCGAATTTTTAAATGCGGAGCATTTCTTAGTCGCACGATGTCGCGCTTCTGCGTCGGCGCCGGCGCCGTCCACACCCCCACTGCGCATGCTCGGCTCGTCTCGTGCCGGCCCACCGGGCGTTCAGCAAGCCAAGCATGGGCAGGGGGGGTGCGGCGGAGCACGCGTTCGGAATTCAGTCAAGGGCATCTTTACTTGGCTTTCGCTTGACTTGACGCTTTGCATTGACTCGAGTACATGCGATGGAACGAGGCGCTTCTTCTTCATTCAATAAATAAGAATAATAAAGACGAAATAACAATTAAGCATTCCCAAACCATACCCAATTACGCAACATTCACGCGATACCCCCACCACTCTGCGACGCATTCACTCGAGTTCCCCTTGTGGGAAGATGCGGGCGACATTTTTTTCTCCGTGACTCAAAGCCTCAGCTGCCTCCTTGGTTAAACTGAAGCAATACTTCTCACATAGTCAACTTTCGCGAAACCAGATCAAAACGCTTTTTCCGCATTTGTCTTTACGATTTCTTCGAGCCGCTTGTGATAACATCTCAAGAACGTTGGCTGGCCGGTTCCGAGCGGGAATTGATCCCTGGCCATTTGCGTGGCAGGCGGCTGTTCTGTGAAAGAGCCACGCGAGCGGCGGGCGGTGCTTCGACAAAAAAAATGCCGCTAGACGTGGTGAATCGCAAAGTATATGCGTGTATAGTAGGGTACACAAGGAGCTGGGAAGTGGAAGTGAGGCTGAGGGTCAAATAAAGGAGAGCACAGAGCAAAGCATAGTATTGCCGTTTATTACCGTTTAGTATGGGAAGGGGGTGGCCAAGGAAATTGAGGATAGGGGGCTGGCCTTGCGTATACCTATATATAGTGCTGTAAAACAAGGAGGTGCAAAAACGAGGTGAAGATGAGGAGGAAGGGAGAGCAGGAGCGTTAGGCCACCAGAAGTGCCATATAGTGAACAGAGGGGTTGAAAATGGAAATTATGGTAAATAGGAGCTGTGTGAGAGTTAGAGGGAAACGATGGGAGGAACAGATGAAAGGTACCATGCCCAGTTATACTGCGGTAAAGCAATGCAGCGGGAAGCACCCTGCTTTGCCATAGAGTGCAAACGAAGAAGCTTCCATTTCTAAGAAATCCCTGTAGACTATCTTGTAGAGTTGTTCCACAAATGGGTGGCTGCTAATTATTTTTTTTGACTATGCTAGCATATAAATGAAATAATTGAAGCCATTTTCATGCCCCTACTATTTGAGTAAACAGCAGTGCCGCCTGGAAAGTTCTACCACCTGGCTACCACATATTTATATCATCTTTCTATATCCCACTCCCCCTTCTGCCCCTCGTCCTCACCCTCACTACTCTTTCCCACCCTTTGCTATTCTATGCTGTTCATGGCCATGGTATCGCTTGCGATCTTTCGTTTCCTTTTAGCTCATTTCCCTCCTCCTCAGGCTGACTTCTCTCTCCTGTCCCATTCCTAAACTATGCTGCACTTCACCCTCTTCGTCCTCGTTTTCTTACCTTCACATCAGTGTTCCTTATCGTGTCTTTACTAACCCTTCCCCTTTTTAAGCTAGAGTGTGCATAACGCAGATATTACGTGGCGTCCTTACCGCTTACGAGTGCTGCCCTTGCAGTAAACAAACAATGCACTCCGCAGCTTTGAAAAATTGACGTGAAACCGAGTAGCAAGAAGACTCGCTAGCGGTGGAGTGCTAGGTGAAGAGAAAAGGCAATTGCTGACCCGCTCGTGCGGTCGGCATACATTTCTGGTTGACTGTGGCTTACTAGACATAACACATTGTCGCAGCAAATACAAGGACTCATTCTATAAAAACTACTTATTAAATTCGAAGCATTTCTTAGCGAACTTCGGCGAGTTTGAGCGTATCTATCTATCTATCTATCTATCTATCTATCTATCTATCTATCTATCTATCTATCTATCTATCTATCTAGCCGCCTACGATTTTGTGCTCTCCTGGCCGTTTCGCTAATCGGATGTTTACGAATATTGGTATGCCTCGTCATGACTACATGACGAACATAAGTGATAGGTCATAAGATGAAAATCATAACATGCATGTCATGAGCGGCATGATTTACATGCCACTGTCTTGGTGCTGTCCTGGCCGTTTCGTTAATGGGATGTATGCGAAAATTGGTATGGCACAACATCACTGCCTGACGAACACAAATGGCAGGTCATAACTTGAAAAGCATGATATGCGTGTCATGATTTACATGTCACAGTCTTGGTTCTCTCCTGGTCGTCTCGTTAATGGGATGTACACAAAAACTGGTATGCCACAATATGACTGCATGGCGAACATAAATGACAGGTCATAACATGAAAATCATGACATGCATGTCATGAGCGACATGATTTACATGCCACGCGTTTCATTAATGGGACGTATACGGAAATTCGCATGCCGCAACATGACTGCATGACAAACATAAATGACAGGTCATAACACGAAAATCATTGTATGCACGACATGAGTGACATGATTTACATGCGACGGTTTTCGTGCTCTCCTGGCCGTTTCGTTAATGGGGCGTATACGAAAATTGGTACGCCACAACATCACTGCATGGCGAACATGACTGACAGGTCAAAACATGAAAGGCATGATACGCATGTCATGAGCAACATGATTTACATGCCACGCGTTTCGTTAATGGCATATATACGAAAATAGGCATGCCTACAAGATGACTGCATCAAGAACGTAAATGACAGGTCATAGCATGAAAATCATGACATGCATGTCATGAGCGACATGATTTGCATGCCACGGTCTTAGTGCTCTTTTGGCCATTTCATTAGTGGGATGTATAGGAAAATTGGTATGCAACAATATGACTGCATGACGAACATAAATGACAGGTCATAACATGAAAAGCATTACATGCCTATCATGGGCGGCATGATTTACATGCCAGGCGTTTCGTTAATGGGATGTATACCAAAATTGCTATGGGACAACACGACAGCATTACGAACGTAAATTACAGGTCATAACGCTAGAATCATGACATGCGTGTATGAGCGACATGGTTTACATGCCACAGTCATGGTGCTCTTACGGCCGTTTTGTTAACTTCATATGTACCAAACTCGGTATAGCGAGACAACAATGCAAATCCATTTTACGTTCCTTATGCGTGCTTCCCATTTCTTTGGTTCCCACTTCACATGGGATCTACCAATTTTTTCAAGACGAACCTGTGCCTGCTAACTTGGCTCCCATAAAACAAGAAGTTCCTTCTCTAGACCGTCCTTAGAACGCCTGTCCACTTCCCTTCACCAACGCCTCTAGTCTCGTGCCGGTCAGTAGCCACCAATACTCTTTCGCGCGATGTACGCGGTGCCATGCGCGGTCCGGCGTTGCAATGCGGGTCTGGCTGACACTTTTGTTGTGGCTTATTTCGAACAGAAGTGGTGCGCGCCTTCCGCAGATGAACAACTTGCGGCATTAATCCCCGCACTAGAAATTGGGGGACCCTTAAGCTTCGCCTTTAATAGTTGAATGCGATAGCGAAATCCGGCCCCTAGTGTGCACTTCAACCACTCAGTGCATATTTATTAGTGTGCGTTGTTACACACACACGCCCGCACAGACACAGGCACACACACACGCGCGCGCGCGACATATCTATAGTAATTGTAGAGGTTTTCGATCTATTTAATAGCGCTTTCATTCGTAGATGGTCACATTCTGTCGCCCTTCTTGCGTTAACTGTCTGACAGCTGTTCGATTTGTTCTTCTGGAGACCTCTTCCGGCCAACCGCAACAAGCATCGCCTTATGGTCGGTGAAACGGCAAACAGCACATTATCTAATGTTTCTGTTTGCTTGATATGATATTGTCACGTTGACGTGACGGTCTTTCTTGAACACACCAGACGAAGGCACTATGAAAAGAATCAAATTTTATTCGGGCGAACCTGTGCCCAAACGCAAGCTCTGGATAGACTACGGCGGATGATGATGATGATGATGATGTAGTGGTTTAGTTAAGGGGAACACGCTAAGTTCTGGAGCCCATGTAGGGAGCACGGTTAAGCGTCCGTAGGGGAAGAGGAAAGGGAGTGAAAGAGATACAATATGAACGCCGTAGTTGTGGTGTGTGTGTGTAGAACTTTATTGAGATCCTGCAGATTTCTGGCCTGGGCTCCCACCTAGGAGCAAGCGGAGAGACCGTGTCTCCCAGCAGCTTCCTCGGCCTGCTGAATCGCCCAGAGTTGTTGGTCCAGGCTTTAACTGAGCAGCGCGGCACGCCAACGCGCACGAAGGTCTTCATTGGAGGCCGCGACCCCAGTGTTGCTGATTATTGCTGGACATGCCCGTAAGATATGATCTAGCGTAGCTCTGCTGTTACAATACTGGCAGAGATTGGTGGTATATAATTCGGGATGTATGTGGTTCATTATGACGGGATTCGTGTAAGTTCGTGTTTGGAGCTGCCGCCATTGAACGGCCTGGGCCCGAGTAAGCTTGTGGTTAGGTGGTGGGTACTCCCGCCTTTGCAGTCGGTAATGCTGAGTAATCTCGCAGAATTCAGTGAGCCGATCGTCCCATCCCCACACCGCCGCGGAGGAGTCCGTTCGGGTGGTTGCTCCTTCGAACGCGGCTCGGAACGTGAGACCTCGAGCCACGTTGTGTACCACCTCGTTTGGATTAAGCTCCGGCTTACCTAGGGGGGTGTGGGCTGGGAACCAGAGGAACTGTACGCATTTGTCTGTCTCGCGAATTTCGCCTTTAGTTAAGATCCGCAATGCCTCCGGGGAGATTCTGCCGTTCGCATAGTTTCGCACGGCCGTTTGCGAGTCGCTTATAATGTAGTAGGCGTTGGTATGGGCTATTGCCAGCGCAACAGCCACTTCCTCCGCCGTTGCTGCGTGCCTTGTGGCGAGTGAGACGCTTGTTTTGCATTGGTGTGTGTGGTCTACGACTGCGGCTACGAAGCAGTGGCGGTCTCGATAGCGTGCTGCATCGACAAAGACCGCATCCTCGTTGCGACCAAAGATCTTGGTCATGGCTTGTAGATTGTATTCCGGATGCATGTTTTTAGGTATGGGTGGAACTGTGATCTTAGTTGTGATATTGCGCGGTATGTCGTGTTTGAAGCCGTGTTGGACATGGTAACGGATGCCGAGATTCTCTAGAATCGTTCGGCCTGACTTAGTTTTGGCCAATCTTTCCAACTGCGAGATTTGTTGCGCTTCGATAAGCTCGTCAAGGGTATTGTGTAGGCCCAGTTGAAGGAGCAAGTCTGTGCTGGCGTTTCGCGGCATCCCTAGTGCTTGTTTGAATATTCTTCGAATGAGGCTATTGAGTTTTGACTTTTCTGCGGCGGTCCATCGGTGATAGGCCGCCACATAAGTGATCTGGCTGAGTACAAAGGATTGGATGAGGCGGATGATACTAGCCTCTTTCATTCCTTTGTGTCTACTGGTGATTCGTTTAATGAGGCGCATCGTGTTTGATACCTTGGCGTCAACCTGCCGAACAGTCTCGCCGTTTGCGCCCTTACCCTCGATGATCAGGCCCAAAACTTTAATTTTATCCACGGTTGGTATGATGCGACCATCGCTTGTTGTGAGTGTTACATCGCCGTGGGTCTGCGTTTGGTAGTGTTTTCGTGGTCGGTCCTTTTAGTGTCGGGCGATATAGCAGCAGCTCGGATTTCTCTGCCGAACAGGATAATCCCGTCCCTCGAAGATACCGTTCCACTGTGTCAATCACCTCCTGTAATCTCTGTTCTATAGATCCATCGCTGCCATCGCACACCCAGAGGGTAATGTCATCGGCATAAATGGTGTGATGGAGTCCAGGGATTGCCTGTAGGTACGACGGAAGGCCTAGGAGCGCGAGGTTAAACAGCATGGGAGAGATCACGGAACTCTGCCGGGTGCCTGCGCTTCCCATGGTTATCTCGGACGACATGATCTCTCCTACAGTGATGGTGGCCGTCCTATCCGTGAGAAAAGCTCTGACATAATTGTATGTCCGGAGTCCCAAGTTTAAGGTGTTGATTTGATTTAGGATGGTGTCGTGTGTAATGCTGTCAAACGCTTTCTTAAGATCTAGGCCGAGAATGGCCTTAGTGGAGCGGCCTGTGCTGTCAATGATGTCATGCTTGAGTTGCAGCATGGCATCCTGGGTCGAAAGATATCTGCGGAAGCCAATCATGTTGTGTGGAAATAGGTCGTTGTCTTCTAGGTAATTTGTTAGTCGAGCTAGGAACATGTGTTCCATCATATTGCTCACGCACGACGTTAAAGAGATGGGCCTCAGATTGTTAATATTCAGTGGTTTGCCTGGTTTAGGAATGAGGATCACATGGGCCTTTTTCCACTGCGGAGGCAAGCTGCCGGTGGTCCAGCAGCGGTTAATATATTTTGTGACCTGCGTGATGGACTCGTCGTCGAGATTGCGCAGTGTCTTATTAATAATATGTCGGGGCCTGGGGCAGATTTCGTGTTAAGTTTGTGCAGGGCGGTACGGATATCCGCCTCGGTAAATTCATCGTCTAGAACAGTGTTGGCCTGTCCTGTGTAATCTGGGTGCTGCTGAGGAGGAACCTGAGAGATGTAGATGAGCTCTACCTCTCGAAGAAATTCCTCCTCTGTGCCCTTGTACGCGTGTATGAGTTTGTTTATGGTCTGTCTATGGGCGGTTTTCTTGTCTTCTGGATCGAGTAGGAATCTCAGAAAATGCCACGTTTTACCTAAATGTAATTGTCCGGCCATTTCATTGCAGGTTTCATCCCAATGTTGTCGGCGTAATTTATTTGCATACGACTCTATCTCCTTATTGAGGAGCGCTATGCGTTTCCTGAGGGTTCTATTGTATTTCTGTGCCCGCCACCTATTTTTGAGAGATTGCTTTGCCTCCCACATGCGGAGGAGCCGGCTATCGATCTGTTCAAGGTGTGCTTCTGGAGGTACAGTTTGTGTAGCGTTTTTGACATCAAGTTTAAGCGTGTGAGTCCAGCGTTCTATGTCGTCGATGGGTTGAACCTGGTTCTCGCGTGATTTGCGGAACCTGGTCCAATCTACCATCTTGAGCTGTCTTCCTGTTTGTTTACGTGGGCCCCCATGAACACGTATCGCGATGATGTAGTGGTCGCTTCCAAGGTCCTCAAATGTGTTCTGCCAGGTAGTTGTCAATGTGTTTCTAGTGAAGGTTAGATCAGGTGTTGAGTCTTTAGTGGAGCTGGTGCCCGCGCGGGTGGGTGTGCTACGGTTTGTGATAAGTGTTAAGCCCTCCTGCTGCGAGTCAAGCCACAGGTTTCTGCCTTTGGGGAAGACATAAGAGTATCCCCAGGCAGTGTGTGGTGCGTTGAAATCCCCGCCTATTATGATGGGATTTCGCTCGGCGATGTTGAGGGCGCGTTTGAAAAGCGTGAGAAACCTGTGCTTTTTGTTTGGGGTGGCTGTATATGTTGAGAATGAAGAGACTTTCGTGTGTCTTGCGTTGCGGAACAAGTTCAATAAGTATATTATCTATGCTGGTAATTTTTGTATCGTATTGCTTGGCTGTAAGGTTTCGGCTGACTAAAGTGTTAAGGGCGGTCGTCTCCCCTTCGGCATAGCCGAACGAGTGATAGCCTGCCAATTTAGCGAGACCGTGCGTCTCTTGTTACAGAATCACGTCGGGTTTATCTTTATCACTAAGGAATTGGTATAAATTTGCTTTCTTGTTTGCGTAGCTTCTACAATTCCATAGCCAAATTGTGTATGTAGGATTTTTAGCTCTGGTGAGGCGTGGGGGGTAGGAATTTCGCCGGTTGTATGACGCTATAGGCTGACGATGTAGGTTGCTGCGCACTCGCCATGGGTTCCAGTCCGTTCGGTGGCGGGCGAGGCGTCAATGCCTCCACTGCGAGCAGTCTTTGTTGAAGGCATTCATTTTGTTGCTGGGTAATTTTGGCTATATTCTCGACGCGTTCAGTAAGCGTTGAAATCACTCGGGATGAGTTGTTCATCCACTCATTTAATGCTTTTATTGACTGCTGAATTTCTATTAGCACTTTCATCTCGGTTGTTACTCGCGTGGGTTTATTTTCATTGACCTGCTCTTCGGCTCCGCGTTTGGTTGGTGGGGGTGTAGCCCCTTCCTCCATTTCTTCTGTGGGTGTGACAGCTATGGGTGGTGGCGGTATGGGCGTAACCTGCTGTGTTTGTTTATAACGTCCTAATTCTTCTTTGAGAGTCCTGTTTTCTTGGCATAAAGCTAGCATTTTCTGGTTGCATTGAGTTAACATATGCTTTAGCTGCTCTACTTCGGCCTCTAACTTTTTTCATTTTGCTTGAGACGCGGCCTCCTCCGACCCCGAGCGCGCCCGCGTGACTACGCCTGTCCAGCTCACCTTGGGCGGTCCAGCAGGTCCAGGCGTGTGGTTCCGAGATCTTGACCGGGACCGGGATCGGGTGCGGATCTCGAGCGGCTTCTTGCTCCGGATCGGTTGCGGGACCTCGAACGGCCTCTTCGTCCGTGTTGCTCGGCGGGAAGAGGGTCTCGGTGTTCGAGGTTGTTCTTGGTCAGCATTGGAGTCGAGTAGTCTTTTTCTTCTTGGTGTTGCATCCTCTCCCACTGGCGGCGCTTCACCAGGTAAGGCTTTAAGCCTGCCCTGCACGCCTTGTCGGCCGTCTGGTGGTTGCCACAGCAGAGGTGGCACTTGGGCTGGCGTTGGTGTTCTTGCAGAGGGTTCGCCACTCCGCAGCCGCGGCAAACGCGGTCGTTCGGGTTTGGGCATATGTCTTCGCGGTGCCCCAGGCGACCGCACGTATAGCACGTCTCTATCTGCTTTCGGTATAGAGAGCACCGCAACAGGGCTCCCCCATAGCAGACGTACGTTGGTACTCGTTGGCCGGCAAACAGAACGATCGCCGTCATTGTGTTGCTGAGGCGTTTTGCTGCGATGGCCGTTGGGTTCTTTGGCGTAATGAAGTTAGCAGTGATATCCCTGGCTGTATCTTCTAGCTGGATGCCGCGGATTACGCCTTTCGCTGTAGTACAATCGGGCGCAGCTTCGTAGGCGTTAGTCTCGAACGTTTGGTTACCGATTTTGATGCTGGCGATCTTCTGGTATTTGTCAGCATGCGCCTCGGTGGGTGTGCTCACGACGATGATGTTCTGTTGAAAATTGGGACAGATGGTGTCCTCGTCTTGGGCTCCTCTTGGGATTTTGGCGGCGTGGTAAATGCTTGTTGCCAGTCTGGCCGCACCGTGTTCGGCAACTCGGAGGCCACCTTTTGGTCGAATGATGATCTTTTAATCACCTCGGGGTAGTTGAGGCATACGGCTTGATCTCTCGATTTGTCGCAGACGTCGCTCGCATTGTTTCTTGCTGTTATTGCCTTGTTGGGACTCCGCACCAGTGACCGGCGGCTGGTCGATGAGTAGCTTCCTTGATCCTACGGTTCTCCATCCTGCGCTTTCTTCGAATTCTTTGCGGGAAATGGTTTCCCCCGCCACTGTAACGTCCACTCCAGTCGGAAAGTCGGGCGTCTTTGGCGCGTCGACTGCCGTGGTGCAGCGTTCGTGGTAGCTGCGGCGGCAGACGCCGGACTGATGTGAGGCCTGGCTCTCCCACCAACGTGGCTGACTTGGAAACGACCGCAATGTTGTGAAAAATCGTGCACCCACCTTGAACTTGATGTCAGGCGATTCCTGGTGACGAGCTGAATCTATCGATGCCAAATTCGTGTGGGTGCCCAATGATTTGCGCTGCAAAAGCATTCGTTGAAACAGGAGCCGACACAACGCGCGTCCGCTCGCTCCGGCGCAAGCAGCGTCCTCCCTAATTGAGGTCTCCGGAAATTTAGACGACCTGGGTTCTTTAACGTGCACTGACAACGCACAGCACACTGAGCCTCTGGCATTTTCGCCTCCATCGAAAATGCGACCGCCGCGGCCAGGATCGAACCGGCGTTTTCCTGGGTGGCATCCGAGTACCTTAGCCAATACACCACCGCGGCGGACAACGACGGCGGCGAAAAGCGTCGGCGGTAAGAATGGCCGCGCTCTCACCAGTCCGGCACTTACACTCGTGACAAGGAGTGCTTTCGAGCGCGAGCGTCTCGTGACGTGGTGCAGCAGAACATGAGCCGCAGTTTTAACAAACGCGGCTTCAACGCTACAGCGGCGTGCTTCCAACGCTACAGCGACGCATCGGCGCAAACCATGCAGCCGAATGAAACTGTCACTGGAACACCTACGCTAGCACACATAAATACACGTGGCAATATGTTCCCTGCCCTAGAACGGCCGAAACCTATAGTCTATGCTGGCCTCCGAGATGGCGGGCGCGCTCGCCGTCTCGTCGGCTATGGTAATCGAGACATGTTTTTCACAATGTGTCACAGATGGCAGCACATTATCTAATGTTTGCTGTTTGCTTGATATGCTCAATAAAGTTTATTCCTCCTACAAATCGCCGAATGAGCCTACAAATGGCCGAATGGGCTCATTTTCTTCGTGACACGTGCCGAACAAAATGCGTTAAGGAGACTCCTTCTACTACCTGACATTTATGTGGTGTTTTTTCCCAGGCATTTCCAAGTAACATTTTGGCTTTGTGGCAGGACACCTGCTTGCCGCAGAAACGGCCCGGGTTCGATCCTCAGTGGGACCGAAGATTTGTGTTGTTTATTTTATTTGCACCTTTCTCGATTTTTCGCTCACGGAGAGAACACGGACACCGACGGCAGTATTTCTGCGAAACAAGCTCTCCAACGCTATCGCGTTAAAACGCATCGTCCCGATGCGTCCCGGACAGGTCAGGAAGTGTAGGGCGGGTATTAATTCGGGCCTTTGAACACTGACGAGAGTTCTGTTCAGTCTCTTTCGTTTTACGGCTTGATTCTTTCTACGTGTACGGCATCTGGAAGGTTCCTGCATTGAGCTGAGCACACTTGACCTTCTGGAATTACCTCGTAATTGAGCGGAATCAGCTCCGCATTAGTTTGAGCGAAAATAGCTCCGCATTAGTTTTTCAGAGCGAAAATAGCTCCGCATTAGTTTTTCAGAAAGCCCAGGTGCTCGACCTTGCGTGCACTCCCATACTTTGTTTCCGGGATCGTACCGTACATCTCTTCGCCTTTGATTATATCGGTCTGCATCCGTGCTTTGGCGTTGCATGATACGGTGTGCCTCTTCTGCTCTTTCTACTGGCGTGCCACTTCTGCTGTTTCCATATACTGACTGATACCAAGGTCGTCCTTGTCGGTATTACAGATAAGTAACATTGCATCTAGAGTGGTCGTTACGGCACGACCGTAGAGAACTTAAAATGGCGTGAACTGGGTAGTCTCCTGAACTGAGGTATTGTACGCAAAGGTGGCGTACGGTAGAATAGTGTCCCACGTGGAATGTTCTATGTCAATGTACATCGCGATCATGTCAGCAAGCGTTTATTGAGCCGTTCAGTGAGCCCATTCGTTTGCGGATGGTACGCTGTGGTTCCCCTGTGGTCGGTATGGGTTGGCTTCGTTAAAGACTGCATCGAACGGGCAGTGAACGCTGTTCCTTTATCCATTATGACAACCTTGTGCACACCATGCCGTAATACGATCTGGGTGGCGAAAAACTGGGCGCCCTCATTCGCAGTTGCTTTTGTAAGAGACGACGTCTCAGCATACCGGGTCATATGATCAGTAGCAAAAATGATCCACCGCTTTCCAGAAGATGATAAAGGAAAGGGTCCGAGTATATACATGCGAATCTCTTCAAAAGGCACCCTCGGTGGTTTTATCGGCTTGAGCAGGCCTGCCGGTTTTAGCGGTGGTACCTTGCGTCTTTGGCATTCTCGGCACGACTTTACATAGTGGTGTACAGAATCCATTAGTTTGGCCAGTAATAGCACTGGTGGATTCTTGCCAAAGTCCTACTGACGCCTAAATGGCCAGCCAATGAGTCGTCATGGCACGCTTCTAAGATTTCTGCTCGTAGTGACAATGGGATGAGAAGCACAAACATCTCACCAGTTCGCTTGAAGTTTCTCTTGTAGAGGACGTTGTTGCGGAGTGTATATGAAGACAATCCGCGAACGAAAACTTTAGGGACCTTGACACTGGTGCCGACCTTCTAAGTATTGGATTAGCAGGTGCAACTCTGGGTCCATGCGCTGTTGATGAGCCATTTCTGTCACGTTCACTACTCCTAGAAACGGGAAATTTTCTTCTTCGTCAGCAGATGAAGAACCGACGGGTGCACTCGACAAGCAATCGGTGTCATTGTGTTTGTGACCAGACCTGTAAACAACCGTGATGTCATATTCTTGGAGACGCAGGCTCCACCTAGCAAGTCTCTGCCAGAAGGGTTCTTGAGGTTTGCCAGTCCAACACAATGAATGATGACCACTGACTGCTTTAAATGGTCTGTCTTATAAATATGGCCGGAACTTGCCGATGGCCCATATAACCGCAAGACATTCCTTTCCTGTGGCAGAATAATTCATCTCAGCTTTTGACAAAGTGCGGCTTGCGTATGCAATTACTTTTTCTTGGCCATTCTGCCGTTGAATTAAGACACTGCTGAGACGAAAGTTACTTGCATCTGTGTCGATGTCTGTTTCGGCGTCTTCATCGAAATGAGCAAGTACCGGAGGAGACTGCAAGCGGCGTCTTAACTCAGTGAAAGCGTCCTCCTGCTCCTTGCTGCCACCAGAATGGTACATCTTCATTAGTAGGTCGGGTAAACGGCTGCGCGATTATGGAAAAGTTTTCAACGAAGCGTCTATAGTAGGCGCGGAGTCACAGGAAATGTCTCATGGCCTTCTTGTCTTATGGCTTCGGAATGTTCTCGACCGCGGTTATCGTTTCTAGATCTGGGCGGACCCCTTCAGCACCAACAATGTGCCCAAGGAATCAGAGTTCGCGAAATGCAAAGTGACATTTTTCCGGCTTGATAGCTAATGCTGCAGCGCGACTGGCGTCCAGTACTGTTGGTAGTCTCGGCACATGCTCCTCAAAAGTAGTGGAGAAAACCACCACGTCATCAAAGTAGACGAGGCATGACTGCCATTTCAGTTCGGAAAGTACAGTGTCCATCATCCACTGAAAGGTAGCAGGCGCAGAGCACAAACCAAAAGGGAGTATTTTCAACTCATAAAGACCATCCGGTGTCACAAATGCCGTCTTCTCGCGATCCCGTTCTACTTCTATCTTCCAATATGCACTCTTGAAATCCAGCGGTGAAAAGAATGGAGCGTTGCGTAACCTATCCAGGGTGTCGTCGATCCGCGGTAAAGGATAGACATCCCGCTTCGTGACTTGGTTCAGTTTTCTATAGTCGACGTAAGCTTTTGTACTGTAAGCTTTTGTCCTTCTTGTAAGCTTTTGTCCTTCTTGACCAGCACGACGGGCGATGCCCAGGGGCTATTAGATGCCTATATTACATCGGCGTTTAGCATCTCTTGTACTGGTTTTTTTATCGCTTCCATGTCCTTCGGCATCAACTCGGTATGGATTCTGGTGCACAGGTCTAACAGCTTCTTCGACGACGATGCGGTGTTTTGCGACGGGAGTACGTCGAACTTTCGTTGAGGTAGAAAAGGAATCCGCAAAGTCCTTCACAAAATTCACAACCTGGCCTTTCATCGTGCGCGAGAGCTCTTGGTCAACCTCGATCAATTGAAGGTCGTTGTTCTCTGTAGAACCTGGCAGCGCTGTATCAGGTGTGCAAAGATCCGCATCCTGTACGTAGTCGTGAAGTGATGCAATAGCTGTCCCCTTCACTTCATGCTGCAATTCGTTGCTGAAGTTTGTTAGCAGAATATCCGCGGATCCATCGCGCAGGTGTACTAGCCCTCTAGCCCCGCATATTCCTCTCTCGAGCAGCAGGTCGACGTTACCATCGGCTAGCCCCTGACACTAGCGAAAAACGTCGCTTCTCACAGCAACCATCACACTGCAGCGCGGCGGCACCAGCACGTCTTCCTCATCTACGCGAAGAGGTGAAACCACCGGTCGTTCCATGTGAAAGATTGCGACAGCATTCTCTGTAGAAACATTGGCGATTTTTGCAAGTAGATGATCGCGCTGTTTCCTTGCAAGAACTCGAGGCCTAATATGAGCTCACGGGAACTCTCGGTTCATAAAGCCTGTAATTTCTATTCTTACTGTGCAGATTCCCACGTGGTTCACTAAGCATCCTCCAGCGGTGCGGATCTGCGGTCCAGTCTAAGGCACCAGAACGAGCAGGTTACGGATTACTGAGTAGCCTGCGCCAGTGTCTATCAGAGAATAACTTCGAGGTCGTAGATCGTTACTTGCAATTCGGAGGTAACATCACCATTCCTGCATATGTTCATTCCATTACTGCTGCAGTCTGGTCGGGTTACTCGTGGAGGGTCTTTGGTTTTCCGGACATCAGCGACCTTGCCTCCACAGGTCGCTGGCTCTAGTTTTCCCGTCGCGGGCTTGGTGAGCGACGCCTCGGAGAAGCTGAAGATGGGCGCAGACTTGGTGACCAATAGCGCATTGGTGCTGTCACTCGGGATTCACGATGCTGACGAGCCTGAAGGATTAGGCTCGTTGATAAAAACTCCGATTTTGTGAGCACGCTCACCGTTCGGAGGGCAGGGTGTATTTACCGGGGAACCACGCAGGCCCACTCGGCCATACTGACATTCCCGATAAAGGTGACCTGCTTCTCTACAGTGACAGGGGACGCCGATCCGCAGTGCGCAAGACATCGCATTTACGAGGTCTTGGTTCCGGCATGGGTGGTGGCGTGCTGTGCGAAAATGTCTGGCACATAGCGGCCATTTGTACGATAGGGCTGCGTCCAATGTCCTGCCGTAGCGCTTGCGCATACAATAACTGCGGTTGATGATGCTGAGGTTGCACGCATGATAGCGCTGACTGTGGCTCCGGTATGTACAGAGGCTGTGGTTCCGAACGGCTTGCCGCACCTCTTCACGCACCAGGTCCGCCAGCGACAACGTCGCATGAGGACCTTGAGCCAGGTGTATTTTCTTCAGCTCCTGCCGTACGACAGCCCTTACCACTTCCCGCAGAATGTCGATGTGGCTGGTGAGGATCGCCGATGTCACGTCAACCGAGGACACTCCACCGTCCCGATTATAAACCCGCGCACATTGCTGCAGTACTTTCTCCACCACCGTTGCCTAAGATCGGAACTTGGACAGGGTACGGGGCTGGTTACGAACAAGGCCTGTATAGAGCTCTTCCTTCTCTCCGCGCATTAGGTGCCGTAACTTCTTCTCTGCCATGTTTGGGTCGGCGTCGGAAGAGCTGGCACATGTCTTCAATGTACATCGCCACGCTTTTGTTGTTCCACTGGCTCGCCATCCTGAAGAGCAGCCTCTGCCTTTTGTTTGCGGTCTGTGCTCGGGTGCGTTGCAAGTAGTTCCCGCCAGAAATCACCCCAAGTCAGCAAGGAAGCTTCGTGGTTTTCAAACCACGTACGCGCGAAGTCTCGCAACGCAAAATATACGTAACGGAGCTTCCTGGATTCGTCCCAGCCGTTAAGTCCGGCGACGCGCTCAAAGCAATCCAGCCAGTTTTCCGCACCTTCGAAAGACTTCAAAAGCCAGTCTTCGGCATCTTCTTCGGCACCCTACCCACGCCGAACAATAGGTGATCTTTCATGCTATGACGATATTTCGCTCTACCGATTCTAGGTGGCGCCGTGGCCCCAGCCACTGGAGAATACAACGAGGAGAGAAATGGAGAAAGGTTGAATGAAAGGTTATAAGGCGCGTTCGTGCCCCTTCTAACATGGGCAGGGATAGTTCTGTCGGTAGCGCGGCGGGCACCTTTCGTCGCGGTTCATGCTATGACGATATTTCGCTCTACCGATTCTAGGTGGCGCCGTGGCCCCAGCCACTGGAGAATACAACGAGGAGAGAAATGGAGAAAGGTTGAATGAAAGGTTATAAGGCGCGTTCGTGCCCCTTCTAACATGGGCAGGGATAGTTCTGTCGGTAGCGCGGCGGGCACCTTTCGTCGCGGTTCAGCGATCGTGGGTGCGATCCCGACCGCATTAGTGCAACTTCCCCTGCTTTCTTTGTCAGAGTTTATGTAAAATTTACTGCATCACATCCCTTGCGCCAGCGACGTATAGCGACTTAGTAAAGCCGTGGTGGACCCCTGCATGAAAGACTTACGGGCCGAAAAGTACGAATTAACAGAATTAAAGTGGTGGTGCCGCTTGAATTACTAGGGCCCTGAACCACCCCTCGCGCTGTGTTTTGAAAACGGCTGTGTGTGTACTCAAAAACGCCTCTGTAGTTCACAGCCCAAAGAATTTTTGACATATATTTGCTGAAAGCGATGATATTGCGACCGGAAAATCTCTCTTTCGCGTCATGCGTTTGGTGTCCGCCATAGGGCCCATAGAACTCTCGCGGCAGGTGTTGAAGGAGGTGCCCCTCCTACCGCGTTACGTCATGAGCATCAACGTCTTATCAGAGCGGCTCACTGAAAGCGCAACTTGCGCGATTGCCGGGGGCTGTTGACAGCACACATTTGCGGTAGACTGCTCGCTGCGTGCCAGGGTTCAGTCGCGTGACCTCCCGATCACTGAATTTTTCCTTCATCGGAAGCTTTGTTTCGATTCATCGCCAACAGTAAGGCTCAGAGGTGTGCTCTCTACTTTGTCAGTGTGCTGCATGTCTTCGATGTTGCGCGTGTGACACGACGTCGTATGCGCCACTACCATTGCTTATTTGCCTTGTTCTGCTTAACCCAAATCTATGTAGAGGTTGATTAGTGATTGCATAGATCGACTGGTCGTTAATGTGGAATAAGATGCATTCAGCTGCGGAGAGGTGGGTGGATTAGTTTAAAGTGTGAATGCACCCTAATATACACTAGTTCAATTTGAGGAGCACTGACACGAATATTAGAAATTTTCCTATGATTGGCCTAAATAAAAGTATTGTGTTCGAGAACCATAAGAAGAGTGTCGTGGTGCCTCGCAACGCAATCAATATATTTTTAATGCGGCTACCCTAAACACCCACTTTCGGTTTTGATTTCGAGAGGGCGGTATCGTAGTGACGTGCACACACCCTCGGGAATTTTTAGGCGACTCCATTCACACGTCATTCTCTTTCGATAAGGCCGGCTTCCAACGAAAGCACTGAAATCAAATTAAACTATTTTACACATGTTTCCTGCTTCCGGTGCGTGGAGAGTGTTAACGCGCATGCCGAGAACACGAAACGGTCCCTTTTGGACCGCATAAGAATCGTGTCGGTACTCCTTTAATGGCGAAGCTGTTTAGGCTATTGAAGAAACTGGAAAATTCGCGCAAATCTCCGCTGGTTAAGAAATACTAGAATAATCATGCCAAGCCAGTTTAACTCATAAAATAGTAAGGCGAATTTAAGGTTCCCAAAGCTAGTTACGTAAGGCCTGATTATGCCAAGTACAATTCAGTCGAGTCTTATTAAGAGCAGTAGACGAACCCTAGTTCAGCCACGACTTTTAAGTCAAACGTACGTTGTCCACGCTTACTTAGGCTATGACAAATAAGTAATGATTCAATAAGCTGAATGCTAGTCATCCAGGATGCAAAACGGTCGCTGTGTAGAGCACTGGAGTGAAAAAGGTTCTATTCTGTTTGATCCTGTGAATATTAACAGCAAAAAAAAAACCCTGTTGGGGATGCACGAGTGGGATCCTTGCCGTCTGCCTGGTTTGCGCACTTGCAGGTATAGGGTTCCAAATCCCGACTGGAAGGAATGGTGGCCGTTGCATGGAGCGGACTTGGCGACCGATGATAATTTAGAAGAGAGAAATGTTTATTTACCTGGTGAATGGTTAAAGAAGCTGCTTGAGCGCGTTTGCGCTATTACATTATACAATGATCTGTAAAATAGTGTTAAATCACACTTTTGGTGTCGTCTTCGCCCTCGAAGAGAGAAGGTCACGCCCCATCTCGGTTGCTTTTCCCTTGGAAAGTGTGACGGGACCTGGTTTGCAACAAGGCATTCCTCGAGAAGGGATCCAATGGGCAGCCTGGCAAAGAGGCTCACTAAACACTACCGCAGCACAAATAACTGCACTCTTTCCACTACGCGTAGTCCCGTATTTTTCACGACGCGCTGGCGCCATCTCGTGTTCGGGCAGACGTAAATCCACTTGCGCATATGCTGGCAGCATCTCTCAGTGTCTTGTGCACTGCTGCTCCACTCCAGCTTCGTCTCTGCGCCCAAGTCCTTTGACACAAGAGAAGCGGCACAAACCCACACACACACACCACACGACAAAAGGACTTCTGGAACTTCCTGTCTGTGCTTCACTGAACCAGTGTTCGATGCTGGCTGCCTTCGAGGTCCAGGAAAAGTAACGAACCCTGGTCGTCGTGGCAGCATCGAAACAATGCCACTGGACCTTCCGAGACGACTGCAGCGATTTTCGTCCGTGGGAACGCAGGCAGTACGCGCTCCACAGGTTTTGCTCGCGGAAAATTGGCGGCGTCCACTACTGCGTGTAGCCTCCCTCCACAAGCATTTAGTGGGGCCTACGCTGATGCTAATGGCCCCTTGTTTCCCAGTCAATGTCACTGCCACTTTATCAAGCCAGCAAATGAAAAAACAGCGATTTGCTGATGTTTCAGGGAAGTCCTCAGGCACATTTAGCAACACCTAAACTAAGAGGCATTTTTCAACCAAGTCGACCACCTTACAAAAGCAAACCTTGTATCCTTGCTCCGCTAGTTCAAAAGCCAAATCATCGTCGCTGAAAATGTACTCGCAATACTCGAAGGCCAGGACGGAGAGGTTCACCTGTTGTTTAATTATTTAGCGTACTGTATACACAATTTCACCATCAGCACATCTACGTCCCCTGCAGGGCATAGGACACGTCTATTATAATACCCATGCTAATTGCAGCCATGTTACCTCAGGAAATGTGTAGGCTTGAAATGATGTGGGCACAGGGGTGCTTCCTTAGCACGTGCTGAACATGTTGCATTTATCCAAGGCGATACGCTACAAGCACAGCAGCGGCAGAGACAGGAATTCCGATATCGTGGATAGAGCTCCCCCTAGTACGTGCTTCCTGATGAAAGCAAGAAAGCACGCTTCATTGCGAAAGTAACCATTAACCAGTAAACTCTGCTATATGCGCAGAAAACGCTTAGTTTTTTTTCCAAACTCATTCTCCACCTCAGCGCTGCCAAGGTGAAGGAAAGGGCGCCCTACGTGGCGAACATTTACGAATTGGTCTGGAAAGCTTGGTCACTGACGATATCAGGAGCCCTAGGACTCTCGTGACTCATCAGATGCTTTTTATTTCGGTATTTTGGCAGTATACGCTTCTGCAGCGGCGCCTCGCCAGAATGAACGAGCGCGCGAAAATGATTATGTATGCAATAGGGTTAGCACATGACCACGACAAGCTGATTTTGAAAATGCGTCCAGCCCGTGCACGCATTCGCTTTCAGTGCGGCACCATTGCAGCTGTGACATATATACTGAGCTTGACAGATCAGCTGAGAACAATACCCTTTCTTATGCATGCATGTCACGAAACTCATCCTGGCGTCGCCGAACATATAACCACTTGAAGATGCCATGTGGCAGTTGTGTGTGCAAATGAACGCTAGCATCTATGATAATTTTCCGATGTTTCTTCAGCTGACAGGTCGCTGATAAGTGCTGACACGTGCTGAAAGGTCGCTGATACGTGCTGAAGCAGCATTGCGGGTAATTAATAAATGTTACCCAAATTTGACTAACGTTTTCCAGCATAAAAGACCCAAGGTTATGTAACGCCGTTCCTGAACATTCTGGTAACATTACTGAACACTTGTGCAGCATTGGGCAGCACTGCGCGAATATTTCGGCATAAGCGCATGCTCGTACGGAGCATGTGCCTTTTCCACCAGGCACCTGTAGCTCCGGGTCTGCTGGTGGTAACTCTGGAGGGTACGTGCGCGGATTTTGTTATTCTTCACAATGAATTGACCATTTTAACTTAAGCCTGAGCTGGAATATGCGTACGTAGGTTGTAGTACGTAAAAACAAACTAACATCTATCGCCTTAAGAAGATTCAGAGAGAAAACTAAGGTTTATATTCCATTTACATTCAGAGTGAGACTCCCGCCTTCTCCGCTCCCCGAACATATGAGGAACAAGCTGAACTACTCGGGCTTACAAGAAAACAATGGAGAGGCATTCCTGAAACAGCTTCACGCCAACAGTTTATCTCTTCACCGTACGCTATATTTATAGCAGTTAACAGCCAGAACGTAATGCCACCGTGGTGGAGAAGTGCAAAAACCTCTTGCTCTGCAAGAGCGATCACATATCGGTTTTTTACCCTCGGACTATAAGTGATTGGAATGTAGTTAATGAATGAGTAGTGGGTAATGGGCAACCCAGTTTCCTGGATTCAAGAAGACGACGAGGACACTGTCCCTGGACCCTGTTGCGGCGTAGCTTGAACTACGCTACCTCTCGCTACCGGACCCTACTATTCGAGTAGCGTAGTCAAGCTGAACATTCCTGGACAGAAACTGTACACATGAGTCCGTGTGGTAGCCTTGTATTGCTGTGGTTCCTTTCCTTCTATGACATATTTTTAGTTTTGTGGTTCTGTAGTGTAGTGTGTGTCTTTTGTGAGTTTTATTTGGCATGGTATGTACCAAGTGTCACCCTTCCGGCTTGGGCCACATGTGCGCAGTATATACTAAGTGAAATAAAGGAGGCTATACATGTCGCTAGAATTGCTGAGTACCTCGCGGTAGTGGAGGAATGTAAAGTTCCCAGCACCGCTTGCGGCTGTTCATGCAATTCAACACAATACAGGTAATTAGAGATCATTACGTCCAAAGTAGGTCCTAAACCGATTACTCTGCCAACAGCGTGAACCAGGCTCAAAGAGATCTGAGTTAAGTTTGCCAAAAGCTTCATTTTCTTCTTTATAAAATTTAAGAGTCCCGTGCACACTCGCCTATCACATGGCTAGTGTAAATTTTCGCACCTCGTATGATCTACCGGCAGCTCATTCTTTCTACACATTTGCTTGACGCTATATGTCCATCGAGTGTTTTAGAGCTCCTCGAAATGATGCAGTTATCCGCCAAGACCCCACTTTTACCGACGGTTACACATAATTCATAACCGCCATAATTTTAGTTGGCCCACAGAAAGAGTGCTGAACTGATGTGCTGCATTGGTGGTGCTGCCACACCATTGCGTGAAGGAAGAATTCTGTGTAGCAACATTGCAGAGGTAGTTTAATTTCTCCTCGCCTTCAATTTTCGCACAGGGCAGGCTGGGCAATTGTACCTATACAGCAAATGGCTATGTCACTGCCTGTCGCCGATTTCTCTCTTGCTCCTGTTGCGCGAATTACAATGTGTCGCACTCATAATTTTCGTGCAAACCTATTAAATTTTTGTACTTGCTGAGGTACTGTGGTAGTTGTTGCGCAGCAGATTTTCAACTCAACTTCAATCGGACCGTGTGCCTTCGTTATGACAGGAGAAAGTCTGGCTTGTGCGATGGGCTTGAACAATGCGTCCTCACTTTTTGCATGAGCATTAACGCGCATATTTGAATTGCAAAGAACAAAAGCTGAAAGCTCCCATGTTTCCCCAGTGCCTCTACGCCATATATGTGACGTTTCTACACAAAGTTCTTGGCATAAGCGAGAAAAAAAACATCTTGAATAATCGCCATTTTCATGTATGTGCCACCCAAGGAAATAGGCAGGACCAATAAAATCAGTCGTTAGTTCGTGACGGTGGTGTCCTGTCTCTTGTGTGTCGTCCTTTGGGCAGTGTTCCCACGATTGTCATGTCCTTTACAGTGTTCTTTAAAAGGTACGTCAAAAATTTTCATTCTTGAAAAGAAGTGTTATAAAACGACCTACCGATACTGATTACACGTGTTGGTAGAAACCTAATTTATTGACCTATTGATGCGCACTAGGTATACCCTGGCACTGTTGCTCTGAAGAAGGTAAATATGAGGACCTACAAGACCCAAGTGACTGTTCTTTTGGGACACAACGGAGCGGGTAAAACGACCCTGATGAATATTCTCACAGGTGACCGTGTCTTCTTTCCTAGGCAGATATTTGTCTGATGCTGGACATTTATTCAGGTTAAATAGCGAAATAATTCTGTGGGCTTGCGCATACTGTAGGAAGAGTTGCTAAATGAAAAGCTGCCATCAATTACTTACACTGCAAGGCTAGAATTCTGCTAGTATGATACTCGTAGATTTAAAATCTGCTTATATGACGGAAATGTTTGTGCTGTTCTGCAGTTTAAGCCTAAAAAGAGTACTTTTCTGAACGGCTGTTGTGGAATCCGGAGTAACCGGGTGGACAATGGCTCGTGATTGCCGCTAAATCCGCCTGATAGAGCGGTGAGCTCACTCAGTAGGACACCCCTGGCGTCCTCAAAAATGCCTCGATACTATGCTTCGGCCGCTCACTAAGATATTTTTCGCAATATCGGGAGGCCTTTCGTAAAAATGAGCATGCGTTTTCTCTTAGCTTTGTTCTGCAACGCGAATGATATTTTTTTGCTTTCATCGCAATATGAAAGCGTATTTGCCATCGCTCAGGCCTGCTTGCTAAATATGAATTCTCGGGATAACGCACATTTCTTACCAGTCACTCGGGTCTCGTGACACCATTTATTTTCTAGAGCCCTCCCAGTTTCTCACAATGAAGAGCCGCTCTTATGTGGGGGCTGCTAGTGGACATAAAAATTCATTAGTCCTTGTCACCAACAACCATAACTGCCAGTACATTGCATATATTTCCCGAGTCAAGTTGTATATGTATGGATACTACTGGCAATAAAAGGCAACGTACCGGCCCTTAGGTTATAACACATGCAAATTTTAAGAGCGGAGCTCTTCATACCTCACATTCAGTGTAATAATATGAAAAAAATTAGTATCATGATAATAACATTTGAAATGCGCGGAATCTGTACGCACTACATTGTGCAGCAAATAGTCGTTCCTAGTACAGCCGCGCATGGTATGGTATAGCAGGTGGTGGGAAGGGCAAATGAGAAGGAATGATGTGAGGGCGAGGAGGAAGGAACAGAGGGGAGATAGGGCATAGAGCATGGCCTACACTTGTATGCCCTCCTTTGTGCACCACAGAAAATGGGTTTGGGTCAAGCAGCTGTTACCATAGCACAGCCATGCTTAGTATAGCGTAGCTAGATTGTGGGAAAGACAAGTGCTGGTGAAAAGGAGTGGACATGGTGTAACATCAGATAGCATAACTATGCAAACTACACCATAGAAAGGGGGCACCAAAGGAAATGCGTGTGAGGAGAAGAAGATAGAGTAGGGGAGGGACACCAATCTTCGCACCACAATTGCGAAGCTGCCCAGTGTAACAGCTAATTACGTGAAAAATGATGTGTCTAATTGGTAGTACCCAGGAGAAACCAGAGCGGCCGCGAGCTCCCCTCCTACGCCAGCTTTGCGCCACTAATGCAAGCTGCGCATAATTTTTAGCTTGTGAAATTTAACGTTGCTCGCGGCTTTTTTTACCTGAGTTCGCAGTGCGAGATACCGGCCCAACGCCGTGGTCGCACAGACGCCCCCGTCGTTTGAGCTATGATCAGTTAACCTTGCTGACTGATAGCACTTATACTTAATAGTAAGGGCACTTCTTAGAAGAGCCCATCTGTTCATGTGAAACGCTTTGTTCATTCCTCTTAAATGCTTATTTCAGCGCACACAAAAGACGTGGACACAAAGAACAATACACAGAAGCGCTGCCAATTTTCAATCCTTTTGCAGCGTTTTGTTTATTGTTGGTGTCGCCGATCCCGAGTTCTGAGACACAGGACGGAATCACTGGAAAAGATTCCACGAACCGACGTCTGAGTTTCCCGAAAATGATCCTACGAATGCTTGTACAATAAAGTGTAGGCCCCTTCGCCGCTCTAGCAAAACGCCAGCAGTGGTTCAGACTGACACAGAGCCAAGGGTGACCAAGAAAGCATACATATTCTCCTCAAATATCCAGTTACACGTGAACGTGCATGAACACACGTCTTCAAAATACAAACACACAAGGGTTAGAACATTTCCCGAAACTAGCAACAAACGTACAAGCTCATGCACTAAAACAAAGAAGGCAACACAAAAAGAGTCCTATTCAGCAGAGTCACTCGAAGTGCCTTATCATGAAGCTTGCCTGCCGGGCTCCTCTGCTGGCTCGAGGGGCAGCGCCATTTACTTTTCTTCTGGCTGAGTCGCAAACGACTAAGGCAGCTGCTCAAAGCGCATGGTCCACTCTTTACGTTGCCCTCGGCATTCATTCTTGAAAATTCGGCGCGGGCCACGTGATCTAAGCGGGCACAAAGCCAAGGGAATATTCTTGATGTAACCGGAGCATTCGCCGCTTGGGCTGCACCTCGTTCTCCCTCACATGTAGCGAGAGCGTCTATACGCACCCTCCTCGTCCCCCCTCTCTCTCCATCTGACTCGCGCGCTAACCCGCAGTGGTAGGATGACTCACTCCCGTGTTCCATGATGTTGCGGGTACATTCTAGAGTCTCCCCCCTATCTATACTTACGGCCAGCTGCTGCATGACCATGGGAGCCTCTTCCGCGCGCGTCGTTTATCTTTGTTCTTTTTTGGCGCCGCTCTGTAACTTGAGGCCTGGTTTTTTGACGAAGTGAGCCCTATTTTGTTATAATTGGCTCCTAGGAAAGACATTAAGAAAATACGCGAAAGGATGTCGTGTAGGAGTTTCACGAAAGCTGTTAAAGGAATATCTAAGGACACTAGTATTTGATGTTATCGGTGTCGAAAAGCTAATGAAAGGACCTACATGACAAAGTGAAAGATTTGACATTGTGCATGCTTTGCTGCGTATTCACTTCTATCTTTTTCATCGTGTTTTCTGAATTCCCTCCCCTTATCTGCCAATGGAATGTCTGGATAAATAAACGGCAGACATGTAAATTTCCTTCATCAAATGGCACGGTCCGCGCCACTGCGGTGTTCGAGAGGTCCGACCCAACACTGAATATCTTACGTGTATGTAGACGGAAATTCGCTAAGGTTTTCTCCATAAACAGTTCCACAAAAAGCCCTCGCCATGACGCGGCGATTTCGAAAGCTCGAAGACCTTTCACATATTAGAACGTAGGGTATATTGTTGAAGCCATGGAAAGTTTCCCGTCCAATAGCACATTCCGTGCTCGTATGGGTAACTTTTATCGTTACATATTGTCCAGCAAACAGCATTATCAGAGGGTGCGGCGTTTGCATCTCTTGTGTCTCTGAATCCCACGAAACGCACACTTCAAGGGATAGTTCTCGTCGTTGTTGCCATCCGTGCGCCCCATAGCAGTAAGTGCTCGTGCTTT
This sequence comes from Hyalomma asiaticum, assembly GCA_013339685.2. NCBI lineage: Eukaryota > Metazoa > Arthropoda > Arachnida > Ixodida > Ixodidae > Hyalomma > Hyalomma asiaticum. The sequence continues at coordinate 113,071,220 of CM023485.1, read as the reverse complement.
TGTGTGCCGGAAACCAGTAAGTAAAGAAATGAGTGAAAAGTAAACTTTCTCATGCGTCCCTTGCCACTCCTGCTAAAAAGTCAACCACTACATTTCGGAGACATCTCAGCGTCCATAGATAAGCGGAACTAGATTTATTTAGTGGTAGTGTCCATCAGACGTCCTCCGGTCGATCGACTTAGAAATTAATGATGGTGTGCACACTGAATTATACTTTCAGAAAATGACCGTAAGAGCTCAACTGCTAGAGAAACACTTGAATTGTTATAAACGATGACACAATACGTATTAATAGCGATGCTGTGCTAGTCAGACAAAGAACATAAAGATCCTGCACCACCGCTCATTGAGTAGTGCGAGAAGGCTAGCGATCAACAAGAAAAGGCACTCAGTCCATAGCGAAAGACACCACAGTATTGCAAATTTGACACACCGCAGTATTACAAAGACACACCGCAAAGACACACCGCAGTATTGCAAACTGTATATTTATACCCTACAATCCCTACACTGGTATTTGCCAAGTGTAAAACACGACGAGGACATCGCCTTGCAGTCGCATTGTTAGACCGCATCACGCGATAGACCTCTTTCGCCCTTTCTTTACTTTTCATTTTCTTTGCCTCAACAACCTCACGTAATGTTGTCAGCTGTCTCAAATTACATATGCGATCATCGTCGGTATATGTTGCATGAATAGCTTGTCATCTCTTTGGTTTGAGGGATTAGCTCGTTAGGAAGGCAAGCCATTACAATACGCCCCTTCTCATTATGCTCTGGCATCAGTCTTATTTTACGAAATATACATGCATTCATTTACGTCTCTCCTTTGCTTTCAGAGTAATACCTGTGTCACACGGGCGCGCAAAAAGTCTTTTAAGTAAGCGGTCTTTTACGAAGTTGAAAGACTTTTAACGAAGAGGTGTTGCGGCGCAGACACACGGCACCAACGATCTCCTTTTAGTGTTTTCGTTCGAAGACGCTAGCGAAAGCGTGGCGCTAGCAGTTAAAAGAGAAGCAATGAAAATTAAACGATGTATCGCGATGTACAAAGTAAAGACTTGTTGCACTGCTCGTTTTTTCAAATAAATTTAAGCATAAGAGATGAAGAAACCCCAATGTGAACGTTTGTTGCGCTAGTTAAGGAAGCATTCCCATAACTAGCGACGTGTACAAGTCCGTCTGGCACCATTAAAAGAGTTCATTACACCTTCTGCAGGATATGAAATTTGTTTTTACGAAAAGTTTTGGTGACAGAAAAATAAGCATTCGCTCTTTTTTTCCCACCACTTGAAAATTGCTGGCGCCCACTGGTTTCGAGGCTACTCATTCGGAGCCGTAAAAGAGATCGACGAAATCAGTTTACGAAAAAGACCGCTTCTGAAAAGGAGTTCGCTCTGTGCCGTGTGTCTGCTGTCAAGAACTCCTTTTCGGAAAAAGACCGCTTACTTAAAAGACTTTTAGGTGCCCGTGTGACAGGGGTATTAAATAATATATTATAATATACATACATTTATTTCACAGTTAAAACGTGTCTTCTTGGTATCTTGTAACTAACTGATGAATGTGTGGAATTCCTTGTAACAATGTCGCAGCAAAATTTTGACAAAAATAATATGTAATTTTTTAACGAATTAGGAGCCTCAAAATGAAATGCAGCCATTTACACTGCTCTCTACTGCGTCATAAATTTTAAGCGTTACGCATACCTCGCCACTACCGAGAAAGTGCTGTATTAAGGCATTGTTTTGTTCGTTTTCAGGTTTGACTGAACCCACCAGCGGATCAGTGCTGGTTTCTGGTAGAAATATAAGGACTGCAGGCTTCGGCAGTATGGGTTTTTGTCCTCAATTTGACGCACATTTTGAGGATCTGACTGTTTCAGAACATCTGACATACTACGGCGGGGTAAGTGCACTGCCGTCAAAATATATTTCTATGTAAATACAATCGCACACAATAAAATGCTTGCCTCGAGTAGTAACTTCAGAAAAAAGCGTTCTAATAGAATGCCAATCAAATAAATCAATCAGTCAAGCCTTTGGTTTCAACAATTTACACGCAAAAAGCTGTTGGAAAGAGCTTGGAATCGCCTGAAGGGCCTTTTGGAAGCTCTGTACACATCATTGTAAACAGCGTACAGAAAAATAAAGCAAAGTATACATCAAAGCACATTGGGAATGAATGTGTAGCAGTAGTCAATATACTGAGTTATAGAACAGTAAAAGGCACTGAAACAGCACAAGTTTGCGTGTAATGAAAAGTAGAATAAATGCAATAAATATGCCAAGAAAAAGAAAAACAGATTAGTAACAGTTTAGCAGAGCCGTTCACTTCTTTTCACAAATGCGCGTCATAGTATCATTAAAAACAAGAATACTGCCGCATTGTCTTCGGGGCTAAGCCCTGAACGTTAATACCTGGTTTTTATATTGAATGAGAAGTGAATGAATGTTGTTTACTAGTAATATTGTTAGGGAGTTAGTACTCGTTTTCGGAACAACACATTTATCATGACTACAGGTGCGTGGGTCACTTAGCTACCTTTGTAGCGGTGGCAGTGTTTTTACAAGAAAATTTTTTCGAGGAACATAAGTATAAATACAGCAAACGAAAGTCATACACATCAGCTGCTTTGATTATGTTTAATTTGGTGAAAAGCGCTAATCATATATGCAGGTAAAAAACTTCAGCTAAAATGTGATCATACCCGTTAACGGACATTAACGGACATTTGTCCGTTAATGACACTGTTTACTAGAAATAAAGTTTCTACGTCCTACGTCCCACACATTTACGGATATTTCAATTCAGCTATATCGTAGAAGCCGACTGCTCAGGTATGAGTTATCCCAGATATTTGGGACTATATCGTATATAAACCAAGTTACGGAACTTTGGGCGCGCTTTTCGTCTAATTTCCTTTTGACCACGACGCCCAAAACTGCAGAGAGGGCGATAAAGAACAACAAAGAAATACTTCAAGCGCGTCAAAATTACGAGCAGTTTCGTTTACTGTCTTCCATTAAATTTCATCGCCAATTTTCTGTTATGCGCCGCCAGAGTCAAAGAAGAAATGTGGTGCTACAGGATATGTAGCCACGTCCCAACGTGGCCGCGCTCAAGACGCCATTTCTTTAAGGTCCTCGCCCACACGCTTGCGTTACACAGGCCTGCCCGTTGTTTTGGAAAGAGCAATGTGCGTAGGTGAATCGCTTGTCGCAGTGGGCTCACTTGGAGAGGAGACAGTGACGCAAGCGCTTTTATTTGGAATGGAGGACGTACAAAACACTTACTGCGGCCTGAAATTAACGTTGCAAAACGCAATAAGAAAATGACCGTTGAAACATGCAGCAACATGCGGAATTGTTTATGTTTCTGAGGAAAGAGGCACGGATATTTCTTTTATGTACAGGCGTACAACCCAAGATCAACAATATGAAATTACTGGGCAGGATCTTGCAGTTATAAAACTAGCCAATTCCTTTCCCGTTCCTTCCGACGTACTTCGTTCTCATTAGGTCATACGTCATTTTAGACAAGAGCCGCGAAATTCGATTTATATTTGAAGCAAAGCGGCATATTCCCTTGGTCGGTGCACCTACACCGCACTTGGCACAGGTCTGTCGTGCCCTGACTCCTGTTTGGAAGCATTTGCTGGTTATCTTCAAGGACCGTTGCAAGTACCTTTAAGTGACAACTCCGGCGAATTTTCTTTGTTAACTGATCGCAATGAAATTTTCAGTACATATTCTCCTTGTAATGTAGCCAGTATATAATGGCAGTCAACAATGGCAACTCCGGCAAATTTTGCGTGCAAACTGGTCTCAATGAAATTTTCAGTAAAATTCTCCTTGTAATGCGACCACCTGGCTAGGCGTACATTGGTGGAAAGTCGTTCAGTTGTCCTGAAAATGAATTTCAAAGTTTTTATCGGATTCCCAAGGAGGCCAGACTGTGTTTTTGATGTCATTACCTTCCGCACTGCCTACCCGGGCAGGCGGGCACAAAGCAAAAAGGCGATACTTTAGCGCCGAAACCTTCGCTGTAAAGATCAGAAAAGCTGGCATAGCTCACTGCATGGTCGGATGACCACTCCACTATCATTTTTCTTGCACCAGCTGCGTATTTCTGATGGCGGGGAGCCTATGACGTCAATGCATGCGTTGAACGAAGCGCCCACGCGTTTCGCCTGCGGTTTGAGAAAACCGTTCAGTATGGTATTTAAGATTATCGCTGCGTTTCTGAGCGCACTGAAACACCTTGGCTGCTCTAGGACTACCAATTCGATCAGAAAACATTGATATGAGGGTATAGCTGTCGACCTTTTATTTAGTGCTATGTTCTTCCAGAATTAAGGGATCCGATATTCCCGAGAACATCTATGGGTAGAAAACTTTTCAGATTTAAAATTCAAGAATGCCGTTGCTCTTCGTCCAGAAGAAAACTATACTACTTGAAGTGTACGCAGCCGCGACCTCTCCGAGTCTGGTCATGCTCGTCGATTCCTCGGACGAGAGTTTCCTTGTCCTGTAGGTGTTAGCACAACCATGGAAACTACACAGTGGCTTTCTGGCGACCTTGCGTTGTGTTATGTCACGATAAAAGAGACAAGAAACGCGATGTTAGCCCACCATACGTAGAAACTGTTAGACAGCTCAACACATCCAAGCAATAGCGCGCGCGCTCCGAACCAAACCGTCTCTGACACCCCAGGAGAGGAGGAAGGCGCGCGCGCATTGGTTTACCAGACCACTCCTCTTCGCCCGTTTAAAACGCTCTATATAGACAGACGACTCGAATCATTCGGTCTTATGTCAATATGGCGGCAATCCAACATGTCATTTCGGAGAACAATAAGCTGGAATGCGATGACAGCCGCAATGGGTCTTCTAGAGCAGTTTGAGAGACTTAGGGACGATCACTGGCGATCTCGCGAGCCGTGTGAACACGAGAACTTACATAACTGTCACAGCATTTCTGACGCAGAACTTACGGAATGACGCGGTCTCGAAAGATAATGTGCGATGGCGGTGAAGTGGCAAATTACAGCGGATGAAAACAGGAGTGCCCTGGCTTGCGGATTTGCATAGGTATGTTACGCTATCCCAAGTGTTGTACCCGACTATGATGGTCTCTGAAACCACATATGGAAGGCATTGTCATCAGCCAGCGGATTACGTCAATACCAAAGGGTTGAAAATACTCCCATAGGGCAATGAAACTGAGGAATAACGTAAAGACCGCGAGCTAGGGAAATAAATCACTGCGCGAAATTTCTTGCGATCTGTCCTGATACCTGCGGCATTGACAAGGTGACCAAGGGCGTAAGATTTATAGCCTCCCAAACTGCTTTGCAGCAACTAACCAGCAGTACAGCCGTCTCCAAGTAACTATGGACAAACATTGCACGTGCACATGACTCAAAGATGCACGCAGGCGCACGATATCCTTAGATGGTGTTCGGAGTTACAATTGAACACTACTATGCGCATGTTTACATGTTGAAATGCAGTGCATACGCTCCGTGCATCCGATCACTAAACCTTGCACATAACTTATCTCGCTAAACTTCCTGTTTCAGATTAAAGGAGTGAAGTCCAGCGACTTGCTTAATACCACAGAACTGGTGCTAAAATCCGTGCGCCTTTCTGATAAAGCGAATGCTTTCCCTCGCCAACTCTCTGGTGGAATGAAGAGAAAACTAAGCATTGCTATGGCACTTATTACCCGTCCAGAGGTACAGTGTTTTGTTGTTTAGTCAGTGAAGTGATGCACAATATTATACGTCATCACCCGAAAACTTGAACGAATATCAGCATTGAGTTAGATCGTAACGCAGTTAGAACCACTGTTCGAAACACAATATACTGGCACTCGCCATTGCCTGTATGTTTTCATTTCTTGTGTGTTTGCTTTAGCGCGTATTTGACGAAGTAAATATATCAGACCAACCATCCAAACAATCTGTCGTTCTGAGAAATTTAAGTTACGTCTTTTTTGAAACGTCTTTATTTCTGCATTTAAGAGGTTAAACCTCGTGGCAGAAAATGGGTGCTCTATGGGTGTTTGGCAGGAGGACCCGGGTTCTCATCCTTGTAAAGAAGAGTGGCCCCGATGTCAGCTCCGAAAGATGGTGACCCGGTCCTTCTTTTTCGCTGAAAAAGTCCAGGAGAGCTCGCTAAATCCGAATTGCTTCCTTTGTCGCGGGGTGCTATTGCCGATCGGTCCACTCCTGAATGGTACCACGTCGGGTCGTGCCCAGAGAAAAAAAAAACTATCCACTCTCGGATAACGTCAAAAGTAGGACAACTACACAGGAGGTGTTCGGCCCTAAGTCTGGCTGGGCATCCAGGACAGTTAAAGCTCGGGTATGATTGCGGTTTTATGGTGTGCAACCTTGTTGGGGACAGAAGCTGGCCGGTCTGTGCTCGACGAAGAGAGACCGCTTCTGCACTTGTGAATGTTCTGGGGAGTTCGCGATATATTGCCACCGGGACATGCGCGCCCCAGTCGGGCGCGCCCCAGTCGGGATGAAATCCTTCAAGCCTGCCATGACGAACCGACATCTGGCCACTTGGGTTCTTCGCGAACTCTCGCCAGAGTGAAACAAGCGTACTACTGGCCCCGACTTTCTGCAGCTGTGAAGCGTTACGTCAAAAGCTTCCGTGCATGTCAGCGTCGCAAATCCCCACCAATGAAACCTGCGGGACTGTTGCAACCGATCGCACCACCTAGGGCACCATTCGATCAAGTCGGCATGGACCTACTCGGGCCTTTTCCGCTATCATCGACCGGCAACAAGTGGATTATAGTCGCCACAGATTATTTAACAAGGTACGCTGAGACAAAGGCCCTACGAAGCGCTACGGCTGCCGACGTTGCCCAGTTCTTTATAGACCAAATTGTTCTTCGACATGGTGCTCCTGCGAGCGTTATTACTGACAGGGGAGCAGCTTTCACATCCAAGCTGATTGATGACGTATTCAAGCTGAGCTACACGAGCCATCGCAAGACAACCGCGTATCAACCGCAGACCAACGGCTTGACGGAACGACTGAACGAAACCATCGTCGACATGTTATCAATGTACGTAGATGTCCAGCACAGAACGTGGGATCAGGTGCTACCGTACGTAACATTTGCGTACAACACTGCCACTCAGGAAACAACGCGATTTACACCGTTTCGTCTTGTTTACGGACGTGAAGTTCAAACCATGTTAGATGCCATGCTCCCACACGACCTAGACGCTTCACTCACCCCTGACGCTGAGGAGCTTACCCAGTTCGCCGAAGAAGCTCGCCAATTAGCACGCCTGCACATCACGCAGCAGCAAGGCACAGACGCACAGCGCTACAATCTTCGCCATCGACATGTGCAATACCACCCGGGCGATCACGTTTGGGTGTGGACTCCGGTTCGCCGCAAGGGGTTGTCCGAGAAGCTGCTTAGTCACTACTTCGGACCCTACAAGGTGTTGCGCCGCGTTAGTGACGTCAATTACGAGGTTGTTCCGGATGGCGTTATGTCGCGACATCGTCGAAAGCACCACTCCGAGATTGTGCACGTTGTACGACTGAAGCCTTATTTTACGCGTTAGGATGAGAGAACTTCCGCCTTAGTCATTTTTCATCTCCCGTCCACTTCCTGTTAGTTTTTTTTAAATTTTATTCGGCTGTGCCTGTCAAAACTCTTGTGCATCGGGACGATGCCGTTTTCAAGGGGGGAATAATGCCACCGGGACATGCGCGGCGGGCGCGAGCCAGCATGGACACAAAGAAAGAAAAGGAAGAAGTTGCTTTTGGCCCAGCGCGCGCCCCAGTCGGAGCCATCTTGCTCAGCTAGCAGTTCTTGCCTACCTGACGGTGCGGTCTCTGTTATCACAGTCTCTTGTATGTCACGTGACAATATATTCTCAGAAATGACCATGTGCCTGAGAGCGTTGCAAGGAGAGCAATAGGCGAGGAGCCACGTCTCGGCCTTGGCCATGACGGGCGATTGCGGGTGTGCAAAGGTGACGGCGGCCGACGAAGTGGAAACGATACTGGATCCAGGCAAAGGTGCGGAAAAGGATGCTGTGTGCGCAGCCTGGTCTGCCTTTTCGTTTCCAGTCATTCTTTCATATGCAGGAGTCCACTTCACAATTATAGTGTAGCCTTCCTCTCGTAGGCGACGGACCACAGTCCGTGTCGCCTTGACAATGGCATATTTGACTCCCCCTGAACGCAGGCAGTGTAGGCTTCCTGCGAGTCAGTGAAAATATAATAGGCAGAAGTAGCGGGATCTTTGCTCTATGCTGCGCGAGTGACGGCAAACTATATTGCTATAAGTTTCAGATTACTGATTACTTTCCGATTAGGGACGACCGCCTTCGTAGCTGAGTTGGTAGAGCATCGCACGCGACATCCGAAGGTCGTGGGTTCGGTTCCCACCGAAGGCAGGTTTGTCTTTTCGTCCGCTTTAATTCCTTTCTACTTTCTCCACAATTACAATACCACAAGTAACTTCCCCTATGCTTTCCTAGGCTTCATTGTCTGTTTGCACATAAAGTTGTTTCTAACAAATAAATAACGAGCGCTTGACCCCGCCCTTTCGTTAGATTAGTGACTGTGTGTTCTTCGGTAAGCCTATGAACTGCAGTGGTTCCGGACTCATGACGACATTTGCCAGCTCCGCCTGGGAACAGCGCGGCGTCTGTGTACGCTCGAATGGCTCCTTCGGCTAGCTTGCAGGACATCTTGGCATGACATTTTCCGGCTGATTTCCACCTCTATGGATTCGCGAAACTCATATATTTGGGTAGTGGCATACTATCTACAAGGTCGATCAGGTCCCATGGTGGAGCGGGAGATAAGCGGTTCTAGGTGGTTGATACTCTAGCTTAATGTCTACAAGCAGCCGTGTAAATAGACGGACATGCTGGGCGTGCAAAAGCTGCTCCGCCACACCTTGCAGCGCATTGATTGTGGTACATGCATGTAAGTCAGCTACAAGGCAGTAGTGTTGTAAACGCGTAACCAGGCGCATTGCCTTTCAGTTGATGCACTCAAGCTGGAAAACGTTTGGTCGCGTTATGTCGCATGAGGGGATGTGAGTATAGAACGTTTGAGGTGACGAGACATAAGGCTAGCTGTCGCAGCCCAACTCCTGTGATGCCCCATCCACGTGCGGAGACGCGTAGCATAAGCTGTAGGGCCTGATGGTCGCTGAGAAGCGTGGAACGAAGCCTGCTCTTGGCTCCTCCATCCTCGTCAGTAAGCATGCCAAGTATGAGGATTGCTTTGTTTCTGACAAATAACTGAGTCCCCTAACTGAAGGGAAAAAAGGTTGCGTTCTGCCCCACCTCGCTGCCGCGGACCATTAATGACGGCCACGTGTTGGGTGTTTTCCGTGAATCTTGCATGCCACATTCCTTGACGTAGTCGTGGACGACATTGAGGGTTACTTGCAGGGCTAGTTGATTTAATTTATTTATTTACATATACTGCCATCTTGCATAGCAAGGTATTGCAGGAGTGAGTATATACATAAACTAGAAATACAATATGGAGAAATGTATAGAGTAATCCTCAGTAAATCGAAACCGTCAAATCCGGGAAAAATTTCGAGATAAGTGGTATTTCGAGTTCAGCAAAACATTGAAAATGTTTGCCCAGTTCACTGTAAAGGAAAAGCCAGTGCTGCCAGGAAAATCTCCACTGCACGGGAGAGCTACCGTAGTAAAGGCACATGATTTCGCATAGAAAAAAAAATCATCACCGAGGATCAAAAAACCGCGTGATGCTCGCCTGTTTCGCGTTCGGTCTGAGAGAGGCGTTCTCCAGTTGCTCAACAGATCGCATGAGCAGTTGGTCGCCACCGCTGCATTCGACCTTGTTGCGGAGCAAGCGCAGCACGTTGTGTGGTTCTGTCGTCGTAGGCAATGCTCGAGGCTCTTCCTCGTCTACATCGTCATCTGCGTCGTTCACGGCCACCTCAACGATATTGGCGCAGGTGCGCACACGTGTTCACTCCCACAGTTACTTGACAAGGCGGATAGGAAACGGCTGTGTCCGCGGGAATTTCAAATTCGCTCTTCACGACCGCGTTCCGCATGTATAGTAAGAGCCAAGCGTTCGCAAGGAGCCCTCGTTTCCTGTTGAAAGTGAACTTTTCCTTCTGCCCTCCCGGTCAAAATTTCGAGATATCCGCTGTCCCCTCCGAAAAGGTTTCGAGATAAGAGGGGGCATATACATAGCAACTATGGGAGGTTAATGCACGGCGAAAAAAGTTCCGACTTAACCGATATTTCGAGATATCTGAGTTCGAGTTAACGAGGGTTTTCTGTACGTTGAAAAAAACATAATTACATGAGGAAGCATGCATAGTTAATCTGTGAACAAAGTTGGGCAATTGTTCCACAAATTCATCATTGAACAACTCGCGCAGGGGGCCGTCAACACCATTCCAAATGTCAATAGTATAAGCAAAAAAAGAAAACATTAAACAGTCAATGGATGATTGCAAAGGAATTATATTAGGGTGGTGACTTCTTGTGACTCGAGAGGAAGGGTTAAAAGAAGCAAAAGGTTCACTGATAAATGTTTTCCCGTGAGTAATTTTGTGCAGCAGGGCAAGGCGGTCACAAGTACGTCTGTGGGCTAAATAGGTAAGCTGCAGCTTGTTAGTGTGTAATGTTGGTGAAAATGGCGATCGTAGCGATTACAAATGAATCTAACGGCTTTCTTCCAAATAAACTCGAGCGTATTTATGTCTTTGGCATGATATTGTAACGAAGATGCCAAGAGGTCTAACGAGAAAAGGCCAGAACCTTCTTTAATGGTGGCGAACCGTTCCGAAAAACACCACGTGCGCCCGAGCGTTCTTCGTCGTCCTCTCCCTGTCGATCGGTGCCCATAGTGGGTAGGCAGCTTACTGCGTGTCAATATGGTGACCACACGATGGACGCATACTCAAGTAGCGGCCTTATGAGTGATCTGTATGCCACCAGTTTACTGTCTTTTGGCGCATCTCTGATGTTTCTCTCAAGATAACCCAGTTTCCTTAACGCCTTATTTGTTATGTGCTTAATGTGAGCATGTCATCTAAGATCAGCGGAGAAAGTAGCACCCACATATGTGAACGTGTGGACACTTGCAAGCTTCTGGTCCTGATTAAAATAGGTAAATTTTAACGGTTGTTTTTTATTTCAAAATATTATTGAGAGTGTTTTCTTGAAATTCAGTGACATCTGCCGCGTTTTACTCCAATCACAGAAACGGACAAAATCTTTGTTTAACTCTAACTGATCTTGAGGGCTAGCGAGACCGGAATAAATAACGGAGTCATCGGCATAGAGTCGTAATTTAACAGAAATTCCAACAATTGCCTCAACGACGTTATTTATGTAGATGATGAAGAGTAAAGGCTCCAGTACGGATCCTTGTGGCACGCCGGAACCAATGCTGACTTGGGATTAATGAACGTGCTTATGTGCAACATATTGGGTTCTTGAACTTAGGTAGTCTTGTATACAGGCCATAGAGTTTCTTACTTACACACTACAGAGAAATCTGGCGCTAGTGTCTACGGCGACTCGTGCAGCGGCGCTTCAACCCTCATGAGAATTATGGGAAGTACAGGCTTCGGATCGGCTTCCGATGGATTTCGTTCTTGAGACTCGCGACGATTGTTTTCAGAGCTTTAAACAAAAATAAAAGGAAAAGCATTTCCCCGAGGGTGAACATGGTTAAGTGCGAATGCACGGGGTGATGCTATGAGGGGGAGTAAAGTTATGATTAAAGTGTAATTAATGAATTTAAAGTGTTCTCATGATGCATTGTACACACACACACATTTATACACGAAGTATTATTTATTTACACCTCGCAATTTCGTAGATGCATAAATGCACACATCGCCGAGCACGTCACACACACACACACTCTACACACGTCACTACAGATCAGCACCTATTGGTGTTATCGTTGTAGCTCACGGTTAGTACCAGCGCTTTGTGATCCGAGAAATGTACGGTGAGCGGATCCGGCAAGACGGCGCGGACCGTACAGTTCCTACTGAACGCCAAGTCTATGAAGCCACCGTTGATCGTGGTCGGAAACTCCTACCGCGATGGATCCAACCTGCGATGGATCCATACTGCGAAAGACTTCACCGACCGCGGAGCCGAGCGAGAAGAGGGCGAGCGGCAGCCGGCGGAAGTTTATATACGGACTGACGCGCCGGCGCCACACACACATCTGCACAGCGACACCAGCTGCACAGCGCGCCGTGACGTCACGCCGCGGAGAGCGGTGCGCCCGCGCAAACCGCGGTGAGGAGGCGGAGCGCGCGCAGTCACGTGGGGTGTGACGTCGCTGCGCCATTGCTACAGACGCTCCTCTCCGCTCCTCGCGCCGTTGCTATGGGACGGCGGATTCAGGGTCGCTTATAAAGTGCATTCGCACTTAAAAGTTCCGCAGCCCTATCCACCAGGCCAGCGTGATTCGGCTGCACGCGGCATGGCCCGCGATAAGCCACAGCGCCACCGCAGCGATCCCAACTACGTCACCGGCGGTGGCCACAAAAAGCGAGCTGCCAACTTGAATCACAGCTGACGTTTGCTACTCGACACGAGCGTAGCCACAGTGTGCTCCTCTGCAAGTGCTAACTGAATAAAGCACTTGCTGTGTTGTTATGTGGGATTCGTCCATGCGTAGATGCGACATCCCACAAGAGTAATGCCTCAAAAACATATTAGGTATATTATCTGGCCCAATACTTTTCTTTGTATCAATTTTGAGAATGAGGTTACATACACCAGCAGAAGTGATTTGCATGCTAGGAAAAGGAGGTGGTGAATAGTTAGGGTGAAATGTGGGGGTGAGCCCATCATCACAAGCGAAAACCTACTGAAAGTAGTGATTGAATGCTTCAGTAATGCTAAGACTACCAGAGCGCGGTTTATCAGAAATAATGAATGAGGAAGGACTGCTCTGACTTGGTGGACTGATGGTTTTCCAGAACTGTGATGGCTTATCTTTTATGAGCGACGACAAGGTATTATTAAAATAGAAACTTTTTGCACTCGACATAGCGGATTTTAAACTACTTTTTAGTGTAGCTAACATAGAGGACTTTGTTTGATTGACAACCTTGCAGTGACGCCTGATACGACGAATCAAGTGTATCATTTCTCGGGTGTACCAAGGATGCTTCGGATCGTGCTTTATATATTTAGTTGGAATGAAATCGGTGATACATCCATGAACAAGTGTATTAAACTACCTTCTTGCTCCCCTGGAAATTCTGAGTTAGTCCTCAAGGTTGTGTCATCCGTATACACTGCAAAATTAATACCAGCTACTGATGTCAGCTTTGGTGGGAGGCCTGACATTGTAATGTTAAAGACAGCGGCAGAAATGAGAGCACCTAGGGGGACTCCAGTACCGTTGTTTTGCCATTCACCTTGCGTTTCGCCAACCATCGCCGAGAGTTTTCTGTGTGCCACAAAGGCTTTCATGAAATGACACAGATTCCCTCCTATCCACACTGCTTGGAGTCGAAGAAGTATGGTAGTATGGGGCACGGAATCGTAAGCCTTTTTATGTCAACCCCAACAACTACCCCTCGCTGCTAGGGTATGAGAGAACGTTATTGTCAAGTCTTCTGAGGGTATGCTGCACGCAGAAGCCTTGACGAAATCCTACTTGCGTAGTGGACAGAATGTTGTGTTCATTCATGTGTAGCGAAAAGTAACCAACCCTATAGTGGGGTAGGCTCTCCGGTGTGATCTAGTGGGTCTGGATCTAACGCGCACTGCTCATGCTCGCCGCTCGCTCTCGGGGCTCGTGCTTTCAGCCGTTGAACAAGCTACCGGTCGGATCTGACGCCAGCCTTCAATAAACGCCCTTTACAATTGGTGGAGAGTGTCTGGGTACCCTCACAACAAATTCAGCCTCTTTCTATGCCCCTGGAACTTCGCTCCCGCACAGTGCCGTCTACCATGCCACAGGACGCCGCCCAGCAAACGGCTCCCCCCGCACCGACCGCATGTCCCGGTGTCCCTCGTGTCCGAGACCCACCTGTCTTCAATGGCGCAGATGGGACCGACGTGGAGGACTGGCTCACGATTTATGAGCGTGTGAGCGTGCCCAATAGGTGGGACGAGGCAGGAAAGCTGAGCAACTTGATATTCTACCTCGCGGGTGTGGCGAGTCTGTGGTATAACAACCACGCATCAGATTTCCTGACGTGGTCCGACTTCAAGACCGCCATTGTCGACGTGTTCGGTCGCCCCGCCGTTCGTAAGCTGCAAGCAGAGCAGCGCTTACGCGAACGATCTCAGCAGGCCGGTGAGTCCTTCACGAGTTATATAGAAGATATCCTCGACTTGTGCAAGAAGGCCAACGCGACCATGTTGGAGTCTGAAAAGATAAAGAACATCATGAAAGGTATCGACGATGACGCCTTTACCATGCTGCTAGCCAAAAACCCTCGCACTGTGGCCGAGGTCATAACGCTATGCCAGAGTTACGAGGAGCTGCATCGACAGCGGTTGATGACCCGTCGCCCTTCATCACGCGACGCCGATCTCGCTGGCTTGTCGGCCACTTCTGACCATTCCCAATTGCTCGCGGAAGTCAAGGCATTCGTGCGCGAAGAAGTTGCACGCCAGTTCTCTCTGCTGCCCTTTGCTCAACCGCAGCATGTTCAAGAGCCGTCGACCACACTTCTGCCTCCCCTCCGCCGAGAGATTGAGCAGGAAATCGCAGGGGTCATGCCTGAATACCACCAATACCCTCCGGCCCCTGCACCACTGAGTCATGCTCCAGTTGTAGCCACGCCGCCCCAACCGATTCCTGCGGCTGTCCCACTTAGCTACGCCCAAGTTGTCGCTAGACCTCAGTCTTTCGAACTGGGTGTGCCGCCTCCGTACGCCGAAGTCGTTCCTAGGGCCCGGCTGCAGTCCAGCACGCCGTCGTATCAGCAGCCGCCCCGTCCGTCTCGCCCTGCGACATGGGTGGCACCTGCCCCAGCGAACCGATGGCGCACCCCCGACAACCGTCCCATCTGCTTTGCGTGTGGTTACGCCGGACACGTCGCACGTTATTGCGATCGCGTGCAGCCGCCTCGAGTCGCATCACCCGTCGCCAGCCGGTCCAGCCGCCCGTATTACGACCCACCTCCGCCTATGTCACCTCCTTTGCGAGCTGCTCCGTCTACCCGCCGGTCACCGTCTCCACGACGCCGCTCCTTGTCACCTATGCGGCCACGTGTGGTCGCCCGTGACCAGGAAAACTAGTCGTCGCAGTCCATGAGGCAAGGGCTGCGACGCCATCGAACTGTGAAAGCCCTCAGCGCAGTCCATCGAACGTAATAGACGTGTTTGTCGACGGTGTTCATGCATCAGCCCTTGTAGACACTGGAGCCGCCGTATCAGTCATGGACGCAAGACTTAGCCGCTTACTACGAAAAGTGACGACGCCACTTTCTGGGCTCTCCCTCCGTACAGCTAGCGCCCAAACTATTCGCCCTACAGCAGTATGTACAGCCCGCGTCGTCATTCAGGACATTCTGTACGCTATCAAATTCATCATAATTTCTCCATGCTCTCACGACATCATCCTGGGATGGGATTTTGCTTTCGCGCCACGACGCCATCATTCATTGCGCACCTGCCGAGCTAGAACTCTCGCCGTTTTCAGACTTGACGCCGGCAAGTGAACCATCGGCTTCGTACAAGCTACTCATCCGAGACGACACCAGAGTGCCTCCTAACTCGACAACGGCTGTGTCGGTCTACTGCGCCGATCTCGCCGACACCGTTGCACTCTTTTCGCCATCTGAGCGCGTCTCCACTAGGAAAGGCTTGCTGGTGCCTTTTGCGATCGTGCAGCTCACTCAGGGCAACGCCGCTATTTTTGTAACCAACCCATCCCCGTACATAGTTGTGCTGATACGAGAGGAATCTCTCGGCAGAGTGGAACCCCTGAAAGACACACAAGTTATCGACGCGCCCGACGACGTGGACAGTAGCAGTTCGAGCGCGCTCAGTGCTGTTTCGACTTCTGATTCGTCACCCGTTGATGTATTTGGGTCATCCATTGCTGACGATCTTACGCCGGCCCAACGTTCCCAGCTTCTGGGCCTGCTAGAAGAATTTCGTTCTTCTTTCGATGTCGCACAAGCTTCTCTCGGCCGCACGTCCACTGTCACGCACCGCATCGACACTGGCAGCCACCCGCCACTGCGGCAGCGTCCATACCGCGTATCTCCCGCAGAACGTCGAGTAATCAATGAGCAAGTCGACGACATGCTTCGACGCGACGTTATTCGATCTTCGGACAGCCCCTGGGCATCTCCTGTCGTTCTCGTTGCGAAGAAGGACGGTTCTATACGGTTCTGTGTGGACTACCGGCGGCTCAACAAGATCACTCGTAAGGACGTCTATCCACTACCACGAATTGACGATGCGATTGACAGCCTGCAAGGAGCAGAATTCTTTTCATCCCTCGATTTGCGGTCAGGATACTGGCAAGTACCGATGGCTGACGACGCTCGACCGAAGACAGCCTTTGTCACGCCCGACGGCTTGTACGAATTCAACGTCATGCCGTTTGGACTGTGTAATGCGCCCGCTACCTTTGAGCGCATGGTGGACACCGTTCTGCGCAACTTGAAATGGCACACATGCTTGTGCTACCTCGACGACGTCGTCGTTTTCGCTCCGGACTTCGCTACGCATCTCCAACGCTTGCGACATGTTTTGACGCGTTTGAGGGACGCCGACCTACAACTTAATTTAAAGAAATGCCGATTTGCGGCACTGCAGCTAACAATACTAGGCTACGTCGTGTCCAAGGACGGAATTCTCCCCGATCCAGCCAAGCTTCGGGCTGTGGCCGAGTTCCCCAAACCGGCGTCTGTCAAAGAACTGCGCAGCTTCGTAGGGCTGTGCTCCTACTTTCGACGCTTCATTCGGAATTTCGCCGCCATCATATCGCCGCTAACGAAGCTCCTCGGAAGTAACGGGCCCCTCGACTCGTGGTCGTCAGAATGCGACGACGCGTTCCTAAAGCTCCGTCGTTTGTTGACGTCTCCGCCCATACTGCGCCACTACGATCCCACGGCTCCTACAGAGGTACACACGGACGCTAGCGGTGTGGGCCTCGGCGCTGTCCTTGCGCAGCGCAAACCAGGGTTCCCTGAATATGTTGCGGCCTACGCAAGTCGTACGCTTACTAAAGCGGAGGCCAATTACAGCGTCACAGAAAAAGAATGCCTGGCAATCATATGGGCTCTTGCAAAGTTCCGACCTTACCTGTATGGTCGCCCATTTGATGTCGTCACGGACCACCACGCCCTTTGTTGGCTGTCGTCATTAAAGGATCCCTCCGGCCGTCTTGCACGTTGGGCACTTCGCCTACAGGACTACGATATCTGCGTGCTGTACCGCAGTGGACGACAACATTCGGACGCCGATGCCCTCTCGCGCTCTCCCTTGGCTGACGACAATGCTTGCTGCTCAGTATCCGAGGTTACTGTTTCATCTATTGACCTTGACACCATCGCCGCCGAGCAGCGCAAGGACCTGTGGATTGCCTCGATAATAGGCTTGCTGTCTGATCCATCGACACCAACCACTCGCGCAAAGCGCCGTAAAGCTCAAGATTTCGCCATTCGCGACGACCTCCTCCACCGCCGCAATTACAGCCCCGACGGCCGCCAGTGGCTATTAGTAGTACCTCGCAGCCTGCTTTCCGAAATATGCACGGCTTTCCACACCGATCCACAGTGCGCACACTCCGGCACATTCAAGACCTACCAACGCCTTCAACAGCGGTACTACTGGCGCGGAATGTACCGCTACATTCAGAAGTTCGTGCGCTCTTGCCCCGATTGCCAGCGCCGGAAATCTCCACCTCGCCTTTCGCCGCCGGGTCTGCGGCCTTTACCTTGTCCTAGCAGGCCCTTTGGGCGGGTCGGCATTGATTTGTACGGGCCCCTTCCCATGAAAGCTGCTGGAAAGCGCTGGGTTATTGTGGCAGTTGACCACCTCACGCGATACGCTGAAACTGCTGCGCTCCCGGCAGCTACAGCGCGCGACGTTGCCTCCTTCTTGCTTCATCGGTTCATCTTGCGTCACGGGCCACCCCAGGAGATACTCAGTGATCGCGGTCGTGTCTTCCTTTCTGAAGTCGTTGAAGCTATTCTTAAAGAGTGCCACGTGGTTCACCGTACGACTACGGCGTACCACCCTCAAACCAATGGGCTTACGGAGCGCTTCAACCGCACGCTCGGCGACATGCTTGCAATGTACGTCGCCTCGGACCGCACCAATTGGGACATCATTCTACCATTTGTGACCTACGCGTACAACACCGCTACGCAGAGCACCACGGGCTTTTCACCCTATTTTCTACTGTACGGTCGGCACCCGTCGCACACTATGGACACAATTCTACCGTACCGCCCACATACTTCTGAGTATGCGCCCATATCTGACACAGTGAGGTACGCCGAGGAGTGCCGCGACCTCGCACGGGCCTTTACTTCCAGCGACCAAGAGCGTCAGAAGAGCATTCGCGGCGACCCTACCTCTGCACCCACCTTCCTCCCTGGAGCGCTGGTGTGGCTCTCCATTCCTACCGCTGCGCCTGGCCTCTCCTCAAAGTTACTGCCAAAGTATGAAGGCCCCTATCGAGTTGTTGAACGCGCATCACCTGTCAACTACGTGATTGAACCCGTCGACCCGTCTTCGGACATGCGCCGTCGTGGACGCGACATTGTCAACGTCGAGCGCCTCAAGCCGTACTATGACCCACTCATAGTAACGAACTGCTAGGTCGCCGGACGGCTCCCTTTGCATCCCGGGGGTAATTGTAGCGAAAAGTAACCAACCCTATAGTGGGGTAGGCTCTCCGGTGTGATCTAGTGGGTCTGGATCTAACGCGCACTGCTCGTGCTCGCCGCTCGCTCTCGGGGCTCGTGCTTTCAGCCGTTGAACAAGCTACCGGTCGGGTCTGACGCCAGCCTTCAATAAACGCCCTTTACACATGTACTATTCAAGTCTCCTTAAGGCCATGCGTTCCATCACCACAGATGTGTTCGACGTTAAGGAAATCGGCCTCACGTCCTTGAATGACCGACACGGCTTCCCATATTTCGGAAATGGTATCACGACAGATTTTCCCCTTGCAGGAGGAAGTTGACCGTCAATCCAACATTCGTTGATTTCATTCAACACGATAAGCTTATACGAATTAGGAAGGGTCAGAAGCGTTGGATACAGCAATGCATGTGCTGCCGGGGCACTATCGTGGTTGGGGTCTACAATACCGCCTCTATTTCGTCGAGCTTGCTTGAAGGAAGCCTCACATACACATGGCGTGTCTGATTGAGGTTCTGCATGCAAGATGTCTGCATTTTCAAGTTGCGCAAAAATACCTTCCTCGCTTGTATAGCTAGGTTACCCGGGGAAACATTGTGTTTTATAGAATTCGGAATACTCATGGAGTCGGAATTGGGCCGCCTTCTTCGGAGCATTGTGCGAAATATACGCCAAGCTTTTGATAAGTTGTCTGCGCAGTTGAGTGCGTGACAGAGATCTCGAAAATAACCGACGGCGAGTTGCGTGTTTGAACGCCCAACTTCTTGAGTAATGCGAGAAAGTGCGCTTCTACGACGCGCAGTGCGACCAGATTGGCAATATGCCTAGAGAGCGCGAAGTCTGCGATTCCACTGGCTATGAGATTCCATGGTAGCCCAGCTACGGCGAATCCAATTGAACGGGGCCCTTAACCAACCCTCTGGCTTGGTTTTGAAAAAGGCTCGGTGTGTATTGAAAACCTCTCAGAAATTTACAGGTGAAAGAATTTTTCAAATATTTTGGTTAGGAGCGAAGACATTGCGGCCTGAAAAGGTCCCTTTCCAGTTCTATCTCAACTCTGCGGAATAGAGCCCACAGAGCTTTTATGATTTAAAAGGGCGCGTTTTTGGCCTAGTTGGTTCATACATGCTACGGAAAACTTGGAGCGCTAAAAGATGGCGTCGCCGAAGGACGTGCCCCGTCCACGGCGTTACGTCACAAGGCCTCAACTACGTCTCAGAGTGCCCGACTGAAAGCGGACAACTGCTGGGCACTGTTGGCAGCATGCGCTTGTGGCCGCCTGCTCACTCCGTGCCTGGGCTCTGTCGCTTGCTGTCGCAATCACTATTTTTTCCATCTTCCTAAGCTTTGTTTTCGTTGATCACCCACTAGTTATGGTTTCCAAACTTAGTGTTTTCCTACGAATGAGCGACAACGATCTTCATTTTTCTTCCGTTTAGAGCTCCGATGTAAAGGTGCACATGACGCGCAATTTTGCACGTCCGTGATGGGGTGGACTCCAGCTTCACAAAGGGGATATCACGTTATTAATCTGAATTGATCTTGCACTGACGCAGGCATCACTTCGTCTAGTCGGGCCATCGCTATGTGCACAGCTCGATTTTTAAAAGCGTTGTTAGATTTCGGCCTTGCAATACGCAAATCTCAAAAATTTATCTCAATCTAGGAAATACTGGCGTGTCTCCCAGCGTCATCCCAGCAAACGCTTTGTTAGCAGATCACTTCGTCGTCACCGAGGAAGCGGTGGAAATTTCGTGCTTTAAGTTTCTCTAACCACTCCCGTCTAAGGTTTAGTTATGGTTAGAAAACAGGTTGGCCGGTGCTCAGACTTTGTTCCTCCAAAGGTCTGATACTCTTGAATGGCTGCTACAGCGCAGCTTGTGCGGCTGCATATTTTACCTTCTGCAATGGCCCCTTTTCGGGTATCTAGACAATTATTTCGTTAAGTTGACATGCTTTTCGGGTAAACCGGCAATTCCGCTTCTCAGAGCAGCTTTCAGAAACGGAAAGTGTGGTGCGATTAGCACGATTATACGCACTCATATGCGTTGCATTTCAGTTAAGCTGGTGGATTGTTTGACTTGATCCCATTTTATCCTGTGAGCTTCTCCTTTCGTAGCTCATCTTGAGTGTCAAGTTGCACCGTCCTCTGCAGAAAAATACATCGTTAAAATGCGTCGTTCGCAGAAAATTCATCGGAAAATCGCAGCAGCATATCCTACAGTTTGCTGTATGTGGGTGTGTTCCACTACTCGCGGTGGACAGCTAAATAGACAGCTACGTAGCAGCGGCATCTAAAGTCACATTCTATTTCACACGCAGACAGCAAAATAGGTAGCTTCGCGAAGACGGCATACGAAGAAAAAACGATGCTGGCTACTTTGGTGTCCAAACAAGATGGTTCCATTACTCGGACGACAAGGACGCGAAGCTGTCTTTGAAGCTTTCAACGTAGGCTCTCTACAATGCTGTCCAGAACTGGAACACACCCTATACCACTAGTTTCCCCTCCATGAAACTTAGAAAGTCGGTCGCGTCACATAGGTGTATTTAAATACGGCCGAGCGGCTCATATGCGGCGTGTTCGTGCGTG
This sequence comes from Hyalomma asiaticum, assembly GCA_013339685.2. Lineage (NCBI taxonomy): Eukaryota > Metazoa > Arthropoda > Arachnida > Ixodida > Ixodidae > Hyalomma > Hyalomma asiaticum. Next base: position 113,049,753 of record CM023485.1, on the reverse strand, counting down.
CAGTAAAGTTACTGTTTAGCATTTTGCACATTTATTCATTCTTTGTATTTTATCGGTTGTTTTCCTTAGCTCTGCTCTCGTGCAATAAAAACAATTATGACATTTTGCTTTTGTTCACAGTTATTTCTTTCACAAGCACCTGATAGACACGTTGACATACTGACACGTGCGGTTGCTTTCGTTTGTTTAAAGATAACGCCGTTATTAGCCCCCCTGCGCAACGCGCGCTTGCTTTGAGCGCCGTTATCACTTTCGGTTAGGCGCAGCTCAGACCGCGTTTATCTGGCGTGTCGCTTCGAGAACTGTGTTAACCGTTCTTGAAACTTCGCATGCCTGACGGGCACACTTGCGGGACTTCTGGGATTCCAGAGATAATGCCAGAACGCGTTAGGACGTGTGTATAAAATCCGAAGCATTGCGCCGCTTCTCAGTCTTTCCGTCCACCGACGACTCTTCACACCGATATTGCTGTGTGTTGTGAATGGCCTGGTTTTGCTGGGCAAAAGTTCGCTCAATAAACAGTTCGCCTCACATCGTCTTGAATTCTGCATGCTTCATCTTGAGTGCTGCGTGCGTCACGGCCACGTGACAATATGTGGCAGCCACATTTACAAACATACTGTGCCGCCCAACATCACATTAGTCCAAACTGACGTTATTTTAGACTCACTAGGAATCGGCTCCTCTAAGGTCTGTATTCATAATCCTATCTTATCGTTATCGGATGTTTTCCTCATCTTCGCGTGGCCCTTATCAGGCTTCATGAACAAATTAGTCCAGTACCTAGAAAAAGGCCTTATGATAGTCTTTTGCACCTATTATTATTTTACTGCCCTTAACCCGCCTGATTACCAAATCGCTAGAAGGGATACAAGCTATAAGAATAATGTAGATTTATGAACACGCATCTTATGCTATACTGTGGCCCTATCTTGAACAAAAGCCTTTAAGAAAGAGTCTTCAATGATAATAATAAGCGCGCAAACCGAATTAAAATGTGAACTCTGTCTGTATATTATGCTTTCGCGTCTTTCACCCACAATTTACTCCAAACGGCTTTGAAACTAACAGGCAGGGATGGAAGTACGCATCTCATTCATAACGTATGAGGAATTTCGCGTGACCAAGCTCACCTCCCAGCCTATTGAAGAACCCGAGCCCCCTCCCCTTCCATTGCTAAGGAGGCGATGCTTCTGACATTTCAGAACACTTTAGGCTCTAGAAATTTGGTTCTAAACTTTAAAACAACCATATATATTTCAGGAATTTGGATTTTTCTGCATTCTACGGGGCTTTACTGAAGCGTCTATTAGAAGCGTTTATTACTGGGTCTGCCGTGCATATCCAGCCAGTGTGGCAACAATTCTATGGAAATTTGAAACAAAATAGCGGTTTTGGCGCAGGGTCCGGGCACGGGCTAGTTGGTATTCCCTTTTTCATGACAACAGCGTGAACTTTCTTACACAACCGACTGATACAAGCACGAAGGCCAGCGCTCACTTCGCACTGAAGGTTGCAGTCTCCTATCAGGTATGCTTGTTCTGCGAAATAAGCACTCAGTTAGAAGTCAGCGCCTCTCTTCGTCCTTGTATCTGTCTTTTTTGTTAGAATGTTCGCGGTTGGTATCAAAAATGCCTTTTGGCAACTTTTTGTTCGTCCTTTGGCCATACTGACATGAAACGCAGTGTCGGCCGTGGCGTAAAGCTAACTTGCACTCCCGAGGTAGAAGAAGCGACAGTAGAAGCTAATAAGCATGACACCTATCAGCTTCGCATGGCATTGTGCAAGATTAAAATATTTTGTTTCAATTTTCGCTTTCCCATTCTCTTTGAAGATTTTAGAGCATGCTTTTCAGAGGAGGGTAGTAACATGCGCACATGTTTTAAGTGCGAATGCACTTTATAAGCGACCCTGAATCCGCCGTCCCATAGCAACGGCGCGAGGAGTGGAGAGGAGCGTCTGTAGCAACGGCGCAGCGACGTCACACCCCACGTGACTGCGCGCGCTCCGCCTCCTCACCGCGGTTTGCGCGGGCGCACCGCTCTCCGCGGCGTGACGTCACGGCGCGCTGTGCAGCTGGCGTCGCTGTGCAGCTGTGTGTGTGGCGCCGGCGCGTCAGTCCATATATAAACGTCCGCCGGCTGCCGCTCGCCCTCTTCTCGCTCGGCTCCGCGGTCGGTGAAGTCTTTCGCAGTATGGATCCATCGCAGGTTGGATCCATCGCGGTAGGAGTTTCCGACCACGATCAACGGTGGCTTCATAGACTTGGCGTTCAGTAGGAACTGTACGGCCCGCGCCGTCTTGCCGGATCCGCTCACCGTACATTTCTCGGATCACAAAGCGCTGGTACTAACCGTGAGCTACAACGATAACACCAATAGGTGCTGATCTGTAGTGACGTGTGTAGAGTGTGTGTGTGTGTGACGTGCTCGGCGATGTGTGCATTTATGCATCTACGAAATTGCGAGGTGTAAATAAATAATACTTCGTGTATAAATGTGTGTGTGTGTGTACAATGCATCATGACAACACTTTAAATTCATTAATTACACTTTAATCATAACTTTACTCCCCCTCATAGCATCACCCCGTGTATTCGCACTTAACCATGTTCACCCTCGGGGAAATGCTTTCTTTTTTATTAGTTTAATCGTGGGGGTGACCTTTACACTTCATTGAGACGGACAGTATCACCGACGCACATTATATTGCATCCGCTTTGCGAATAGTGTCTACCGGTTTGCAATTTTGCCTGCCCGAATGGATTTAGGAACAGTGACCCTGTGAACAGTGAACACTGACGATTTCACCAGTGCTCAGCGCAATTCACCAGTGGTCCGTTTTTATCGGAAACCAATAACTGTTTAAGCCGCTATGGCATTCCAGAGTGATTTTTTTTTCTATACTGGCTGTACCTGCGGCCTAGAAGAAGTTCGTTGGTCAACACTTTGAAATCTGCTGTATCCTTCATCGTTACACCCACGTGCAAAGATGATCACTATACAAATCAGTGTACTCTGTAACTTAATCAACTGACTGAATGGAGGAACAATGAAGTTTTTGGAACAAAAATCATGGTCATAACCATAACACTTGCTTCTCCTTTTCTACTGTGTTGACGCCACAGGTGTTGATTATGGACGAACCGACTGTGGGTCTGGATCCCGAGACACGGCGTGCGGTATGGACTGTGGTGAAGGAGCTACGGGGTAAGGCGAGCATACTGCTGTCCACGCACGACATGGAAGAAGCCGATATTCTGGGCGACAGGATCATTGTGATGTACAGCGGCAGTGTTATCTGCTGGGGCTCACCCAGCTTCCTCAAGAATGCTTGCGGTGCGTTTCTTATTTCTGTGCTACCGCGGTGCCCAACATGCATCCTGGTGCCGATTTCTTACTCAATAACCATCGACTTCTGCATGATACATTGTAAGCGGTGTTAAAAGCGGTAAAGAAAAAAAAGAACTCACACATCTCTCCGCTAAATTAAACAGGAACGAAGCTGTAACCTTACGCTTACTGCAAACACACACTTCCCCAAGCCCAGCCGTTTTACGCCATTGTTATCCAGCCTTGTACGAGACCGATGCGTACAAATCGTGCGGACGGAGACCAACGCTGCGACACATGCTCTGGAAGTGTGTTTCCATTACTGAAACTGCCGCCGTTCGTAACGCGCCTGTGTCACAGGAAGCCACTAGCTCGCTCCTTCCCGCTGTCGCCCCGGCTGCGGGGGCCGCCGGGGATCTTCTTCAGCGATGCCGCCGCCGCAGGGAGGCGGCCCTCAGAAGTTCAGAGCTGGGGGAACAGCTCTCGGCCGTCCGCCCAGCCAAAGATGCCGCCCGAGTTGAGCGACTTAGAGCCGCCACCTGAGGCCAACAGCCGGCGTGTACAAATAAAGTCTACTTCTCTCTCACATCTCTACGAAGTGAATCATGACGAGTGGAGATCGTGCGGTGTTACTGCAAATCACCCGTGACATTGCCATCTCGCGAATGTCAATGAGTGACAACGCGAGTGTATAGTTACACACGCGTTGTCATTTAGGCTTCTGATCTTTATGACGATCTTGTGCTCCTTCGTCGTATATCGTACCGAGTTTCGGATTACTTAACGCGCAAGCTGAGAGTCTTTATTGCTCAACTACGCATACGAGAAATCTTCCACCGGCACTACATTGCAGGCCAAGATGCGGTGCCTATATATAGGGGTGGCCGGTGAACGGTTGTGCAGCGCGAGCAGTCGGTTTTAACGCGAAAGCGTTTCTTGGCTAGGTTGGCGAATTTTTCTATGCATAGCAGTTGCTCGCATGTATATGTAGGTAGAAATATGCATATGTTTTTGTATTCGGAATTGTTTGTATGTATAGGAACTTGTGTAAAAGGTTAACAAATCCTTTTTGCCACAAGAAATGTGTATTGTACTGTAGTAATATGCAGGCTGTATTAGTTATCAGGGGGTCGGGACCTCGTCAGGCCTCTAGCCTTTAGTCTTTGGCTCCTGCAGGGAAATCTTGTATTTCTACTGCAAATAAACCATGTTCATCTTCATGTTCATATATCGTCTTCAGTATATATCGTGTTATATGAGCACAGGAAGAAGAGCGGATGACTGTGCGGTAGCGGCTTTTAATCAATGTGAGGCAGTATCTTCACCACAGGAAATCAATGAATATAAACAGAAAAACTCAAGTATGAAAATGACAATTTGTATAAGACATCAGCTGATGCAACGAGGCACGCTGTAAACGGCAACCAAAAGTATCAATAACGTGAAAATGAATATTGAACGAAATAAACTTCAAAGATAGTACAGCATGAGATATTAAGAAAATCGGTATGATGAGTAACATCACAATAAAGTGAGCAATTTGTCACAGAGAGCAACGTTACATCGAAGGACCCTCAGTTGCATAGCAAAAGAACCTAACCACATACTTGAAGTAGCATGCGCTGGAGACAGCACTGGGGCAACTATAAAAGCAACATTCTTCCTTACATATACAAACGTGGCACTCTACAAAGCACTGTAATAAACATCTATGCAAATGTGACACGAAAGGGTACCAGACTGGCAAGCATCATTTGGAAAGCAAAAAGATATTTTTATAGTGCCTTGCACCAGTTACAAACCTACTTTTAAAAAGGACTTCAAATAACCATCAGGTCTGCAAGTGCACTGACAGTTGTCGAATTTTACCATGTTTGGCATTTGAAAAGCTATCCCTAGTCGTTGAACAAAGCATTTCGAATGGCCAAGTCCTTTGAGCTTGCAACCTCGACCACAATGGCAACTAGTTCATGTTCACAGTCATTACAAAACTAGTTCTAGTGTCCAGGCTTAGTTCAGTTGATGAATACAGTCCTACTCTCTGCATGTGACACGATGAAGCTGCTGTCGCGGAAATGCTTTCACTGTATCACCGCGGTCGGGCCGTGGTAGAAAGCTGTTACTGCATTGGTTCAGAATATCCATGCGAACAATCAAACGCCATGCATTGCTGCAAACGAAAAAAAAAACTGGGGCCATTATTTCCTATAAAGCTGTTCTGCAACAATGCTTCGTGGAACGAAATTTAAAATGCGTGCTGTGTCACAGACATTGCGCCCTTTACTGGAGGAGGAGGAAGAAACTTTATTTTTTTAGGCAGCAGCTGATACCTCGTATGATATCCGGCATACTATATAGACTGACTGCGTACTACAAAATTCGCATAGCGCCAATGAATTCTTCCCGTGCCTATGATTTCAGCTGATGAAACACGAAAGAGAAACAGCCCTGAGGCAGCTGTCTTCCGTGGCGAGGTAACATTAAGGTTAATGCAATGCAACAAAATATCACTAAGTTGAAGCGTCCATTATGTACAGGAGTCGCAGGAAAGTGTAAAACGTTCCTCAGCATAGCAGCCACTCTGGCGCCTCTTTTCCGTGCCCTCAGCTGCCGCAGACATATCGGCGCTGAGCGCACGAAGGTACCGTTACTGCACGGCACATTCATGCATACAGAACGTTTATGTTCAGTTCCGCAAGGACCTTTTTAAGACGTCTTCATTATCCGTTTAATATCGTTTGCGCTGGTGACGTCTTTGAGACGTAAACCATGCGAAATAAGACGACTTTTTTTGGTGCTGTGTGCTAGCTGGGTTGTGCGCTTTAAATGGCCTATGCAGGGCATGAAAGGACATCATGGCGTGTGCTACAAACACATAATGATGAGATGTGGGTCGCGGGTCTACGTGTACAGACAGCGTTGTTAGCTAACGTGAGCTGTAGGAAGATGTATGATTGTTATATCGCGTGGGCAATGTGCTATGTCGGTTCTGGCTAGAGGCTACTTGTATTTTCTTTTCTTCATTTTACCTCTTTCCATTGTAAACATTGTCACGCAACTTATGGGGCCGAGATAAAGATGATGTAAAACAGCCTGCGTTCCTCATGGCCCCTCATGCTACTTGGTGGCAGCGAGTGGCAGCCATAGCACATTTGTTGACATGCAATCTGGAGATGTCATGTACAATAGATTTTAAAGAGAGTACAACAACACAACAACACAAAATAGTGGCCACTAGGAGAAGGAGCCCGGGATATATTTGAGACAATGCGCCGAAAACGACCGAAAAAATAGAAGGGCGCACAGCAAAATCTTCAAGGCACCTAACGGCGCGATTCTAAAGTGTTCTCAAAAATTGGGGAATGTTGCAGTGAGTCATCCCACCTCAGCTGGTGAGAACACGAGATAGACAAGGAGAGAAGCACGAAGCAGAAGCTACGCGGCAACGAACGCCGCGACTGGTGCCTTCCATGCTTCCGCCGAAGCACGGAAGGCACCAATCGAATCGAGTGTGTTCTCCCAGCTTTTCGCTTGCTGAGATCACGTGACGTCTGCCGAAACGTCCTGAATCTCGGCCGAAGACAGTATAAAGTCGTTTACGGAGAGTCGGTTCGCATTCTTAGTTTTATGTGACCCAGTGGAAGAAGGTCAACGACGCTTCACCAAGGACAAACCAATGAGCCCTGCCTCCAATCTCCACGTTGAAAAGACGCTTCGAGGGACCCCACTGAATAGGAGTCTTTTGGTATTTTATTATCCATTGTAGTACAGGACATTGTTTACTTTGATCACCCTTGGCGATGACTCCGGTCCTTGAACCTCTGCTGGCATTATGCAAGTGCACCAAAAAGACCTCAACTTAATTTTCCAAGGTTTCGGGTAGTATCAACCTTTATAATTTTTTTGCGGTGCTTGCTTCCCGTGCCTGAACGCAAGAGCTCGGTGACACGTATCAATATTTTTCTTTTGATCCTACAACTGGAAGCCAGTGCAGCTTCAGTGCACTTTTCCCGGTCAAGACCGCTTTTAGCTCTCCTTCTTTGCGTACAGCTGCCGCTAAGGTTATTAAATCAACGTGTGGACTAAATGGCGGTCATATGTTTTCGGTTAAGTGCATCAGCTACCTCTTTATGGCAATCCTCGACGTGGCGGATGTATACTGCGAATTTGGATATTTATCACATCTGGCACCATTCCCGGACTGTGTGCGTTCCACTGCCGGAACTTAGCGAGCGAGGGACATACGTAAGGAGCCTTTTGACGTTAAGCAGGAATGATTCTACGCGTTCCAGGAATCATGAATTTACCAGATGGCCGCGTGCACAGCAAGCAGCTCTCTTTAGAAAGTAGTCTAGCAGTGCTCAGGTAGGGTTCTTACACAATTACACAATGCGGGATGCCGCGCCTGTTACACGCAACTAGTGCAGCGTTTCCCAGAACGTCATCTATCTTGCGAAAATGCTTGATTGGCTTTTTGCGCCAGAAGAGGGTCTTTGGGGTGTGTTGTGAACTTAGAACGTCGTGGAGATGATGGAGGATGGGGGTGCAGTAAGGGATGAAACGAAGGTAGAAATTCACCAAGCCCAAGAACTGTCGCACCAGACGAATCATGTTAGGCGGCGGGAACTTTTGCATCGCTGTAACCTTGCTGGGGTGCGACTGAACTTCTGAGCTAGAATCCTTAGAACGAGAGCTGAGGAACCTCAACTTAGTATTTCGTAATGTGTGCAATGACCCGGTATCCAACTAACACTGGAAAACCATGCGCAGCTTCTTTAAGTGTTTCTCCAGTGTACTGCTTGGAACAGGTCATCAAGCTAAGTGCCGCAGAAATTGAGGCAGCGAAAGGCACACTTCATGACTCTATGGAGCGTTTCACCCGTGTTCCGAATACCGAAAGGCATCCGCAGGCTTTTATAGCTACGCGCTGCTGCATGGCTTTTGTAGTCTCCGCGATGTTTGAGCTCTGCTGCCGCATGCCATACAGCACGTCACCGGATGCTGCAGCACAGGCATGCGTATTCACTGCCGTTATGGACGTCGAAACCGCTGCGAACACAGAGTCGATGACCTCAGCGAGTTGCGGATAGTCCTTGTCGCCACTTGACCTGTGCGCCAAATAGCCGCAGTATGTGGCATTACAATCGACTTCCTAACTAGAACGAGGCTTGTATTGAAGATACCATAAAAAATGATCTTCAATAGGGAGCGCAGCTTGTTACAACGTTTCCATAACGGGAGCTGTCTTGTTCAGGACGGCAATTAACAGGGCTTCTGGTCGCAAACACCACTGGCGTGGAGGAGCTTGTTCTGGCGGTGCAGCTTCGAAAGTATGAAGCGCAGGAAACGCACTTGTTCAGGCTCTGCGCACACAGTTGCAGCATGTGTTGCGACGAGCAGACCTCTTACTTCGCTGGCTGTTGAAGGACGAAGACTGGCGACCATTTAGCGGTGCTTCTTTAGGTCGGCAGTGATGCGCCGACTTGCGAATTGCCATTCCATTGACAGCTGCCAGAGCTCACCTTCTGCTGTGCAACATGAAAGCGGGGCAACTTCAACGACGGAAATGGCTATTGCGTCAGCGTTAGTGTCCATGGCATCCATGCACACAGTGCAATTAAACCTCGGATAGGTCCCTGCTGATGGGGCGTGCGCACCGCGCACATTTTATTCCTTGTGCACCTTCGGGTACCCTCGATCGCGGCGTGGTGACAGTGGTGGCACCCGTGGCGGCGGGAAAGTGTGACATTTGCTGCACTCTGTATTACTTGTTTTAGCGAGCAGCACCAAGCTTTTAGAAAATATGAAATATACGTTTCCTCCTCTACTGACTACCTATACCCGATTTCTTTTTTTCCTTGTTTTAATTAACCCATCTGTTCGTTAAATTCGTGAGAGGGTCCATAAGAAATTAGGGGTGAAGTGCGAAAGAGTACTTGGTGTAGGTGTCATGAATATGGCACGGATCTACGAGGCTGATGCTTCAGAAGAAATAAAGCCATGAAGAGAAACATTGCCCCGTAAACAAGCGAGGCCTTTTGCGTGCGAACAACAGGTCGACGTTATATTTACAAGACACAACGAAGCTGTCAGGTGTGTTGGCTTGACAAAGTAGCTTCTTCCTCGGGGGTTCCGATGGAAGCTCTGACTCTTTCTCTCCCTCTATGCCTATCTTTCTGTCACGCACGACATTTCCGTTGAAGTCGGTGAAATTGAATGTTGTGGTCTACATAAGTCCATGTTTTTGTACTCGTGGGTTTCTGGCGCAATATTTTATAGCCGCTTGCCTTCAGGCCATGGGTACCGCGTTAGAGACCACCTCGCCAGTAACATTTCTTTGTTCATTCCTTTATTACTCCCTTTTGCCATTTCTCTCTGTGCCCCTCTTCTTACTTCACGCTCTCTCCTCTCCATTTCGCCGGGCGGAGCTTTGCGGTATCCTGGCGCTCGAGTTCAAAATAGCGCGCTGTTGAAGCAAGCCTGGACACCAAGCAAGACTATCAATGTCTCATCATCGCAACGTCTCTAAAAATAACGTCACCACTTAAATGTATACACTGCCGTCGCAAGAGGCTCGTGGAGTTCAGGGAATCAGGCCTTGGTGATGGCAGTGCTAGGCAAGCAGCGCATGGAGGAGGGCAATGGCCAGGAGCCCTTTCGCCATTTGCCAGCTCAAGCCTCAGCCGTTTTGGTAGATACAAGGGGTCAAATAATATTGTTACGGTTGAAAGGTCGAGCGAAGGTTTATTTACAGGAGAGCGAGGAGCGCTAGGTAGCTGGTACAGCCGAGGCAAGATGGCGTCCAACCGCTAGACAAGAGATCGTCCTCGTCGTCTTCCACCCTTGCCTGGCTCATACCTTGATTGCCCGTCTGATACCGTAGCACTCCCCGGCTCACAGACGAAGCCCGCTGGGCAAGTAGAAATCACTGGGAAACGGCAGGATGAAACGGCTTGAGACGCGCAACGTGGGTTAGCTGTGTTCGGCTGGAACGACGACCAGCTGACGTTAAGCGGGCCACCACGTACGTTAAATCGCTCAATCAATCGACAATCACAAAAGGTCCATTATACTGAGGCAAAAACTTGTGACATAATCCGCGTTTACGCTGTGGGGTCCACACCCATACAAAGTCCCCTTTGCTGTAGAGGATGGACTGGTGTCGGCTGTCGTAGCGCTCCTTAGATCGGCGTTGTGACGCCACGGTACGAAGTCGAGCGATCCGACGTGCTTCTTCTGCAAGGCGCAGCGTCTTGGCAACCGAGTACTCGTTGTGGAAGTCAAACGGCAATATTGTATCAATGCTCCTTAAGGGTAGACGTGCGTACAGAAGATAAAAAGGACTGTAATCCGTCGTCTCATGCTTTGCGGTATTATAAGCATATGTGACGAATGGGAGCACGTCATCCCAGTCTTTGTGGTCGGAGGATACATACATGGCCAGCATGTTGGTAAGAGTCCTGTTCGTACGCTCTAGCAAGGCCGTTGGTTTGAGGGTGGTAAGGTGTCGAATGCCGGAACTTTGAGCTACAGAGACGAACTAATTCTTCTACGGCATCCGCAGCGAACTGACGGCCACAATCACTAATGATCACACGAGGGGAACCGTGCCGGAGAATAACAAACCGCAGCAAAAATGTGGCAACGTATGTAGCTGTTGAAGATGGTATGGCCGCCGTTTCTGCGTAACGGGTCAGGTGGTCGACACATACGATAACCCACCGATTGTCATTCGAAGATCGTGGAAATGGCCCGAGGAGGTCAATGCCTACTTGTTCAAATGGCAGACAGGGTGGTGGCAGAGGCTGGAGAAGACCCGGAGGAGTACTCGTAGGGCGCCTATGGCGTTGGCATTTCGGGCAGCCACTGACGTACTGCTTGATGGTGTCTCGCATTTTAGGCCAGTAAAAACGCTCCTGTGTGCGGTGCAGAGTTCTTATCAAGCCTAGATGGCCAGAGGTCGCGTCATCGTGCATGGCACTCAGTACGTCCGGTCGCAGGCTCTGCGGAACCACCAGGAGGAAGCGCGCGCCTTTACCCGAATAACTCGTCTTGTAAAGGAGGCCATCTCGTACAGAAAATCGACCGGTGGCTTGTGGACGCCGCGCAGCAGTGAAAAGGGGCTCCAGGCTAACATAATTTGCTTGTTCATCCCTGAATCTCGTCGAGTCCGGGAATGTGGGCGAAATAGCAGCAAAACAGTCATCGAAGCTGTCTTCGTCGCACTTCGTAGTCGGTAGAGGAAGGCGGGAGAGGCAGTCGGCATCTGCGTGACGACGACCGGACTTGTACGAGACGACGAAGTCGTACTCCTGAAGCCGAAGAGCCCATCGTGCCAGTCGACCACTCGGATCACGGAGATTCACCAGCCAGCATAGAGCACGGTGGTCCGTAACTATAGTGAACGGGCGCCCCGTAGACGTAGGACCGAAATTTATGAACCGCGAAAACTGCTGCCAAGCATTCTTGTTCTGTAACGGTGTAATTCTGTTCCGCCTTACTCACAGATCTACTGGCATAAGCCACAACGTGTTCAGATCCTTGATGCCGTTGCACGAGCACAGCACCGACCCCAATTCCACTAGCATCAGCGTGCACTTCTGTAGGCGAGGAAGCATCGAAGTGGCGTAATATTGGTCCTGATGTTAGTTGAAACTTCAATTGGCGGAACGCCTCGTCGCAAGCCGACGTCCAATTAAAAGGAACATCCTTACGGAGAAGGCAAGTGAGTGGGTACACAACATCGGCGAATCTTGGTACGAAGCGACGAAAATACGAGCATAAGCCCAAGACGCTCCGCAACTCCCGCAGCGACTTTGGTGGTTCGAAGGAACTTACTGCTTCAATCTTCCTTGGATCGGGCCTCACACCGTTTCTGTCGACTAGGTGTCCAAGCACTAACGTTTCGGTCTCTCCAAAGCGACATTTCTTGGAATTCAGTACCAGGCCGGCTTTCTGGACACAATCAAGGACGAGACTAAGACGTCGGTTGTGTTCATCCAAAGTGCTTCCAAAAATCACAACATCATCCAGATAGCACAAGCAAATTTCCCACTTTAGTCCACGGAGGATGGTGTCCATAAAACGTTCGAACGTTGCCGGCGCGTTACAAAGGCCGAAGGGCATGATGTTGAATTCATAAAGGCCATCAGGTGTCACAAAGGCTGTTTTCTCTTTGTCGTCTGGGTGCATTGGTATTTGCCAATAGCCTGATCTTAAATCCAGTGAGGTGAAGTAAGCGGCAGAATGCAGACAATCGATAACGTCATATCGATCCGAGGAAGCGGATACACATCCTTTTTGGTGGCAGCGTTTAGTTTTCTGTAGTCGACACAAAACCGCCATGATCCATCCTTTTTCTTCACTAGAATCACTGGTGCTGCCCACGGACTTGAGGACTCCTGAATGACGCCTTTCTGTAGCATGTCCTTGACCTGTTCAGCAATAACTGTTCTCTCCGCCGAAGACACGCGGTAAGGCTTTTGTCGAATGGGGTGTGCCGAGCCGGTGTCAGTTCGGTGGCGAGCACGAGAACGAGGGAGTGAAGCCGGCTTGTCACCTTGCACGAAATCGAAGACGGACATGTGTGCCAGAAGAACTCGCGCAAGAGCTTGGCGCTCATCTGAAGGCAAAGACTTGTTGATCATTCGTAGGACGTGCTCGTCAGAAACAGCTGGGTTGACGTTGCAGGTTCGAGACCGCCCCTCTTTTCTGAAAGCCATAATAGAGCTGTAGGTTATTTCCTCGAATGTGGCAAGTTTCATATTGCGCGGAAGAACAGCAGGGGCCGATGAACAATTGAAAGCCCACAGATTCGTGGCACCATTCACTACACTCACGACAGAACGCGGTATGAGTACATCCTTCTTGGCGCAGCTAGGAGCAAGCGGTAAAACTTGCGCATCAAATGAACAATGGTCGGTAGTAGTGGCTTTGACACAGACACGCGAGAGTGAAAGAGGCGGTATCAACAAATCATCGGAAACAACGAAGTACTTTTTGTCTTTTGGAGGTGTGTCTGTAAGGGCGGCAAGGAGTGCACTATCCAGACTCATTTCACCCGTACCACAATTTACAGAAGCGCCACAATCCTTTACGAAGTCAATACCCAGAATGACGTCATGAGTGCAACGCGGTAATACCAAAAATTCTGTTTTAAAATCTTCCCCGCAGAACAAAACACTTGCAACACAAATGCCGAGAGGAATAAGGCACTCTCCACTGACACCACGAAAGTTCACACTGTCGTTCCACGGCAACATAACTTTCCGTCCCAACCGCTCTTTGAACGTGGCACTCATGACGGACATGGCAGCACCAGTATCTACTAAAGCACTTGTAGGTATACTATCAACGAACACACGCACTTTGTTTTTCTCCATCACCAGAGGAATATTCCGCAGAGATCCAGACTGTCTGGCGACCTCACCCCAAGCAAAATTGGCCGACCATCGCCTTTTGGCCAGTGTTGGTCCTCGCTCGGCTACAGGTTCTGTGCCGACTCAGTTGCCGTAAGTGTTCGGGCAGTACACGGGCGGGCATAGGCTGCCGACCACATCGGCGCTAGCTTGGCCATCGACAGCGGCACAAGGTAGCTGGAGACTGTAGCGCCGAGCGCGCGCTTTTGCGCTGCACCAGAGGGCTCGTTTGTGCGTCGGCCAAACGTGCTTGACCGAGTGCGGTGGTGGAGTGCCTTTTATTTCCATTTCACAGCCATCGGAGTTTTTTTTTTCTTTTCGCCTTGCCTGCAGAGGGCAAGGGCGCCGGAATGCGATCATGTTTTGGCTGGAGTAGCAGCAGCCTCTCAGCTACGAAATTCTTGAGATCTCCGTATACCCAGAGTAACATAGACAACAGGAGTGACTATCTTAGGTTCTCTACATAGATCACGCGAATGACAATCATTGGTTCCTTAAACAAACACTCAACAAGTACTGAGCCCTAAAGATTCCACTAGAATATTGTAGCACCGAGCACTGCTTATCTCAAAAAAAGTAATGTCGATGCGAAGCACGCAAGAAACAATACGCCAGGCATATCAGCCTAAGAATGGTTCGCCACGAACTATTTTAGAAACAGGCAGCCTCCTTCATTTGGGGATCTGTAGCGACCTTCAGCGATTACTGATAAATACGCCCTTTGTCCTGTTTTTCCCTACTGCAGGGTGCAAGTACCGACGAGTTGAAGAGAACAAAACACGACCGCCGTTGCTCAGTAGGTGAATTCTTCGTATGAGCCGAGGTGGTCGTGCACAGGTACAATTTAGACTATGACGAAGTCTTGAACTGGTAAAAAAACACTACCGCAAATGCATTTTGCATTATCATGATATTGTACCAACCCCTCAAACGACCAGAAACCTGTAGCGACTAGGAATTCAAAGCACAGTAACCGTCTCGGACTGGGGTCCAAAACAACAACAAGCAGTCGGCTTCATCCCCGGCCTCGCTCATAATGCGCGCGGTTCCACAGAGACACGGAGAGCAGAAGGAGCCGTGCTTTTTTCATTTTTTTTTCAGTAGTAGCCCCACTACTCACCCCACTCCACTCCGTCAAACCACAAATCTTCGCCCCTCGTTCGCACTGATACACGGCTTCGCTTGGTGTCGTTTCCGGTCGTTTCGCGCACGGCGTTTTTTTTTACCCTTGTGTGTGCGTGCGTGTGTGTGGGCGTGTGCGTGTCCTTCGGAAGCTGCTGGGGGCGGGCGATTTGTGGAAAAGTCTTCATTCCAGTCTTGCGAGCGCCTCGTGTTGTGTCTTCTGAGGGCTCCTGGCAAGAAGCTGCAAGCGCGGTGCACACACTCGCAAAGTGGTTGTGAAGAGGAAAACGCTAACTCTGCAACCCTTGAAGAGAGGAAGGCTCGACGACACCCCAAAGTGCGGTCTGCGACAACTTCGACCACCTGGACGTTACTCTTCATGCACTCGCTTGGCTTGCCGTTCGGCTTGAGGATCTCCAAAATTTTTCTAGGTAAGTAGGATGTTCCCCGTTATGTTTATTCTTTCGCACGTATTTTTGTCACAGCGTGCATCACCGCCTTTACGGCGCGTGTCAGTTACATTCATGTGTGGTGATGGAAAAATGTAAGGTGAGCGTCGCTGGTGCCACGTAACAGCATTGAAGCCACAAGTGTCGGCCCAACGCGTGATCTCCTCGTAAGAACACCTGTTCGTTGTAATGCGGCGATGTTACGGCAGCGCAGACGCACAAATTTACTAAGGCTCTCAGAGGTCATGTAACACGACATAATTACCGATAAAAGGAAACGAGGACCAACTCTCTAGTTAAGACGGTCTGTGTGAATTTGCTTCCTCCGTATGCGCATATCTTCGGGCTCCTATTGTTGCTTATGCTCATGCGTATCGCATTCTTGCTCCACCACTTACTATAAACGGACATCAATAATTTTACTCTGTTCACATAATTATTTCCATTTGTTTGATGGTAAGTGATTATGAAACCAAAAAAAGGTTGACCATTACTTTTTCTTACATTTCGTGCCGTTGCACTTTGATACGGGCAGGACGGCGTGTGTTGTTTGTTTTCTTCTCTTAAATCTTATTTTGTGGCTATTTAGGAAGTTTCATCATCCTCATCATCATCATCAGCCTGTTTAGGTCCATTGCAGGACGAAGGCCTCTACCAACGATTTCCAATCCGCCCTATCCTGAGCGAGTTGGTTCCACTTTATGCCCGCAAACTTTTTTATTTCATCGCTCCATCTAACCTTTTACCTGCCTCTGTTCCGTTTTCCCTCTCTGTATCCGTTCCGTCGCTCTTACTGTCCATCTGTTATCTTTCCTCCTCATGACATGTCCTGCCCAGGCCCACTTCGTTCTTTTAATTGATATAATAATATCGGCTACTCAGGATTTTCTTCTGGTTTCCGTCTGGTACTATATTTAAAGGCGCTGTGCGGTCTAGCTTAAGAGGAAATTTGAAGGTAGCATAGCTGTTCCCACATCTTTCTCTTTCTTTTTTTGTTCTCAAGGAATTGTAAACGTTTCGGAAATTGCGAAAACCGCTTATGCAGCAATCTTGAAAAGTTATGAAGCGTAGTAAATTTTGCCCGTGCTTATTTTTGCTGCATGTAATTGCAAAATAAAAGCTAGATTTGTTGCACCAACGGGCGGCGCATTTCGGCGATACCAGCTTGACGAACCGCAAGAAAGAAATAAACGAATTCATTACGGATTCTGATTCAAGCACGTTCCATTTCGCTCCGGCTACATTCCAGTTCGAATAAATAAAAATCTATGACGGTCCGTGAACCTGTTCTCAACAATGAACCAGCTCACGAACCATTTCGGCAAGGTAAAATCAACATGTTCTACACTTCTGGCTTAATTATGCGCACTCAAACACTCCTGACAGCACTGCTGAAACGCCTACACAGCCTGCACTGATAAGTTTCCCACTACTCGTGCTTTGATGTCCTCACTTAATGTTTTTAATCATTTGGTGTGGAGAGCTAATGGGCCAACCGTAAGCTTTATAAGGATGCGGGAGAAAGTGGCCGTCGACAGATTGGAAACATACATCCGTGTATTTATATATAAACTAATTTCAGTGGATATAGCTACAACTGATATGCCCAAAAGCGAGACCGTGAATAAGTCGAAAAAGAAGTACAAGCGCTGAGTACACAAATATTTTAGACAATTGCTTAGTCCGAAAAATCCTTGTGACCTCCAGCCGATTCTACGTCCACCGCTCGACATCGAATTTGCCGGGTCGTACGCGAGATGGTTCTATTTTGTGGCTGCGCGCACTTCCTTATTTCATCAACTCTCACAAACAGGCAACGCGGAATGTACTAACAGAGTACAATAACTGATTCGTAAAATTGATGATCGCAAACAGTCGAGGTCTTGTCAACATACTTCCTCTAGGCCTGCAAAGTGCAGCCCAGGGGACTGTCGGCGCCAGTACCCGGAAAGTGGGAGAGGGGACTCGCTCCTTTCCAGCCGTTTCGTGGCCAGCTTGTGGAAGAAATTCGATATCAGCTTCGGCACGGCGAGCGCGGTGCGCATTCATCACGGTGTGCGTGCAAGAGGGAACTCCTTAGTTTCGGCGGCTGCGTTTGTTCGCCTTCACTGACACTTTCGAGCAAGAGAGCCCGGACCCCGCTGCCACACGTGCTAACGATTCGCATACCATGCTTATCTTTGGAGGCATAGTCGACTCCGTCACCTTGTGGCGGCGGGGTCCGCCCAAGAAGTAACACACGGTCTTTCGAACACACGGCCTCCGGTTCGGGAAAGCAAAGGAGACGCTTGCCCCCCTCAAGCCGCACCATCATCCCCAGAACTGTTATTATTATATGGCTCTTCTTTGCTTATTTTGTTATTCATTGAATATGCTTAGTTTGCTGCATGAAAAAGTGCTTGTCATGCGCCTTTATCATGTGAGTAATCGTGCCGTTCTCATTTCCTCGTCAGAAAACTGCCTGTATTCGTATCTTGAACATGTGTTTACGCTTTTTGTTTACATGTATTTTCGTTGCAGTTTCCGAAGGAGCAGCTTCCCGGAGGCGTCGACTACCGTATGCTAGGTCGCTAAAACGTGGCTCATTTGTTCATATTACAGGGACGGATGGCCGCAACAGAAGACGTTTATGATTGAAAGCCATTCGTTATGATTGATGTCGTTCAAAAATAAATATATTGTTGAAAATATAATTGTTTCCGCTTGGTTTTAACTGGTCGATGCCGCTGAACGTGTTTCTTAGAGCAGCAGCAGCATTTACCAGGTTTATGGCCGCGATGTGTGCGGCAAGTACAAGTGGGCCCTGTTATTTATTTTTGACAGCGCATTTAAAATTGCTTGTTGGAAGAACATTTTAATTATTTTTTGTTCTCATCATTTGAAGCATTAATAAGCAAAATGTATTTCTAGTCCCTGGCGTTTGCTTCAAGCGCTGTGTGAATTTGAGTCGGAGCGGATAAACTATTCCTTATTTCAATAGAGCAGCTCAAAATAATATATGTTTATATGAATTTAATTTACCATATTTAGCGGTGAATAATCCCAGAAGCGCAGTGGCCGTGCTCCTGCCACCGTCGGCAAGTGCTCGGGCCGCGCGTGTGGCCCGAGGCTGGCCCTTACAAGGACAGCCGGAAACCATGACGTCGGCTCGAAACCGTTGGCCGACCAGTTGCCGACGGTCGGCAAACTGCCCGGCCACTTGCAAAAAACGAGATCGGGCCCAACTATCTTGCCGACGTCGGGCCGGCTAGTTTTTGAATGGCCACTGACGTCGGCCCTACCTACTGCCGAGTTCATTTTTCGCTCGGGACCTCCATTGGCCGCTCTTTCAACGTTATTTTATATGTGCTATTTATTATTTTCTCATCAGACTAATGCAACTATGAATGCGTGGGCACGTTTTATTTCGACTAGGAAGAAAGGGGACCTGCCAATTCGCGCTATCAAGCTGGGGCACTTCAACCAAGTGCCCCATCTATAGCTGGGGCACTTGGTTGAAGTGCCAGGCAGTTCACCTATATGTGAAATCAGTTTACTTCATACGTTTGGCTAATTTTTAGTTAAAAACCTCTGAGAACATCAGTACGTGGATATCGTCTGATGGATACTCATAAAGTTTCCACGACACGCGTTCATTTTTATGTGGCTCCTCATCTTGGGGCTGCATCTGTGCGACAATACAAGGTTTCACACCTTTTTTTTACATGCAGAAAGGATACCTCAAATCCGGTTGTCTTTTGACTAATGGTTTGGGGGATGGTCTAGACGTGACGGAGAGGTGTAAGTACGTTAAGTGCCATTGTACCTCCGTAAAACTCCCGAGCCATCTTTTGTGGGAGGACTCGACACTCCATTATTTTTCTTTCTTTTACCTGTCAACACTGGACGCTGTCCATTTTGGATGGCTGACAAACTAGTGAAAGCTGGTCTCACGATATCCATTTATTGTGTCGCTGTACTCATCGGTAGGATTTGCCGAAATGGATCTCGAGTGTTTTCAAATTGCACACCTTTCACGCTATTGGTTGTCTGATATAGCTTTATTGATTTCCGAGAATTTTTCGTCCCGGGACCAGGTGTGACTATGAGAAAGGCCTTAGTGGGGGTTACGGTAATTTCGATAACCTTTTGTTCTTTAACGCGCGATGACATCGCGCAATACACCGGTCTTAACTGCTAATATTTATTTATTTTTTTATATATACTGCAGCCCGTTAGGGCTATGGCAGGAGTGGGCGTGCATGTAAACTATATACATATATACACAAATATTCGAACATTGAGACTGACAAGTAGAAACAAGATATGGACATGTAAAGGAACTACACAACATCAACGGCATTCAGAAATTGAGAAATTGGTAAAGAACGATCTGTCAAGTCTAGAAGAACCAAACTGTTACTACAGCAGTGACGTATTTGCTGTTGCCCTTAGAAAAAAGAATAGCTCATTAAGCAATGAATAGCCTTCTCTTTATGTCCAACATGGAATAAGTGGATCGCACTGCATTTCGTACAGTGCATTTCGTATATCTACATATTCTCCAATATTACACATTACAACTTCGATCATTTGCAAGCAGCTACTGACGAACATTATATTTTGTCATCAACGTCATCATATGACGGAACGGCGCTGCCTTTGCTCGCGCGCGTCTTCGCAGAATGTTACTCCTACGATCACAAACGGGCTTCCACTTAGTGCTTTTTGAATAGTCCTGCCTGATGTATATTCATCATATCAAGTAACTTTGCTTCAGTGTTGAAAGCAGGTATCCGTTTCTAATGAAGTTTATTGCATACCTCTCAAATCACGCAATATCACAGTGTTGAGCTTTCACTGTCCCTGAAGAGCAACGACTGAATCTTATATTTCAGGTGTTGGCTACAAGCTGCGCGTTCAAAAGCGAGACAAGGCCTTTAAATCCAAGGCAGTCCTGGAAGTAGTAAAGAAGGCTGTAGCTGAAGCAACGGTTGACGAAGAAAGGGAAAATGAAACAATACTTGCACTGAACACGCTGAAAAGGGACGGCTTTCCTGCCATGTTCAAGGAGCTTGAACAGAGCCGCAATGAACTCGCGATAAGAAGCATTGGAGTATCGGCCGCCACAATGAAGGACGCATATGAAAGGTAGGCCAGACATCCACATAAATAAACCTCGGTCTCGCCTTTCAGTATAACATGTAATTCTATTTAACCTATCGCTGCAACTCTTCCCATTCGTACATACTAGTGATGGCTATACATTGCTTTGTATGGCGTTATATATATGATCACGTATATGACCGAAGTATACAAAATTGCGCTACGCACCAAAGTGGATTAGCGTCACTTTACATGGTTTAGTTTTTGGGCCTGTGCACTGACAGCGACAACATTACTCCTGTTGGGAGGTTGAAAACAATACACAGCTCATTTTTGTTGAATGCGAAGCTATTTTCAACAAACCTTAGCCAGTTTCACCGTATGTATATATCTAACTATCTATTTCGCTATCTTTGTATCCATTCAGCCATCAACCTATCTGTCTACATAGCCGTCCAGGTCTCGGGGCTCTCCTGGTCGTCTGTTCACTTAGTGCATAGGAATACTAAAATATAGTAAAATGTTAGTGCGTCAGCGTATTACTAACGTTAATCATGATCTACACATGACAAAAATGACTGGCCGCGTAATTGTCGCGTACGTCACGACTAACGCGGACAAGATCACGTAGAGTCAAACCCGTAGGACTTGGCGCAGCTTTTCAGGGTATATGCCGCGGGTCGTTGAACGGTGACTGTGCATCTTATGTTAGTCAAGGAGCAACTACAACAGACCTTAAAAGCTCTGCAGAGTCCACGCATTTTACGAATATCTGTAGTGCACAGCAGACAGCGAGTAAGTCGCCTATGATGAGCTGTTTTACATTCAGCCTTTTGTTACGAGTAGGATCAAGGTTTTTGTGCAAGGTGGTTGCGTATCCACTGATGAGCATGGTAAACGTGGGCTAACCAGGAACCTCGACAGCACCATGGCGAATGAATGGCGTTCAGGGGGCGACGCAACGTTGGGACTGATATAATTCCAAAAGCACAGATGTCTCTTTTGCCGACTAAAAATACACTACACGGCGCGTTTATGTGCTATCATAAGAGGCTTCGTGGAAGTATTCCTGGGGGATCGAGCAAAGCTGCACAAATTGTAGCCGAAGCGAACGGTACCAGAACCTGTTGACACGTCGGCTTGTTTTGTTTCGTTTACCGGGAGCGCCATTGTCACTTTCCCCTGAAGCGCAGTGCAGGCCGAGCTAGTGTTGCAAATAGGTTAGGGAACCGTGCCGACCATTGGCATCCCCGAAGCGCACATTTGAATGACTTCTCGAGTCTCAGCAATGATACCAGAACGCGCTGTCACAGGTGTATAAAAGCCGACATATTTCGCCTCTAGTCAATTTTAGGGTCAACAGATGTCTGATCACGTGGCTATCGTCTTGCAGTGCGATTCCCTTTTGTTTTGCTGGGCATAGGTTCACCAAATAGAGTTGGATTGAAAATGCCTTGAGTTGTGCGGCGGACTTCATTGCCACGACTGCATGGCAGTAAATATCGTTATGGAAGGGCTTATCACATATTAGAAACGTAATTCGTGTTACCCAATACAATCATTACAAGTGCTGGTGCAATGGGTGTATATAACTTATATACGGTGTGCGAGGAGCTGCCGCAGCTTAGAGGAGGCGTCCTTGCTTGGCAGTGTCAAGTTAGCACCTCGAGCCCCTTGTTCGGTACCCCCTACTGCTTGCTAAGTTGCATGTGTGTCTGTGTGCTTCATATGTCTACGCTTCAATTGAAAGCGAGAATTCACCTTGCTCCTTTCTTGTTGTAAGATAGGACCTCTTTAATGCCGGCCGTCCGGTGTCCACCGCGGAGAGAGAAATGTGAGCCTATCCTGTAGGCAGTGCACCATGTAATGTGTAGAAAACTTTAGCCGCCTCTCGATGTTTGAGGATTCAATCTCTGCAGCCGCGCCGTTTCATATGCCACTTTGCTTGGTCCTCGATTGACATAGGTTCTATAAGATTTAAGGACCTGCGGCGCATACGCGCATACCGTAGTTCGAATGAGCTGTATATGATGGCAGTATAGGTAATTGTGATGTACATATCGAGTATATCATGTTAGTGATTTAAAGATTTGTCATTCACGTTGGTCATACGTTCATACCGCACCTCAAACATATTGCGGTGTGCCATGTGAAAGAGATGACTAGCACATCATCGAGACATAGGCGGCAAGATAGATAGATAGATACATAGATAGATAGGTTCAAAGTGGTGTAGATTCTGAAAGACTGCTGCGCATTTTAAATTTTGCGATAACACATTTATGTTGGCTAAACAAAGGGAGAACGTAATTTATTGCTGTTTACTATTGAAAAGTTGACAATGCGTGCGGAATGGTATAGAAAAACATGAACCCACCATGCGTTAAGGGGAGGGGACAAATCGAACCCGGTGCCGTGGTTACAAGTAGTCACGCTATAATCTTACATGTATGGGGAGTACTACGAGAGTTCAGTAGCTATATTACACACCCCAGAGTTGTTTGATTCTATGAAAGAGTAATGCGCAGTTAGCTGCGGGGCATCGTTTTTCGTTGAAGCAAGAGCAACAATGTGTAAGCTCCCTTCTTCTTATACAAAGTCCTAAACTCGCAGAATTCGAGCGACGGCAAAGCGTGAACAGCTCCCAGAACTCCAACCTTCGAAAATTGCAGCGCAACAACCTAGCCGCACAATGCAGCGTTGCCGGCCGCAGCTACCTAGATGCGCCACGCCTCAACATATTTTGATATCGTCAACACACCAAATCTAACAAACAAAAAAAAAACCACGCGACTCTGTTCGAGCGCGCCGCGTAAAGATTGTGTGTAGGCGCACTCAGACGGCTCACGTTTCTTGGCGGCCTGCTTGGCGATGCACACCTTTGGCACCGATTACGACATACGAAAGCCGAAAAATCCGCTACTACACTTCTAGTACGCAACTTAAAGACGCATGCGTGCGCGACGAGAAAAAAAAATGCCCCCACCTCCCCGAAGGGAATCGTGAGGAAATGCGAATGCATTTCTTGCGCCGATAGTACACGGCGTAGTAATTTTAATGGCGTAAATTAATGACGAGACGAGGATTTGCACCGATGTGGACTCGTATATGCGCGAGCAGGTGTTGCTGTACGTGCCCTTTCGGAGCTAGGCGACTGACGTTCTGGACGGCAACAAGTACGTGAAGCTGTATGAAGACAACAAGGAACTGATCGAGCGCAGGCGCAAAGAGTACAACCCGGCCAACGATGACGTTGTGGGAGAGTGAACGGCGAGAGAAGGAGCGGCGTAGCACTGCACCTACCCTCTCCTACACTCTCTCCACACGCGGGAGCTCCGCCGAGCTCCCGCGATCCGAGCGCCCTCACAAGCCAGAGCGCGCTCCTCCTCTCCACTCACTCTCCGCTACTCCGCCCCATATCTCCTGGGGCTGTGCCAGGACCAACAAGCGCGGCAGTGACCTCCGGGAAGTGACCAGGGCGGGCCTCCTCGTGCTGAACACAGGTTCTACCTACGTTCGTCCGCCCTGGTATCAACGGCAATGTGATCGACCTGGCCCTTGTGTCGGAAGGCTGCTCGTATGAGTGGAAGCGAGACGCTGACACGGCCGGGTCGGATCACTACCCTATCTCCCCGCTGCCCTTTCAGCCCGCCCGTGGTGCAGTCCGTGTTTACAGTGTGGTGAGGTGGCCGGTGTTCTGTGAGCTGTGCGCGTCAGAACAGTGCGCGAGTGACTTCTTCGAACACATTGCCGCATGTGCCGAACGTTCCTCGACGCACTGTGTGGGGCCCGCCGGATCGCCCGTGCCTGACATCAAACTGTTGAACCTTCGTGCGGTTCGGCGGCGCGAGCAGCGACGCGCCCTCCGGTTATCGGCGGACTCTGGCGCATGGTATCGCTACAATCGCCTCGACGCGGTGTGCCGACGTCACGTGCGGCGGCTCCGAGATCGAAGCTGGACAGGGGTGTGTTCGTCACTCAGTGACTCCCGAAGACGCGACCGCGGCTGGCGCATAATGCGCGCCATGATACAGCCGAAAGTGTCGCGCTTCCCTGTCCTCGCTATCGCCGTCGCGCGCGGCATCACCGAAGAACAACTTGCGGAGCTTCTGGCATCAACTTTTGAAGTCCCGCCAGCAGCACCGCACGCCGTAGTGACCATGCGGCCAGCCCAACGCACACTCCCTCCCGCAGAACCGGTCCTGGCTGCCGACATTCGCGCCCTGTGCGAGGAGGACTTCACTCTCTCCGAACTGGAAAGAGTCCTCCTCCGCAACCGAAAGCGCAGTGCTGCGGGTGCTGACCGGATTACACATCAGATGCTCCGGAACCTGGACGCTTCACAATGCCCTGGCCTGCTGCAGGAATACAACCGGGTGTTTTCCTGCGGCCGCCTTCCCGATGCGTGGCGCTTGGCCGTCGTGATCCCTGCCCTGAAGCGAGGTAGGCCGCCGCGGGAATTGAACTCCTACCGGCCTATCTCGCTGACCTCCGTGGGTGGGAAAACCATGGAGGGCATGGCGTTACATCGCCTGCAGTGGATTGCGACGGCTCGTGACCTCTTCCCGGCGGAACAGTGCGGCTTCCGTCCCGGTCGTGCCACGGCTGACTGCCTCGCCACTGTCGTGAGCACCCTCGAGCAAGCCCTGTACGACAGAGAGATGGCCATCTTGCTTGTTCTCGACGTCAAGTCGGCGTTTGACTGCCTCCCCCACGAATCCATCATCGATGCAGTTCGTGCACTCGGTGTTGAGCGCAATCTCCTGCGCTACGTGTAGGCATTCCTCGCCGATCGCACGTTCTGTGTGCGCGTGGGGACTGGAACGAGCACACCGCGCCCAAGCCCTTTCCTTTTTAATGCTGTGCTCGCGCCACTCATCGAGTGCCTTCCGAGCGCGGCACCCTTCCCTGTGCGCGCGGTGACCTACGCCGACGACGTCGCTCTGTACGTGCGAGGCCCCACGCGGCAAGCGAGCAGGGTGCGTGCATCCATGCAACACGCGCTCGACTGCGTGGCCACTTTCATCGCCGGCATCGGACTCGCCATCTCGCCGGCGAAGACCGAGGCACTTATTGTTGTTCACCCCCGAGCCGCCCCGCGCTGCATCATGCCGTGCCTTCAGCTCCACGGTGCGCCCATCTTCTGGCGGAAGTGCGTGCGGTACCTCGGGCTGCACGATTGACAATAGTTTGCGGTGGTACCCCGAGGTGCGACGCATTCGTCAGGCCACTCGCCGCGTGGAGTTCTGTGTGGGCAGGCTGCTAGCACGAGGGAATGGTTGCCCCCGCTCATTTGCCTGTGCAATTTATGAGGCAACGGCACTATCCCTCGTGTTTTCTGCCCTCCCCCTGTGCAGTGTGTCCGCGATACAGTGGCTCCAGATCGACCGTGACCACCGCCGAGTCCTCCGAATGTGCCATGGGATGCCGCGAGCTTCTTGTATTGTGGACACCTTGGCGGAGGCTCGTGCGTGGCCTCCATCTCTCACGGCCGACATGCCAGCCCTGTGTCACATGGAGCGTATCCATCGTGCGCCCGGCGCTGGCCCGCTCTTCGAGTACCTGCGCAGTGTGGCCGAGTTGCGCGTGGGACGCATCATGGACATCTATGAAGGCATCGTGTGCGACGACCCCCTGTCTTCTGCGCGTTGGCCTGCACCTCACCGTGACCTTCACCTGCGCGTGTGTGTGACTCTCCCGGGAGTGCGTGAGAAGCGGCACATGCCTCGCGGTGCGGTCGTGCAGGAGGCGGCGTCGAGGATGCCCGAGGACCTTGCCGGACGGACACACCTGTTCACGGATGGCTCGGTGTTGGCGGACCGAGCGGCTGCTGCTGCCTGCACCGCGCCCGGACTCGGTGTGTCCAAGCAGAGCCGTCTCGGGTACTGTGCCTCATCGACGACAGCCGAACTCGTCGGGCTCCAACTGGCCGTGGGCCTCCTTCGGGAAACGCCGACCGTCACAACTGCAGCCATTTTAGGGGCGAAGCTCCTCTTAGTCTAACCTTGTCACGCGTCAGGCGTCAGGCGTAACCCGCGTGCCGGGAGGCACGCGTTCGCCCTCGGCGCGTGCCTCTGCTGTCTTGTGAGAGAGAGAGAGACAGGGAGAGAGCGAAAGGCGCGCGTTGGCTATGGAAACGCTCTTTCTTAGAGGAACGCTCTACCAGCTCGCAAAGAAGGAGAACGCGCACTCACCAGCGAGAGACAACGTTGGCGCAGGCAGCGTCTCCTAGCGAGTTTCTTGATTGAGATATACCGACTGCTCGCGTTGGAGAAGCGTTCACCGGCAACCCATATATATATATATTGTAACGGGCTGGCGGAGAGCAGACGAGGAGGACGAAGCTGAACGGTGCTCGAGCAACGAGCTACTGCCTTAACTGAGCTATGCGCGTTTACCCATTTTCCATCTTGTAAATAAACGCGATCCATCGTCACAATTGTGGTGGAAGTGCCGGGTAAGCTACCTGCTACCAAGTCATTACGGAGGGACACCGTCCACTAACGACGGAAAGGCAACAACCCGAGCTTCGCCGCAGCCGTCGTCTAGCAGGCTTGGCACCGCTACCTCCAGAAATGATCTCGGACGGAGACGCCCCCTCGAACCGAGACACTGTGTCATGGTCCCCAATGACGTCACCTTTACATTACCGGGAGCCGCGAACTTTCACGGGTAAACCTGGTGACGACGTGGACGAATGGCTAAACCACTATCAAAGGGTGAGCCGATGCAATGGCTGGAATGCTGCCGCTCAGTTAGCGCACGTGGGGTTGTTCCTGGAGTTTCCCGCGCTGGTATGGTTTGAGAACCACGAGGACTCATTAACAACGTGGCAAATATTTGTGGAAGAAATTAAGAAGTGCTTTGGAGACCCATCCACGAAAAAGAAACGCGCGGAAGAAATGTTGTCGCAGAGGGCTCAGGCCACCGGTGAGACTTGCCGGACATACATAGAAGAAATTCTGAAGCTGTGAAAGACCGCGGACGCCAACATGTCGGAAGATGACAAGGTGGGTCACATCCTCAAGGGTATTGCAGAGGATGTATACCACTTCCTCATTGGCAAAGAGAGTCTGGAATGTGTTGCCGACGTAATCGCGCACTGTCGAACCTTTGAGACACTTAAGACTCGTCGCATCACTTCGAAGTTTGGGCGGCTGGCAAACGTTGCGACGGTAGCCGCAGTCGATGTTTGCCAAGATACCACGCCTACCGACCTTTCCTGCACCATTCGACTCATTGTACGCGAGGAACTCCGTCGGCATCTTTCGACTCCCGCGCAGGCTGGAGACTTCCCGTGCGACAGGACCTCATCGGCAACTATAAATGCCGCAACTTTCGATGAGCGGAGCTGTCCCAACCGGGTACCACGGTCGAGAGCTCCACCACAAGCGGCTACTTATTTCGAACAGCCCTACGTGCCATGCGACAGCTTCAACCACAACAGCCGATCGCCTTCATTCGCACCGGCGTGGGAAGAGTATCCCGAATACTATCACAACAACGCGAACGTCGTTATGCCTCGTGAACTTCCCGTGTGCTATCAGTGTGGCGGTCGCGGACACGTCGCTCGGTTTTGTCCTACGCGACGTGGCCCACGCAGGATGTTCTCTGAGCGGCCCGCAACATTTCCGACGACGGCACGAAGCCGACGGCCCGCTTACTCCTACTGGCCTTCGAATAATCGACAGCGCGTGTACCAGCAGAGCATGCGCACTGACTCGCCCGCATTTGTACAGAGCTTGACGCCACCTACTACGCGCCAGCAACGGTCGCCATCTCCACGGCCCCGACCGCGGCTCTCGTCCCCTCCACCGGGAAACTAGCTGGCGCGACCGATGGAGGTGAGGTCGCCGGACGTACCGCTGTGCACACAAGTATGCCTCCACCACCAGTTTTAATGTTACAAAACCAAGTTCATGTGCTTATTGACAATGTTCCCACGATGGCGTTAATAGATACCGGTGCAACTGCTTCTGTGATGAGTTTAGCTTTCAAAGAAAGACTTGGCCGAAAGGTTATGTTTTATTGGGACAAGCCCGCTACCTTTCGCGCAGTGAGCGGTGCATGTCTGTGTCCGCTTGGCGTATGCACCGTGTGTGTTCGTGTTAATGGCAATGTGTACAAGGCGGAATCCGCAGTGCTTGCCCATTCAACGCACGATGTGATCCTTGGTATCGACTTTTTGCGAGAGTGCCGTGCAACTGTAGACTGTGGCACAGGTGAGGTTCTGTTGTCCGCTCTCGCCCAGCAGCCTCAATGTAGGAGAAACAACCTCGTTATAGCTAAGGACGCTTTACTCCCGTCTCTTTCCATGGCCATCGTGAAAGTTACTGCTTCCGAAACTGAGTGGAATTCAGGTTCCTTCGACGCATTGATTGAGCCCCTGCCTTTGCCTTGTATGAAGAAAAACGTGTTTGTGCCGCGCTGTGTAGTATCTATGACTGCCGGGAAGACTCATTTATGGGTGACGAACTGTGCGCCTGAGCCGATAGTACTCCCGAAGGGCATGCACCTTGCCTCGTTTCAGGAGGAAGGCGACATCTGCATTGTAGCCCTAAGTGACTCCAGAGTGTCGGAGGCCACTGATGACCCTTTGATGGAATCAGACTTCTTAAAAATGGTCAGCAAGTCTCTTTCGTCGCAGAAGCGCGGAACCTTGGCCAGATTGCTGGCCAGACACGTTAGTGTGTTTGATTTCACACAAAAGGCTATGATAACTCAGGTACCGAGCACACGCACTCGTCACAAGATCGACACCGGATCGGCGCATCCTCTCAGACAGAAACCCTACCGTGTTTCCTCGTCGGAGCGCAAGGTCATTGCTCAACAAGTCAGCGACATGCTACAAACCGGTGTCATCCGAGAATCGTCGAGTCCCTGGGCTGCACCTGTTATCCTGGTTAAAAAGAAGGACGGGTCATGGCGGTTTTGTGTTGACTACCGACGTCTTAACTCCATAACCAAAAAGGACGTCTATCCGCTTCCTCGCATCGATGATGTCATCGACTGCCTCCATTCGGCGTCCTACTTTTCCTCCGTAGACTTGCGATCTGGATATTGGCAAATTCCTATGGATCCGGCTGACAAAGAAAAGACGGCTTTTGTAACCCCGGATGGTTTATTCGAATTTAATGTTATGCCGTTCGGCTTGTGCAACGCCCCCGCTACGTTTGAAAGATTTATGGACACGGTATTGCGGGGCCTCAAATGCGAAATCTGCTTGTGCTACTTGGATGATGTCATAATCTTTGGCCGGACATTTGAAGAACACAATCACCGCCTCGACCTTGTCCTAACCTGTCTGGAGAAAGCCGCACTTAAACTGAACTCCAAGAAATGTCGCTTTGGAGAACGTGAAACTTTGGTATTGGGACACCTCGTGGACGAAAATGGCGTCAGGCCGGATCCGCAGAAAGTCGCCGCCGTCAGCAACTTCAAGCAGCCTCAATCTATCCGGGACCTGCGGAGCTTTCTGAGCCTGTGATCATACTTTCGATGCTTCATTCCAAACTTTGCAGATAAGGCACAGCCACTAACTGACTTGCTGCAAAAGGATGTGCCTTTCCACTGGACACAGGATTGCGAATCTGCGTTTACGCAGCTAAAGTTCATGTTGACTTCAGGGCCGGTGCTACGTCACTTTGATCCTTCTGCTCCAACAGAGATTCATACAGACGCTAGTGGAATCGGCATCGGCGCAGTGCTCATTCAACGTCATGGCAATTCCGAGCACGTGATCGCCTATGCTAGCCGTTCCTTGAACAAGGCAGAGCGCAACTATACAGTAACGGAACAGGAGTGTCTGGCAGTAGTTTTTGCTGTTCATAAGTTTCGCCCATACGTCTATGGCCGACATTTCTCAGTCATCACCGACCACCATTCACTGTGTTGGTTGGTGGGACTACGCGACCCCTACGGACGACTTGCGCGGTGGGCCCTCCGCTTACAAGAATTTGACTATACCGTATGCTACAAAAGCGGTAACCGCCACGCAGACGCTGATTGCCTATCCCGCCTTCCTCTAGCGACGACTGAGTGCGACGCTGACAACTTCGATCAGTACATCGGAGCCGTTGACTATCAATTTCCCGATCTTGCAACTTTCCGGACGGCCCAGCACGACGGCCGTACTCTGGATCCTCTGTTCGCCTCCGCGAATCAACACGTCAGTACGAGTCGCTTTGTGGTTCATGACGA
This sequence comes from Hyalomma asiaticum, assembly GCA_013339685.2. NCBI lineage: Eukaryota > Metazoa > Arthropoda > Arachnida > Ixodida > Ixodidae > Hyalomma > Hyalomma asiaticum. The sequence goes on along the minus strand of CM023485.1, from coordinate 113,019,147 downwards.
CGTGTTGTACAAAACAAATTACTCTGGCCAAGGAGCACGTCTGCTTCTCGTCGTTCCCCGCACTTTACGTCCTCATGTCTTTCGCGTCATGCATGACGATGCAACCTGCGGCCACATGGGCTTCGCAAGAACCTTTCACGGAATTGAGCAAAGATTCTACTGGCCCAAAATGCGACGCGACACGCAAAAATACGTCGCGGGTTGCAAGGAGTGCCAACGACACAAGCGTCCCACAACTACCCCACCAGGACCTCTCCATCCTGTACCGCCTCCTAACTCTCCCTTCGAGACTGTCGGCGTTGACCTTCTAGGCCCATTCCCGCGATCGAACAGTGCCAACCGGTTTGTCGTCGTCTGCGTTGACCACTTGACGCGCTATGCAGAAACTGCTGCAATACCTACCGCAACGGCCTTGCACGTGTCCCAGTTTCTGCTTCGCTCTATAATTCTACGCCACGGCCCTCCACGCGTCGTCATCAGTGACCGGGGCCGTCAGTTCACTACCGATGTCGTCGAGGAGACACTGCGTCTTTCTGCTTGCCAACTGCGCCATGCTACACCATATCATCCTCAAACCAATGGTCTCGTAGAGCGCACGAACAGGACTCTTACGAATATGTTATCCATCTATGTCGATGCCAAACACAAGAACTGGGATGAAGTGCTACCTTACATCACTTACGCCTACAACACCGCGAAGCACGAGACAACGGGGTACCCTCCATTCTATCTTCTCTACGCTCGCTCTCCACGTAGTTATATCGACACTATTCTTCCATTTACGCTGGACGTTCAAACTTCCGTTGCCGAATCCCTCTGTCGCGCAGAAGAGGCCCGTCGCATTGCGCGCCTGCGAACCTTGGCATCTCAAGAACGGTCCAAGACTCGTTACGACGCTCGCCATTAATCCGTTGTGTATGCAAGAGGTGACCTTGTGTGGTTGTGGACACCGGTACGTAAACGTGGTCTCTGACAGAAGTTCTTGGCGCAGTACACCGGCCCCTTCGTCGTTCTGGATAAGCTCAGCGATGTGACGTACGTCATTTCTACAGTCACGCGTAGTGGTCGTCGTTCTAGCAAGACACAGCTGACACACGTTGCCCGTCTAAAGCCGTACTACCACCAGGTTCCTGACTGACTCGCCCAGTGGGCATCGTCTGTGGACAGGGGAGTGTAACGGGCTAGCGGAGAGCAGACGAGGAGGAGGACGAAGCTGAACGGTGCTCGAGCGACGAGCTACTGCCTTGACTGAGCTACGCGAGTTTACCCATTTTCCATCTTGTAAATAAACGCGATCCATTGTCACAATATATATATATATATATATATATATATGCACTGGATCTTGACTTGCAATGAAGTGCCGGTGGGAGATTTCACTTGTGCATAGTTGAACCATGAGGATTCGTAGCCTGCGCGTTAACTAAATTAATCCGGAGCTCGGCACGATCTACGATGAACCTCCCGAGCTTCGCCCACTCATCATCATTCACTCCGTGGATATGCTGTAATTTTTTTGTGACTCAAAGCCGGCCCTGAGTCTACTCGGGAAGGAGGAACGCGGCCCGCCGCTCGCACAACGTGTTGCCCGCAGCCTTCTATCCCTGCAGGAGCGCGGACTCGACGTGGTCCTACAGTGGCTCCCTGCGCACGTAGGCATCGCGGGCAACGAGGCGGCAGATGACCTCGCCAAGCGCGCCCACAGCCCGGACATCCCGACGAGTGATCGCTCGAGCTCTTACGATTCCGCGAGGATAAACTTTCGCAGAGAGCTCGCGCGCGCTCACCCCGACGCCCCTGTTGTTGACGGCAGCCAGCCACGCCCACTCCCGGCAACTGGTTTCTCCCGGCGAGAGCGCACTCTCCTCCTCGCCTTGCGCACAGGAGGTGTTTGGCCAGCGGAGCGCCGCCATCGACTCCGCAGTTTCTCCTCTCCCGCGTGCCGCGACTGCGGAGAGGATGAAACACTATCCCACCTCCTGTGCGAGTGCCCGGCCTTTGACAGCGAGCGTGAGCAACTGCGCGCTCGCTACTGGAACCTCGGGCTGCCCTGTGCCACGAAGCAAGACGTGCTCTTTCCATCAGGCTGCTCCGAACATCGCGGCCTCGCTCTCGCCACAGCCCTCACCTTCATCGAGGACTCCGGGCTGACCGGGCGGTTTTAACCCCGCTCGACAGGTCGCTCGCTGCTGAATTTGACTCGGTGGGACTTGTGTGTGTGTCCTTCGAACTCCTTCCTTCCTATTCTTTATATCCCCTTCGCCATGAGTGTACCGGTTGAGGTGTTCTCTCCGGAGAGACAGTTATCGTGCACTCCCCTCCCCCTTTCCACCTTTCCACAACAATAAAAGAATCTCTAGTTCCGCCCGCACCACCTGCTCCGGTTGCTAGGGGCGAGGATAAGCGAGCGCGCCCGCAGCTGTTGCTATGGGAGAGGGAGTGAGAGTGGAGAGATGCGGACACCGACGGACGCCTGACATAGCCCGACTAAGAAACGCTATCGCATTTAAAAAAAAGCAAGTGCAAATAACGATGGGTGCACGGAAACTAGCGAAGTTCAATGGTACAGCAAATGGCGCCGGCCCAGAACCTCCAAAGACATTGTCCACCCCGGTGGTACAGTGATTATAGTACACGGCTCCCACTCAAAACAACGTGGCTTCGATACTGGCCGCTGTGGTCGTATTTTCGGTGGAGGCGGAAATGGCAGAGGCCCGTATGCTGTTAGTTCCCAGCTGTACGTTCCCAGCTAGGATTTATGACGTATTCGAAACGGATATCCGAGATGCTAAAGGAGTCCTGAAAGCATATTTTACTTGCTGAGTTTTCCATTATTACGGGTATCTTGCAATGTGCTGAGGTAAATGCAAAAAAATTTTCAAGATCGATGCAGGCAAACGCAGGTTATTCAACTTACAAATTCAAAATAGAAGCAGACTACAGATATCGGCATCCCGAGACGTGCACGCTACTTCCAATCCAAACGCGGCTTACATCTCGTAGAACCGGAACCGAGCTGCCCACTGTGGTCTTCCTACCACAACCACCAAAGAGGCATACAGTGCTCCTTGTGTCATTTAGAAGCAAAATGTAATTGTAATGCACATGCACGAATTTGTACATTTCAGTAGTTTTGCAACCATAAAGCACGTTATCAATTTGAAATTTCGCATATTCGATGCAATGTAAGCATCTGTGATGCAAATTGTTATTCCTACTGCTCCCGGCCAATGATAACCTGCAGCAAAGTCAGCATGGTTATGTCATATCCGCTCGGAAAAACTGTTGATGTATGGCCCTGCAGCCAGCGTGCAAATCGATTTCAGGTACAAATTAAAATATAATACGGTTCGATCTCGCCGATTTCACTGGTGTTTCGGTAATCATGTCCCACACAAAGCAACGGTACAATAAAATCAATGCGCGTAAAAAGCGTATCAGGGCCCGTTTAATCACGCCGCAGCAATGGCACGCATAAGAAGCTTTACTCTAGGATGCTCTAAAGGTCGTCGTAAAAAGACGGCAATTACGGTAGTCGGATATGGGGGAGTATGCGCCGGCGAATGCCTACAGCCACAAGACGGACACACAGCGAAGACGGAGACCATTGTCAAAACTCATAGTCCAGGAATGGAAGCGCGACAGCTCACACTTGCGAACCGGTTCGACAGGTTGCCACAGCCCCGGCAGAAGGTGTTGCTCGGAATTCGGGCAGCGTTTCCAGGAATGTTTGTGTGGCCACCTGCTGGACCAGCTGCTGTTCATGGGTTGGAGTCGTGGGGGATGTTTTGATGTCCGTGTGTTTCTTTTAGCTGCCAGTTTGGATGGTGGTGTGCTGGATGTTTGCACGTTCGGCCCTGTATTTTTTCGTGTCTGTATGTTTCCTTTGATGTCTGTATATTGCAGTGTTTTCAGCAATGACCTCGCTCTCTTCTCTCCAAGTGTGCAGTAAAAGAAGAGGGGGAGGTAGCAGTGCCCAATGTGGAAACGGTTGTGATTTGTCGTCAGGGGTTTAGGGGCGGGGCAACCAATCGTTTAAAAGGTGACCCCTTGTCCCTATCAAGAGTTTGGAAGGTTGGCGAGGTCGCAGCGGATAGTGGGTGAGAGGACATCTAGTACGAGTCCGGATGGTGATTCTGGTCGCAGGAGCGATGCTATGCAATGGTCGGCTCTGCCGAATGTAAGTGATGGTCCCACCTAAGTCTTGCACACAGAGGCACTGTCTAAATATTGAAACGGACACAGGGATAGGCCTCTAATGGTAGTACATTTTAGAACAGAGGGATTAGCCGGTGCAGCCCCAATGGCGGACCGTCAGCCTGCGCCCCACTCCTGCGTCTTCTCTGTTCCCCTCGAGATCGTCGACTTCGTCCCTGTTCTTGCACCGTGACATCACCCCCGGCGGCAAAAGCGCCGACCCGGCACCAGCTACATCGCGGTCACGTGGTAAGGCTTGAGACGACTGACGTGGACGACATTAGACGACACTGACGACGAGGAAGCATCGGCAAGTGCTATTTCATAGGTCACATCACTGAGTTATCGGACAACGTGATAGGGGCCGTAGTAGCGGGAGAGCAGCTTTTCCGAGAGGCCGACGTGCCTTCAAGGAGTCCAGATAAGGACGAGGTCATCTGCGGAGAACTGGACATCACGGTGGCGGCTGTCATATAGAGATTTCTGTCGTAATTAGGACTCAGAAAGACGGTGATGGGCAATTTGACGTGCTTTAGCCGCTGCAGTCAAGGTGTCGCCAGCATATTCAGACGGTGACTCGAGATCGTCGGGCAAGAGTGTGTCGAAAAGCAATGTCGGTCCATGGCCATAGAGAAGATAAAACGGGGAGTAGAGAGCGGTGGCGTGACGTGACGAGTTGTAGGCGAACATCACAAAAGGAAGGGCAACGTCCCAGTCACGATGATCGGAAGAAACATACGTCGATAGCATGTCAGTAAGTGTGCGATTCAGGCGTTCTGTGAGCCCCTTTGTTTGAGGATGATATGCCGTCATTGGCTTGTCTTGGGTGGCACAAGATCGAAGTAGGTCCTCAATAACTCGGGATAGGAAGTAGCGGCCCTGTCCGTGAGAAGCTGGCAAGGAGCTCCGTGGTGTAAGATAACATCGTGGAGCAGAAAGTCGGCAACGTCAGTAGCGCAACTGGTCTGGATGGCTCGCGTTATAGTAGCGGGTCGGCATAATCCGTTGCAACGGCGACCCACTTATTTCGATGTCTCGATGTAGGAAAAGTGCCCAACAGGTCAGGACCGACACGGTAAAATGGTTCCGTAGGTATCTCTATTGGCCGGAGTAGCACAGCTGGAGGCAAAGCGGGTTTTTTGCGACCTTAGCAAGGTTCGCAAGCCGCAACATAACGTCGTACAGAACGGTAGAATCCTGACTAGAAAAATCGTTGCCGGACACGGTCGTACGTCCTGGAAACACCAAGGTGGCCGGAGGTGGGTATGTCATGTAGCTGTGCGAGTACAGTTGCCCGCAAATGCGTGGGAACGAATAAGAGCAGCTCGTTCTCCTCAGGTCGCATGTTTCGGCGGCATAAGATGCCATCCAGAATGAGGTGCATACGAAGCAAAGGGTCTGACGGATGTGCATGGAGGCGGCTGATGAGGTCGAGAAAGTTTGCCTCACGTTCTTGCTCTTGTGCGATGTTGTGGAGGGCCGAGATCGTGAAGATTCCAGATTCCAGCCGAGACAAGCACTCGGCATCTTGGTGTAGTCGGCCGGACTTCTGCACCACTGTCTAAGTGTAGTCTTGCAGACGTAGGGCCCAGCGACCTAGACGACCTGTGGGATCTTTGAGTGTCGAGAGCCAAAAAGGGCGTGATGGTCCGTTGTACCGATGAAAGGTCGGCCGTACAAGTATGGGCGGAATTTCCCCACCACCCGCACAAGTGCGAGGCACTCGCACTCCGTGATTGAGTAATTTCGCTCAGCGGCGGAAAGCAGGCGACTGGCGCACGCAATAACTCTGTCGCAGCCCCGTTGACGCTGGGCTAAAACAGCGCCAATTCTATAGCCGCTAGCATCTGTACGGACTTCCGTTGGGGCAGATGGGCAAAATGAGCAAGAATTGGCGGTATTGTGAGCAGTGTGATAAGGCTTGAGAATGAAGCAGCTTGATCAGGGCCCCATGAAAAGGGCGCGCCCTTCTTGAGAAGGTCGGTCAAGGTCGAGCGATGTTCGCAAAGTTCCTTAGGAATCGACGGAAGTAGGAGCATAAGCCCACAAAACTGCGGACTTCTTTAGCGCATGTTGGCACTGGGAAGTCGAGGACAGCGCGAACTTTTGCTGGGTTCGGGCGGACGCCAGACGAATCGACAAGATGGCCGAGGATAGTAATATGGCGGCGACCAAAGTGGCACTTTGAAGAATTTAAGTGTAGGCTTGCAGCGCGGAACACAGAAAGAATAAACGAAAGACGTTCAAGATGGGTTTCGAAGGTCGGAGAAAACACGATAACGTCGTCTAAGTAACACAGACCGATGGACCATTTGAAGCTGTGCAAGAGCGTGTCCACCATACGCTCGAAAGTGGCGGGAGCATTGCACAAGCCGAAAGGCATCACCCGGAACTGGTAAAGGCCATCTGGCGTAACAAAGGCGGTCTTCTCGCGGTCCATGTCGTCGACAGAGGTTTGCCAGTAACCGGAGCGGAGATCTATTGATGAAAAATACGTTGCACCGTGTATACAGTCCAACGCATCGTCGATGCGCGACAGAGGATATACATCTTTTTTTTGTAATCTTGTTCAGATGTCGATAGTCCACGCAGAATCTCCAGGTGTTGTCTTTCTTCGTTAACAAAACGACAGGAGGAGCCCACGGACGGGATTATAGTTCAACAATGCCTTTGCTGAGCATCTACATCCTCCTGGATGACTCGGCGCTTGGCGTGTTACACGCGGTAAGGCCGTGTGTGTATGGGCGAGGCATCGTCGGTATGTATGCGATGCTGTATCAGCGAGGTTTGTCTAAAAGGCCGACCGCCGATGTCAAAAATATCGGAGTACTGGGTCAGCAGATGCCGGAGTTCGTTGGCTTGTGAGAGTGAAAGGTCTAGGGCTATCATTTTCGTGATGTCGTCGTGCGCTGGAGGTGGCGTGGTCGCAGGCGAATCGCAGTTGGTCTAAGAGCTGGTCGAACGCTAATACGGCGAGAGGGACAAAAGGTGGTATTCGTGTGACGGCGACAGAGTGGCGACGCATGTGCCTGTAGGTAGTACCTGAGGGCAGAGTGCAAAATTCATTAGCGGCATGTAAGCTTTTTATCCGATATGGTCACTACCGCGTGAGGGAAAGACACGCCATGCGAGAGTAAGGTGCTGACGTCCGCAGTGACCACATAGTCGCCATCCGGCACACAGAAATTGGGCACAACACTGATGCACGTGAGTGCCTCCGGCGGTACGTCGGATCATTCGGCGCGGCACTAAATGGCGGACGTCGGCTGTCATTTCGGCGGTAGAAAAAAGTACATCGTGAAAACGTGGACTGGCGGTGAGGGCATTAGCAAGAAATGTGGCCCACGCCGCTACAGTGGAACCATATGGTCCTGTCGTCATGTGTTCGCCACTGGGCTGGGTCTCGGTATCGTCGAAACGTCGGTGATGGCCGACGAAGCGAAGCGGCAGGTGTGACTGGAGGCCCGGTAGTGGAGCACACTGTTTGAATGCCGGCGTTCGCAAGTTCCTCGCGGACAACTGCCTTGATGAGAGACCATCGCCTCTGCATTCTCCGATGGTCGTACGAGAGACTGTGCCGCAGCCTCGATTTCCCGCTGCACGATGCGCACAACGCTATCCGCGGTGCGCGGTTGAAGGGATTGATGAGCGTCTTCGCCCGAAGACGTGGCAGCGGTGTTTGGAAGCCGCGTGAACTGCTGGGTTATGCGACGGCTCTTGGCGTCTTCGAAACGGAGGCACTCATTGATAATTTCGTCCACCGTCGAGCAGTCTCTAAAGACGAGCAAGTTGAAGGCGTCATCGGCGATGCCCTTATGGATATGGCCTACTTTGTCAATCTCGGTCATGGTGGAGTCGACGAGGCGGCACAGAGCTAGAACGTCGAGGATGTAAGCAAGGTACGACTCTGTGGCTGTTTGGGCCCGACAGGACAGGTCTTTCATGGCAGCGGACTTGCTATCGGTGGGCGGGCCAAAGAGAACGCGCAATTTCTGCTTACATACGTCCCAGCTGGTCAGCTCTTCTTCATGTGTGCCAAACCGAATGCGTGCTGGTCCTGGAGATAGAAGAGAAGGTTTGCCAGCATCACTGTGGGGTCCCACCTATTGTGCGCTGCGACTCGTTCGTAGAGGCCAAGCCACTTTTCCACGTTTTCATTGGACTTGCCCGGGTCACGGGGGTGAGTCACGGGGGTGAGTCAGTTCAGGGTCACGGGGGTGAGTCAGGACGGCTGAGTGTTGCGGCGTCTGGAATGTTGACGGCGCCGATGCCTGCGCCGTGTTTGATCCAGAGGCCTCGTCGTCGGTGGGCATGGTGCAGCGGTTCATGACAAATCCGATGCGGAGTTCCGTCTTGTGCGGTACCCAGCACCTCTCAGCAAAAGGAAATGCACTCAGGGATCGACTTCTAATGGTAGTGTATTTTAGAACAGAGGGATTAGCCATGTGCAGCCCCAATGGCGGACCGTCAGCCTGCGCCCCACTCATGCGTCTTCTCTGTTCTTCTCGAGATCGTCGTCTTCGTCCCTATTCTTGCACCGTGACAATATTGTTACGGAGAGTTGTGAAGGAATGGCTTTATTTACAGCAGATGGATGATGACGATCTCGCTGCTCGGACTCTCAGCACTTCGTCCTCCTCTTCTCTCATTCCTCTAACCTGCTTCTTCTACCATCGTTACATTCCCCCACCAGCAGACGAAGCCCGTGGGGCGAGTCAGGAGCAATCAGGGGGGTGGAAACGTTTCAGGCGAGCAACGTGAGTCACCTGCGTCCTGCTTGATCATCGGCCATTTCCTAGAAGACGAGCGATTACATAACAAAGTTCACTTAAACGTTCCAGAACAACGTATGGTCCGGAATAGGGAGGAAGGCAACCTTTGACACATTCCGCGCTTGCGTTGAGGTGTCCAAAGAAGTACCAAGTCGCCTTTGGCAAGCGATACTTGTCCGTGACGCTCGTCATATCTGCCTTTCGACCGGTGTTGCGAGGCTAAAGTGCGAAGACGTGCTATTCGACGCGCTTCTTCAGCGAGGCACACATTCTTTAACACAGAATCGTCTTCGTGCAGAATAAATGGCAAGAAAGTGTCCAGAGGGCTTCGCGGCAATCTTGCATAGAGGAGGTAAAATGGGCTATGGTTCGTGGTCTCGTGTTTCGCCGTATTATATGCGTAAGTTATGAAAGGCAACACGTCATCCCAGTCCTTATGATTGGAAGAGACGTACATGGCAAGCATGTTTGTCAGTGTCCTATTTGTCCTTTCAACGAGGCCGTTCGTCTGCGGGTGATATGGCGTGGAGTGACGGAATTCAGAAGTGCAAAGACCAAGCAGCTCCTCAACGGCGTCCGCAGTGAACTGGCGACCACGGTCACTGATGATAACGCGCGGCGGGCCATGGCGAGGGACTACGGAACGCAGGAGAAAGACCGCCACGCAGGCAGCTGTAGAAGTCGGTATGGCTGCCGTCTCAGCGTACCGTGTGAGATGGTCCACGCAAACGATGATCCAACGGTTCCGGTTGTTCGATAAGGGGAATGGTCCCATAAGGTCTATGCCGACTTGCTCCAATGGCGTAGTGGGCGGTGTCAATGGCCGGAGGGGACCCGGTGCAGCAGTGGTCGGTCGCTTGTGACGTTGGCATGTTTCACAACTGGCCACATAGTGCTTGGTTGTCTGGTGCATGTTGGGCCAGTAAAAGCGCTCTTGTGTGCGGTGTAACGTTCGCACGAAACCGAAATGACCAGATGTCGCAGAGTCATGCATGGCGCGTAAGACGTCGGAGCGAAGACTCTCGGGGACAACTAGAAGAAAACGCGCTCCAGTCCCGGAGTAATTTCTCTTGTAGAGCAACTCGTCACGGATGGTAAAGCGACCACTGCCTTGAGAAGTACGAGCGGTGGCAAACAGCGGATCCAGGTTGAGATCGTTTCGTTGCTCTCTCTTAAAGTCTGTTGCGTCGGGGAACGTACGAGTAATGGCAGCGAGACAGTTATCAAAATTCTCAGCGTCGCAATCAGTAGTCGCAAGAGGAATGCGAGAAAGGCAGTCCGCGTCTGCATGACGACGGCCGCTCTTGTATGACACCACAAAATCACATTCCTGGAGGCGCAGCGCCCAGCGCGCGAGTCGACCTGACGGATCACGCAAACCAACCAGCCAACACAAGGAATGATGATCGGTGATTATCTTAAACGGTCGACCGTAAAGATAACAGCGAAATTTCTGCACGGCGAAAACAGCAGCTTAGCATTCCTGCTCCGTGACGGTGTAATTTCGCTCAGATTTGCTCAGAGAACGGCTGGCATATGCGACAACATGTTCGGCGTTGTTGTGGCGTTGTACAAGTACCGCTCCTAGTCCTGTGCCGCTAGCATCAGTGTGTACTTCAGTCGGGCGAGATGGGTCGAAGTGACGCAATAGGGGTGCTGATCTCAGTAGAAACTTCAGTTGCGAGAACGACTCTTCGCACTCCGGTGTCCTTGTGAAGGCCGCTCCATGCCTCAGCATAGATGTCAATGGGTGAATGATATCGACAAATCGTGGTACAAAACGGCGAAAATAAGAACCAATGAATGGGCGAAGTTCTCGTACTGTCTGCGGTGGTTTAAAGGAGCTGACTGCTTCAATCTTACGAGGATCGGGTCGTACGCCTTCCTTGTCAACTAGGTGTCCCAAAACCAATGTTTGATGTTCGCCAAACCGACACTTCTTTGAGTTCAGAACTAGGCCAGCTTTTTCGATACAATCCAAGAGAAGGCTCAGGCGGGGGTTATGTTCTTCAAACGTGCTGCCAAAGACTACGACGTCGTCCAGGTAGCACATGCATATTTCCCATTTTAGACCACGTAATATCGTGTCCATAAATATTTCGAACGTGGCAGGAGCGTTACAGAGACCAAAAGGCATAACATTAAATTCGAATAAGCCATCTGGTGTCACGAAGGCTGTCTTTTCTTTATCTTTAGCCTCCATAGGTATTTGCCAATACCCCGATCTTAGATCCAGTGTCGCGAAATAAGAAGCGGCGTGTAAGCAATCAATGACGTCGTCGATTCGCGGTAGTGGATAGACGTCCTTTTTGGTCACGGCGTTTAAGCGTCTGTAATCTACCCAGCACCTCCACCACAGCTGTTACGGAGAGTTGTGAAGGAATGGCTTTATTTACAGCAGATGGATGATAGCGATCTCGCTGCTCGGACTCTCAGCACTTCGTCCTCCTCTTCTCTCATTCCTCTAACCTGCTTCTTCTACCATCGTTACAATATGTATGTACTCTCTTGCATATAGTCAAGTTGTGCTTGTATAAGAACGACTGATCATCTCCCCCTACGGGCAACCATGGTGGGATACGAAATCATCGCGGGGGGTGCGCATGAAGCTTCCGCTTCGTTTTACTTCAATCAATCAATGATTTTTATTTTTCACCAAAACAGGTACAACGGTGAAAAAAGGGAAGACGGCGAAAAAGCTGCGGGTGCTGCAGCTTGACTAAGCACCGTCCACCCTGTAGCAGCAATGACAGGATAAATGTACAAAAAGAAATACATCCAGAAAAATGAAAAAAAAAATGCATTACAATTATGTTGAACAGGTAAAGTCATAATCGAAAGAAACATGGAATACGTACTCGTAGGGAAAACAATGCTAGACATATATTATCATGATTCTGCCATACTAAAAAAATAATAAACATACTCAAGGTGTCTTGGTAACCTTAACGACATCATGTCGCAATTCAAAAAAAGCATAAAAAGCAACACAAGTGTAGTTATAAAAACAATATAGTTTCACAAGAACAAACTGTCAATCTCAATGTCTTTTTTGTGGTACGCGTTTAAAGTGGATGGCATTGTGTGGCTAAGCTTCTGTGTCCCGTAAATAGTACGTGATAACGGAATTTAGCAACAAAACCCAATGAAAGTTATCTTGAGAGAATGTATTGAGAAGAGAACAGATGCTTTTACGGAGTTGTTGCGTCTTGTGGCTCTGGGCGCAGTATTGCGTTGCCTCGTCGCTCCGGGATCGGGAGCTGCCGCTCGACGCTGCTGTTGCGCTTCGACTTTCCGAGCCCGGAGTTAAGGGTTAGCTTGAGAACGCTGACATTCCACTTTGGTGTGCCGAGCCGGTGTTTCTTCTGTAGAGGTTTCCTGCCGACGTTTACGTTTACGTTGGGCTTCCCTGGAATTTGACATGCAGGTTCTAGTGTGGAGATTGCTTGGATAGAGACAGAGCCTCAAGTCAGGAACAGCGAAGCCATTTTTGTACACAACAAAAACACGAACAAAAAATATGGAGTTTAAGATAAGCGGAGAAATGACAAAATGAATAAGTAACCGAAACAGAGTAAAATTAATAATGTGTTCACAATATTGCGACCGGCGGCTGGCTAAACGGAGAAGGTTCAGCGGACCTTTCAAAAAGAAAGAAAAGCACTTTCATGAGCTGTGGCAATGCTTGAGTGGAGTGGAGCGGTGGAGTCGTTGGAAGGTGGTTGCGTTGGTGGCGAGGCTGCTCGCTGAGTGCACGAGCAGACGAGTCGGCGCATGGTTGTAGAAGGCGGTGCCGTCAGGCACAACAGCTCGGCGACCTCCCTGCACACGTACACAGCGTGGAGGATGGCGGTAGGCGCTTGGGGTCGTCCCGTGGCTGACACTCGGCAGTAGGACTCCGATCGCCACCCGAGGTGGGCAAGTTTGCTTCCCGCAGACGTTCAGCTGCCGGGAGCGTTGAAGCGCCTCGTCCGCAGGATCACCTGCTTCCGAGGACGTCTGGAAGCTTAGACACTGTCGGGCCCTTCGAGCTCGAGTCCGCAACCCAACGACACGGACCCTGACACCAGTGTCTCTTCTCTCGAGCTCTCAGAGTCAGATTCTGAAGCACGCGCCGAGGGCGCGCCTCCCACCCGCGCCCTCCTAATAGCGCGTTCCCACACGCGCCATCCTGGTAGCACGTTCCTAGTAGGTAACGCGCTACTACAACCGACGGACAGACCCAAACCTTAAAGAGCTTCGCCCCTAAAATCGCAAGCATCTAAAGACGTGTTAACAGTGGCAGCTTAACAGCGCACTTCTTTGCGGAAGAGCCAGCAGCAGCCCGTAGTGACCTGACCCCAGTGTCACTCGACTGCAAAAATATGAATATCACGGCAGTGTCGGACAGGGGTGCAGAGATAACGGTGTTGCGTGAGAGCACAATGCTGCCAGATACAATGCGGCCACGTGGCATGGTTAACCTGACTTCAGCTTTGGGAGAAAGGGTGGAAGCGAAGCTCGCGGTAGTTCCGCTGGCGATGTCTCGCGAAGGTTGTATCAAGACAGATGGACGCGTTCCCTGTTTTGTGTGCCTTAACTGACCAGCTGAAGGCACGAACGCATTGTCTACTTTCCGAGCTGCACGGAAGTTATTAAAGAAGGAGCGCACCTTTGATGCGGTAGTGAAAGATGTGCTAGGCGTAGACGGTGCACAGCAGGGGCACGAGGGCCAGCCATCGAATGCCGAAACAATGCATCGGCGTGACGACGTGAGCACAGGTGCGCATTCCATCGAGGAAGACGCAGCACAACAGGCGGCGCCTGATGAATATGGCGTGTTAGGGCCGGCAGCTACACAGCCAGTCCTACAGGAAGGCTGGGGCGCGCAAGTAAACCTGAGTAACAGGTGCAGTGATAGCGCGCATAAAAGCCCCTAGTTGACGGAGCGAGGTACGAAGGACGTTTTGCGAGAGAAGGCGAGAGCACTCAATGTCGCCAAAGGGCGAGGAGGTACCGGGCGGAATTGTTGAGACAAAAGGCGAGGGTCCATGCCTTGTAGAATTGCCAGGAAGGGACCGAAGGTGCGCGAAAAAGCGGCGCACGTGTCGGGCAGAAGTTGGTTTCCAGGAAGTATGGGGGGCTGTAGGCAGCACAACTGCGGTCACTTTGGTAGGGCAGCATGGAATAGGCCCACAAAGGGATTTTATCACAAGGAGTGCCCAAGAGAGTGAGCAAGTGTTAGGTGAGAGAGAGGAGACTTCTGAATTGGAAACGGTTCAGGTGGCGGCTCCGGTAGTATGCTATCGGGACAAGGTGTAAGTTCTGCAGGTGGCGCAAATGACCCCGGGGAACTTTCTGACAGCTGTGAGGAAGAAGCATCGACAGCGGCAGTGCAGCGCCGCGGCATACCGGGGTGTGACTACGGGCAAGGCGTTGTTCCGAAAAACGCGGCCGTAGGAGGACACTTAGCCGACTTGCGGCATTACGAGTTCCAACCGGAATTGCAGGGTCCGCCATAGCTGATAGCGTATCTCCAAATCTCGAGAACCCGTGTTGGCCCTACACATTAGCGTCTGCAGTCACTGCGGAAGCCTACCTGCTGCACAGGAAGGAAAATGGCGCGGCCGTCCCAGTCGTGTTTTCCAGACAGGGTTTATCTCCAACTCAGGTCAGCTCTCCTGCTGTGGGTGCAGCATTTGAGCGATATGACGCACAGGCAGTTCGTGCTTTGACACGTCTGGTTCACTGGTTTGCGTGGTGTCATACCACAAGCCACTCTCGTTTTCTGCCCAAAGCAACCAGTTTCTAGCGTAAAATTGGCAGTTGTGCTTCGGGGGTAGTCAAGGCACGAGAGGACTAGACGCGCAGTTGACACTCGTGGCATGCGGACCTTCAGACTGTTGAACAGATTCTTGTATTGCCGAGTGTGCGCGTGAGTGGAAGTGCGGAGTGGTCTGTGTGTTAGTGACGGCAGGAACTCAGAGTGTAGTTATTTGTTTGTTTCAGCAATTGCTGAGTGATTGCAGTCAGTGTGCAGTGTAGGAGCACGGCGGACCGTTTGGAAATGGCTATGCCATTGATGCGTTTTCAAACTATTGCCGTGTGCCGCACGGTTTTTTTTTCTTTTTCTGTTTATTTTTTGTTTTATGAGCGCCGATCACGGCATTTTAGTTCTGTTCCGACGAACCTTTGTTATTGCATGAATTTGTGTAGCTGCGTCAGAGTGCTATGCTAATCTTAGGAAGGCTGTGTAAAGGAGGGAAATTACGGTAGTCCCAACGGTGGAGTTTGCGCCGGCGAATGCGCACAGCCACATGACGGACATGGGCGGTGAACATTGTTAAAATTCGTAGTCTAGCAATGGAAGTGCGACAGCTGAGAATGGAATTTTCCCGGGTTTGTAGTTTACGCATGCACAGAGCCAATGACGACACACGCGCCATGTTCTTTGGTGGCATCTGCCCAGCGAAGTAAGTGACACCTGGGGTCGCACGGTGGGAAATCTTTCCGAAAAAGCAAGTGCGAGGCGAAGCCTCCGCGATCGTCTACCGCTGCGTGACAGACAATTGGGAGGCTACGGGCTACCAGTTTCGATTTTGGCAATTCCCACCGGAGGTGCTTTTCGTACGCGCAAAAGGTCCATTGGGAACCGGTTTGACGGGTGTTCCACAGCCACGGAGGAACGTGTAGCTCGGTACTCAGGCAGCCTGTCCAGGAATGTTTGTGTGGCCACTGGCTGAACCACCTACTGTTCATGGCTTGGAGTCGTCGGGGATGTTTTGATGTCTGTATGTTTCTTTTAGTTGCTAGTGTGGATGGTTGTGTTCCGTATGTTTCAACGTTTGGCCCTGTATGTTTTGATGTCTGTAAGTTGCAGTATTTTCGGCACTGACCTCTCTCTCTCTCATCCCGCAAATTGTGCAGTAAAAGGAGAGCAGGAGACAGGAGCGCCTATAGCAAGGCAAACGGTTGTGATTTGTCATCAGGGATTTTGGGGCGGACCAACCATTGGTTTAAAATTGACGCCTTGTCCTTGTCAAGATGTTGGAAGGTTGAAGGTTCGCGAGGTCGGGGCGGATAGCTCTAGAGAGGACATTAGTACGAGCCCGGATGGTGATTATGGTTCGAGGAACGGTGCTATGCACTGGTCGGCTCTGCCTTATTCAAGCGAGAGTCCCACCTAGGTCAAGCAAACCGCGCTGCTGTCTCTAAATATGCCTGTACTGTCTTGTATATAAAGCCAAGTTGTGTTTGTATGAGCAAAAAGCTGGTCTCCATTCATCAAATCGACAACGTAACCGACGACGGAGAGGCAGTAGGGGAAAGACTTCCACCCATCCTACTTCACAGCAGCAACGTCAGATCGGGGAGCTCGGCTCCACGGGGATGTGAAGAAGTAGGACGAAGGAGGTGTAAACTGAGTACAAGTTCTCCATACCAAACGACCTTCTCTCTTCATTTTTAAAAATTACTCATGCCTCGTATAGCTCGTCTAATGTCTGGATTGTTGCACATATAGCAGACGTTTCGTTAAAGTCGTCGAAACACCTTGAAAAATCTGGTCTTTTGGAGGGCTTCGAGGAGACTACCATAATTCCACTTTCAGGAATTTCTGAATGCGTTTAAAAACTTGCTAAAGACGTCATCAAAAAGTTGTTCCTTCAACGTTAACCACGATCTCGAAGAAGCGGGATCGTACCCGCGAACGGGGCGCACCCATCAAAATTTTGATCTTGTTGCCACCTTCAGAATATGTAAAAGAAAATCTTACCCTAGATCTAATACCTTAGGGGTACAGGTGACCCGAATGTATTTTGTGCACCTCTAAGGCACTCACTCTGTTCTGAGGGTGACAACGGCATGAGAATTTGGGGGGCACCCCCGATACGCGGCCGCCGTGTCTTATGGTAGTAGCTGCACATTGCTATGTTATCATTTGGGCATAAGCCTTGGGTCGTGTCAGCTGAATACTTGGGTACTTACGCCCTAGGAAGTCATGGCGTCGCACTTGCCGGGCACATCTTTTTGGCGGTGGGTTAAAGCCTCAGCATTTGAGTGCAACAGACCTATATCAGTACAGTAAGGTAAGCATGCAGTTGACTACGAACGCTTCATCAGTGTTACCATTTAAGTCACAATTAGTTGTGAAGCACACAAAAATCCATGTAGCATGTACGTTCGATAGTATGAATCAACTGTACCAAATTGGTAATCAGATATCTTCCTACAGCAAAGCACAGAAAGTTGCCTGACAAACGGCCTAACAAGGACGCCCTTGTGCAAATGATGATGAAGTCTAAGCGCTGCTACATCAACATTTTATTGATAATTTAACCAGTGAAAGTTGTAGAAGAAGGAAAATGAGAAACGTGAGGGAAATAAAACCACAAATATTCAAAAAGGACTACAGAGTAAATAATTTAAATATATCTAGAACATATAACAATTAGCGGCTTACAGAAAAAGCACTCGTAGTACACAGTTATCAACAGCCAAACAACTACGCGCTTTTCATCATGAGAGTGGTGCATCCTGTTATATGAGCACAGACAGGACAATGGATGACTATGTGGTAGGTGCCTTCACTGAGTGTTATGCAGTGTCTTCGCCACATAAATTCAATAAATATAAAAACCCGAATATGAAAGTGAAGATTTGCCTGGGAGATCAGCTGATGTAACGAGGCAGGCTTTAAAAGACTGCCAAAAGCATTAATCAAGTGACAATGAATACTGACCAAAATGACTTTCAAACAAAGTGGCGCGTGACACATTATAAAAATTGGTATAATGAGCCAATGTCACAATGCAGTGCACAATCCGTCACAACGAATCGAAGTAACCCGAGTTTCAAAATAAAACTACACATTCGCACACTTGAACATGAATACACTGGAGACAGCATTGGGCCGACCAAAAAAGCAATGTTCCCACTTATATTTACAAAATACAAATATGGCTCTCTGCAATGCAATGTAGCACGCACATTTATGCAAATCTCACATGAACCGGCTTCAAACTTGCAAGCGTCATTTGGAAACTAAAAAAAAATTAAAGATTTTGGCGCAGCACCTTGCACCAGTTATGAGGCTACTCCTATAAAGGACTTCAAACAACTAGAAGGTGTACATGTGGAAGATCAAGCTGAGAGTCTCTGAATTTTACCCTGTTTCACATCTAAAAAACTGCGACACCATATTTAGTCATAAACGAAGCGCTTCGAGTGGCAAACTCCTTTCAGCATGCAACCTCGACCATAGGCGAAACTAGTTCACGTTCACACTCATCAAAAACTAGTTGTAGTGTCCAGGCTTAAGGCAGCTGGTGAGTACGATGCTACTGGCATCATATGACAGGCTGCAACCGCGGTCGCGGAAGTGCTCTCAATGTAGAACTGCAGTCAGGCCATGGTAGAATGGAGTTGCTGCACTATATCAGGATATGCGTGAACCAGGAATAAACCGCATGTACTCCTGCAAAGGAAAAAATGGAGCGATCATTTTTTCTGTAAAGCTCTACTGCAACTGGGTTTTGAGGAGTGAAATTTGAAATGCGTGTCTCTCATGTACATTGCGCCCTTCACTGGAAGAGATCAGTGAACTAGGATCATTCAACATGCAATAGGGAAACATTCTCAAAAGAACTTTTCCTTGCGTGCCACCTTCCTCTGGAGTGCTTCCTGCACTACATTGAATGGGTATATATATATATATATATATATATATATATATATATATATATATATATATATATATAACAGAATTGACGATGCGCCTCTTAGAGAACGATGGTTTATTAAGTCAACGTTTCGGTCGGAGCCCGACCTTTTTCAAGACATGTAAACCACAGGCCAGTATGGCCTTATATACACACTTTGCCTTGTAGTAAGGAGAGAAGGACAAGGGTGGGAAAGCGAATGAGTGGGTTGAAAATATACGGGAATAATAAAGATAAAAAATAAAAATAATAATAAAGATTGCTGGCATCTTCACTGCAACAAAAGATGAGCAAGTCACGCAAAGGCAGCTCGCACGCACACACACACACACACACACACCACAGAGAGAAAGAAAAGAAGAAAAGCGAAAGAAAGGAAGAAAAAAAAAGAAAAGAAGAAAGAGAGAAAGGGGCGAAAATGGGGGAAACAGCGAGAAGGACGAGTGCCGCCCGCCGCGCCAGTGCTGTCCGAGTCCGTAGACATCTTTAAGAGCAATCCGTCCATTAGGTATTGTAAACCGTGGCGCCGGCTTATATCTGGCGAAACTAACGACACTTTCCGTGGCGTATCTTATGCGGTTTGGATGTTGCCTCTGTGGTGCCGCTGCACAGCAACGCGCCCCAGGAGGGAAGAAGGGGGGAGGTATTCAGGCATGAAAGGCGCAGCGCTCTTGTTCCCGATTGCAGCCGCATTTGCAATACGCACTCGGGGCCACCGCGTGGCGGGGTAAGGTAGGAAAGGGAGAAGAAAGGGTGGCATGAAGGAAAAGAGCCGCACAGAAAGGCGAGCTTTTGAAGCAGTAAAATTCTGTGTACAACACAATGACGTATTGTCCCCTCTTGCCGTACGATCTCCGGAGCCACTTTGCGTGTGTCGGCTTGCACTGCGCGGGTAATGCAAACAGGGCCACGCCGATAGAATCGGGCGTACACAGCTTTAAAAAAAAATCGAATGAGGCAATGATAATTGGCGGGAATGGCCGATCTTGTAATTGAGGATACAAAGTTTATCAATTCGACTGTTCACTTCCTAACGATCGTAACACCGAGAGAGCGCCAGGATGTTCATTTATGCCATGCTTAATTGTGCCAAATTTGTTAGATTCTCCTTGCTGACGTTCTCTGGTGCCCCGAAAGTTACTTTCCAATAGTATGACCCTGACATGCTCAAAGCTGTGGCCTTTCAAGATGGTGTGTTTAGAGAGCGGAAGGCCAGGTAGTGAGCGCACATGGGATCGATGGTTGTTGAATCTTATCCTGAATGGTGTGTCCGTCTGTCCTATGTACTGTATGTTACGTATTCCACACTCTGAGAGATAAATAACATTGTTTGAGTCGCAGTCAAGTTGTCCTTTTATTCTGTGCTTAAAATTCGAATGTGTGCTTTCTGCAACTTTTGTTTTCTGGATGTGTTTGCACACGCCGCCGATGCGGCGTGTGCAAACCAGAGAACCAGAGAACGTGAGCAAAGGTAATCTTACTTTATCTACAAGCTCTATCTACAAGATCGGCCATTCCCGCCAATTATCAATGCCTCAGTCGATTTTTTTTAAAGCTGTGTACGCCCGATTCTATCGGCCTGGCTCTGTTTGCATTACCCGTGGAGTGCAAGCCGACACACGCAAAGTGGCTCCGGAGATCGTTCGACAAGAGGGGACAATACGTCATTGTGTTGTACACAGAATTTTACTGCTTCAAAAGCTCGCCTTTCTATGCGGCTCTTTTCCTTCATGCCGCCTTTTCTTCTTCCTTCCCTACCTTACCCCGCCACGCGGTGGCGCCGTGTGCGTATTACAAATGTGGCTGCAATCGGGAACAACAGCGCACGCCATTCGTGCCTGAATACGTCCCCCGTTCTTCCCTCCCGGGGCGCGTTGCTGTGCAGCGGCACCACAGAGGCAACATCCATACCGCATAAGGTACGCTACGGAAAGTGTCGTTAGTTTTGCCAGATATAGGCCGGCGCCACGGTTTACAATACCTAATTGATGGATTGCTCTTAAAGATATCTACGTACTCGGACAGCACTGGCGCGACGGGTGGCACTCGTCCTGCTCGCTGTTTCCCCTATTTCCGCACCTTTCTCTTTTTTTCCTTTTCTTTTTTCTTCTTTTCTTTCGCTCTCTCTCTCTCTCTCTGTGGTGTGTGTGTGTGTCTGTGTGTGGGTGCGAGTTGCCTTTGCGTGACTTGCTCATCTTTTGTTGCAGTGAAGATGCCAGCAATCTTTATTATTATTTTTATTTTTTATCTTTATTATTCCCGTATATTTTCAACCCACTCATTCGCTTTCCCACCCTTGTCCTTCTCTCCTTACTACAAGGCAAAGTGTGTATATAAGGCCATACTGGCCTGTCGTTCACATGTCTTGAAAAAGGTCGGGCTCCGACCGAAACGTTGACTTATAAACCGTCGTTCTCTAAGAGGCGCATCGTCAATTCCGTTATAAACTGGCGGCAACCCAAGCTTCGTAGACGGCCCAAACCCCAGTACGCATATATATATGCGTGGAATGAAATGGGAATGAAATGGGAAATTTGTCTTTGCTATCTGGATGATGTTGTGATTTTTGGAAGCACTTTGGATGAGCATAACCGACGTCTTAGCCTCGTCCTTGATTGTGTCGAGAAGGCTGGTCTGGTACTGAACTCCAAGAAATGTCGCTTTGGAGAAACTGAAACATTGGTACTTGGACATCTAGTCGACAGAAATGGTGTGAGGTCTGATCCACGGAAGATTGAAGCAGTAAGTTCTTTCGAACCACCGAAGTCACTGCGGGAGCTGCGGAGTTTCTTGGGCTTATGCTCCTATTTTCGTCGCTTCGTACCAAGATTTGCCGATGTGGTGTACCCCCTGACATGCCTTCTCCATAAGGATGTTCCTTTCAACTGGACGTCGGCTTGCGACGAGGCGTTCCGCCAACTAAAGTTTCAACTGACATCGGGACCTATATTACGCCACTTCGATGCTTCCTCGCCTACAGAAGTGCACGTTGATGCCAGTGGAATTGGCGTCGGAGCTGTGCTAGTACAGCGTCATCACGGATCTGAGCACGTTGTGGCTTATGCCAGTCGATCTCTGAGTAAGGCGGAACGCAATTACACCGTCACGGAACAAGAATGCTTGGCAGCAGTTTTCGCGGTTCACAAATTTCGCTCTTACGTCTACGGGCGCCCGTTCACCATAGTTACGGACCACCACGCTCTATGCTGGTTGGTGAACCTCCGTGATCCGAGTGGTCGACTGGCACGTTGGGCTCTCCGACTTCAGGAGTACGACTTTGTCATCTCTTACAAGTCCGGTCATCGTCACGCAGATGCTGACTGCCTTTCCCGCCTTCCTCTACCGACTACGGTGTGTGACGAAGACAACTTCGATGACTGTTTTGCTCCTATTTCGGCCACATTCCCGGACTCCACGAGATTCAGGGATGAACAAGCCAGTGATGTTAGCCTGGAGCCCCTTTTTACTGCTGCGCTGCGTCCTCAAGCCACCGGTCGATTTTGTGTACGAGATGGCCTCCTTTACAAGACGAATTATTCGGGTAAAGGCGCACGCTTTCTCCTGGTGGTTCCACAGAGTCTGCGACCAGACGTACTGAGTGCCATGCACGATGACGCAACCTCTGGCCATCTAGGCTTCATAAGAACACTGAACCGAACACAGGAGCGTTTTTACTGGCCCAAAATGCGAGACACTATCAAGCAGTACGTCAGCGGTTGCGAGAAATGCCAACGCCATAAGCGCCCTACGACTACTCCGCCGGGTCTTCTCCAGCCTCTGCCACCACCCTGTCTGCCGTATAGTGGTCGCAAGGTCGAACTGATAGCCGGAGCTGTCGTCAACGCTTGCAACAGTGGTAACGTTGGGTAACCTTCCGAACTTTGGCGTGATACGGCGCAGCTTCAAAGTTTCAAACGTTCGGCACTGCCTGATGAGGTCGTCGACTGAGCTAAGACTCTCTTTTCCAATGAGGTAGCTATAGACGTCTTCAGCAATCCCTTGAGAAGGTGCCCAACTTTATCTTCTTCAGACATAAGGGGGTTCACCGTCCTACACAGCTTCAAGACCGCCTCTATATAGGTCGTACAGGTCTCACCTGGGACTTGCGCGCGTTGAAGCAACGTCTGCTCCGCCCGTTTCCTCTTCGCGGTGGAATCTCCGAAGCATTCTGTGATGTCGGCAACAAAGCGGTCCCACGTCGTTAGTGTATCCTCATGGTTCTCGAACCACAGAAGTGCGGTATCCGTGAGAAAAAGAACGACGTTCTCCAACTGAGCGGACAGGTTCCATCCATTGTACTTGCTCACACGCTTGTAATGTGTGAGCCACTGTTCTACGTCCTCACCAGATTTACCCGAAAAAGAGCGTGGCTCCATCGTGTGCCTCCAGACGCCAGTAGACCGCGCCGGAGAGGACAGGGGTGACGGGTCGTTGTCGTTTTGAGACATCTCCAGCGGCGGCAGTTGAGCGAGGCGTCGGCTTCGTCGTAGGATTCCCGGTAGCAGCTCCGTCGTCGTGGTCAGCGTACCCCGCACCTCCACCACAAAACTGTTACGGTTGAAAGGTCGAGCGAAGGTTTATTTACAGGAGAGCGCGGAGCGCTAGGTAGCTGGTATAGCCGAGGCAAGATGGCGTCCAACCGCTAGACAAGATATCGTCCTCGTCGTCTTCCACCCTTGCCTGGCTCATACCTTGACTGCCCGTCTTATACCGTAGCACTATATATATATATATATATATATATATATATATATATATATATATATATGTAGTATAGTGTGTGTGTGTGTGTGTGTGTGTGTGTGTGTGTGTGTGTGTGTACTGGGGTTTGGGCCGTCTACCAAGGAAGGAAACTTGATACACCTGCTCATAGCACCACTGCCGCAATTTTATGTCACTCGTCAATGTTGTACTAACCCTTTAAAGGGACTGTCTACCGCTCAGAAAATTTTTTAAGATTATGGTGAAATTGGGCAGATCGTGCGTCACATTTACGGGAACGAGCACGCTTTCACCCAACAAAAAAGCAATTATGTTTTTAATTTCGCTCTCAAAGTGGTGCAAAAAACGCCGCTAGCGACACCCAACAGCGTGTTCGTCATTTTCCAAGTGTACGAGAACCAGCCCACGCAGGTATGCATGCTCTGCTGAAAAACTATTATGTATGTCTTACAAGCGTACTTAACCCTATGAGACACCTTGTTATAGCATGCAAGAGCAATTTGTTCCTTCTTTAGCTGCTTTCGGGGTGGCGCAGGTGGCGCTGCCGTCTTATTCGTCTGCCGGAAGAGGCGGATAGTACTGCGTTTGTCATGCATGCGGCGCTGCATGTCCGAGGCGCGCCGACTTTCACTCGCCTCTCCTCCTCGTCGTCGCCTCTGGAATGTCGACCTTGAAGCCAGTTCCTGTTGAGAAGCCTCCCGCGCCCGAAAGGGTTTCCAGGGAGACGACGCATCAAGCGCCGTAAGCAATGGTGCTAACACGCCTACACTAGGAAAGTAGCGGCTTTGTAGATAAAAAAATGTGTTTTAATTATTTCTATTCAGTTTCTGGAGAAACCACTGTACGCTTGGACACTTCGAAAGGTACGCTTTCTATTGAGCCAAAAAACGGGAGAGCTATGAAAGACGGTAGACGGTCCCTTTAATCATTCGGTGTTTATTTGGATGGATTCCCCCAACCGGCGCGCAGAAACGGAGTGGCACACATGCTGCACACTTAGAGGTTGAGACTATTGTTCGAGGCGTGCTCACGTGCTCATTGCACACTCAGAACGAAAGGGACCCTGCAAAACGTTGCAATGGGTCGTTCGGGATTGTGTGAACGTGTGAGCCAGAGATATCGTGCTGCAAGCAGCAGTATACTCGCCGTTTTTAATTTAAGTGAATCAGCAAATCACCTGATCTTTTTTCAACAAGTCACTTGACTAGCAGCACCAACCCACAAGTTGCCTGCTCTTCTTTCAACGAGTGTTGTGACTGGCGCCACCGACTAGGTCGCTTCGCTTACCTCGGTTTTATTAAACACAGGTACTGAGATGGCCTGTACATTTTGAATTGAAAATGAACAAATGAAATACCTTTTAGTGGTCGTCAGTGCAGCCAATGCTACGTCTGCTTCGAGTAAAGTAGTCGGCGCCCTGTGACATTTGTTCGAAAGAAGAGCAGGCGAATTACAGCTCTGTTTGAAACCAAATTGGAAATTCCCTGGTACACGCAGCGCAATAATGTTTGGCTCGCATGTACACACTCAACTCCACGACGGAACGGCATCGTTTGTTGTCGAAAGTCCGAGTGTTGCATGGACCTTTTGCAACTGGGACTTCGCGCTATCCAACCGCATGCTTTATAGACTGCGCACATTTTCGCATAGCATCAACAAATTTTTCCCTCTGGCTTTGACTTCGCGTGCAGAAACTGCCTTCCACGACGACGTAATAGTGAATTTAGTACAATGGAACGAAATAGTACTCAGTTGGGGTGGCGATTATGTAGAAGGGTAACAGCGAGGTGTAAAACGTTCCGCAGAAAACTGTTGAGAAGCACCATGGCTATGATTTTACGATAAAGTGGAGATTGAAAAAAAAAATAGACAGCGTAACCAAACACAACCGCAAAAGCTCGCCTACTGCTTGCGATTTGGTGGCGCTTGTGTTGCAACATTTCGCTGAACCTCCTGCGCAAGCCATAAGATGTGTGCATTCACAAGGAGTAACAAAGGCATCTATATCTCATATAACGATGCATTATACAACAAGCTTTCTTTTTCTTATTGTTCCTAATCTAAAAGCACAGTACCGTTCTAAACTCTGAGATAAAGACACATCTGTTTAGTGTCTGTAACAAAATAAACCTCACCGCACTCTGGCGCGTTTCCTTTCTCTAAAGTGCGCGGTCTCATGTCCAATAATAACGCAGCGCCACGCTGTTTGCCAGTAATCTATTTTGCAACCTTGAAATGGCGGACACACTGCATCGATGTCTGCTTTGCACGTACTACCGATGAAGTGCAACCCATCCGCCTGATGCTCCTTAGTCACCAAACCCCCACTTAACATACTATTCTAGTATCCAGTCCTGGCTCGCAAACCTGGACAGGTAGTGCTAACTCCTTAATTATACCAAGGATAAAAATATTATTGTAATACATAATAAAAAATAAACAAATACATCCAAACGTGCTTGTATATATCCCCGTATATACAAGCTCCCCGTATATACAAGCCATATATATCACCGCTTGCCCAAAGCACGGCGTATTAATTTAGATTGTCGTTCGTCACCTCGTCCTCTCTCCTGCACTACCCACCCACCAACCTGGTTCAAGCCTTCCCTCCCCAGTCCGTACCACGAGAAACACCGCACAGGTTATCGCATTCCATAAATCCGCTGTGCACAGCAGCGTGCCTGCTGTGCGCAGCGGACAATAGTCTGGAACTAGAGAACAGGAGAGAGAGAGAGAAAACTTTAAATCACAAATAGGTCCGGCGATTGTGTCGGAGTAGGGCCACAAGCACCCCAGCCGAGGTGACGGCCTCGAGCCCTTGGACACGGGCGGCTTCCTCGGCTTGCCGGACGGCCCAGAGTTGATCGGCGAGGTTGTGGCTGAGCAGGCACGCCTCCCATCGCACCCCGCGGTAACAGACTGCCATGCCTACCCCGTTCCTAATGAGGGGATCTTGCTGTGCGCTCCCTGTGCATTCCCACAGCATGTGCTGCAGCGTCGCTCTGGCTCTGCACACGTTACACGTGGCAGACGTATAAATGTCTGGGTAGCAGAGGCGAAGGATTACCGGGTTTGGATATGCGTGTGTCTGTAGTTGTCTCTAGGCAACCGCCTGTTTCTTGTTTAGGTTGGCGTGTGGTCGTGGGTACTTACATCTGTTCAATCTGTAGTGTTGTGCGATGTCTCTGAAAGTGGTCATGCGATCCCCCCACGTCCACTCCCGCATCGCCCGCGTGTTGGGCGGGGCGTCAGGACTGTCCGCGGTCGTCGCGGCTCGGCGTGTAAGTTCTCGAGCCGCGGCGTTGGCCGCCTCATACCCCGCAAGCGGTGGGTCCGTGTGGGAGGGGGTCCATAGGAGGAAACTCATTTTTGCAGCAAATGTTGCCTTCGTGAATTTGGAGGATGCGGGCCGCTTCCCGGGAGATCCGGCCGCTGGCGTAGCTACGTATCGCTGCCTGCGAGTCGCTTATTATAACTGTGGCGTCCGTAGTGGCTATCGCGAGCGCTATCGCCGCTTCTTCGGCCGCCTCCGTCTCTTCCGTGCATATAGTGGCGCTCGCAATGCAAGTTCCCCTATGTTTCGTTATAGCGACCACGAATCCGCGTGGGCGCTCGTAACCGGCCGCGTCAACGTACACCGTTTCCTGATTGTTCCCAAATTTCTTTTCAAGATCTCTCGCGCGGCTGTTTCACCGTCCAACGTGATGCGTCGGATGCATGTTTTTTGGCAACGGCGGAACGATGATGCGAGAACAGGTTGCATAAATTTTTTGCTATTCGCGGTCTGCAATGTTCCCAAACGCCGACGTCCTTATAGAAGAAAACCACAACCTCGTGGTGAATGAGTAATAACAATAAGAACCATTCTCAAATTATCACATGCCTCTGACAACATTCAAGCGTGAACGAGAACGCGCACCTGACGGTCAAGCTCATCTGAATGCTGAGCTGCGTTAAGTCATTCTACCACCGTAAGGCGTAAATACGTTGACTGCGGCAGTGGTGCTGACATGCCACAGCGGAGATTGTGCGATCGCTCAAGCATGCCCGCAAATTCGATAGCCCTGAACTGAAATCACATGACAGCGATGCCACAGTGAATGAATGCATGGCAATCGTTGCCCTACAACATACCATATATTATGCGCCTAGCCATCTGAGTAAAACACGAGAAAATTATTACTATCCCAGACAGTTGTACAGGCGCTGTAGGAAATAACAATACCGCCAAATGACAGGATGGTGGAAACGAAGCCCATGCAATCCTTGCTCACTAATTGGGCTAAACAGGCACATATGCCGAATGAAGTTTCAGAATCCATTAATACACGGCAATCGGGATAATAAAATCGCAGTTGCATTGCTTGGTGTTTAAGTTGATGCGTCAACTACATTTGAGCAGTCATCCTCACTGTGTGCGTTAACAACAATTTACAGACCAACCAACAGACCAACCAACAGTACCCATTCAAATGTGGTACTTACATTAATTTCGGCGAGACGCATACATTGATGTTACAGGATCCGGTCACATAAGCACCGGAATTGAACCAGGGAAAAGTAGAAAGGAGAAAATTAGAAAAAACTGAATGCTGCCACACAAACACAAGCAGCAGTTGCAGCCCGGTAACCGAATTTTCTCCAGAAACATACAAAGAAATATACCACTCAACAGCACTGACTCCACTGCCAACCACATGAGCTATCCGTGCTTCGCTGGCGTTGCTTCGCGTCTGTGCCAGTCGGCGCCTTCTCGCCTCTTCGCCCAGGCGACCAGCGAGAGAAAGAGGAGCCAGGCATTCCGGTGCCTCTTTCCCGGACGCTGTGCTCGCCGCCATCTCGCCGCCGACCACAGCGCTGTCGCCCGAGGAAGCTTTGAGCTAGGCCCTCGTTCGCATCTCCACTAGGCGGTAATAAGCGGTGGGGGGAGGGGGGGCTAGCCACCTGCTCGGCTGCATAGCGGCCATAGCGTCGGCGTAGGTGTGCTCTGCACGTACCTTGTAATGTCGTTGTGTGGCTATGCCGTCGCGCAACGCTCAAAGCTGTAACATACATTATGTGTGTCGCGTGCGCTAGCTGGTGTATTCTCTAGAGAGGGGTGCTGCTGCACTTATAACCGATAGCTGACTCATCTTCCCCTGGTCTATACAGCAGTGCTCGTTATCGAGCATCATTAGGAAAGGAGCAGATAGACTTAAAATAAGCCCAACGGTAGCTCCGGCGAATCACTGCTCCGCACTTGATCCAGCTTTCCCGCTGATCGAAAGAGCACTTCAATATTTATACTTGAGAGAACTCAATAATTCTGTGTAAACCATAAGTATATCGTATTTTTGTCCTGCGCTGCGGAAGTACATGCAGCGCGGTAACATATCTTAGCCGTGGTAGGTGAAAATGTATTAATTTTTAAGTGAAGTTTGAACTTTATTTCGGTCTTATACAGAAAAAGGAGTAAAAGGTAACGGCAATTTGCCTGACGGAGGCTCTTATTCGTATGCGCATTCGGTGTGCATGTGCATCGCTTGTATACAAGTAACACAATACAACAACAACCAAGGAGCCCGATAAATAAATTTCATAATGTTCAGAGAAGGTTCTCAACACACTGGGTTTTTTTCGCTCGTGACATGTACTGAAGGTTGTGTACTGCGTTGCCTTTTCATATGGCAACAAATACGTCTGCGAAACAGGGTGATGTATTAATATTCGTATGAAAAAACACCAAGCCTCACTTTCGTCTCTTGACGGTGCACACTTGCTGCGACATGTAAGGGAATGTGGTTGCGCCCGTCGGTTTAACCTAGTCAGCATTTTGAGCCAGGGGAAGAACAAGACGGCTAGAGCAGTTTTAGAAGCTTTCCAGATTGCGGAAAATGAACACACGTGTGTAAGCACCACATATCAAGCCTCAGCTGGAAGGCATTATGTTTTCTTAGGTCTGCCATTCCATGTATGTAGTTCTTAGATAGGTGTTTGCGGTGTGCTATCTGGTTGAGCTGTGTAACGCACCAGCATATCTATATGTTATTGGCTCTCGCGCAGGTGCGTGCGTTTCGAAAGGTTTTATAGGTCGGTTTTCCGAAATCAAATTTCAGTTGTTAGTCCACCTTCGTCCTGTGCGCCTTCTTCTGTGTCCGTGTGCTCTGGGCTGGTTTTTCTTCGGATATTAGCCCTAGGCTACTGCGGCCTCTCCAGCACAATATATAGAGTAAATACACCACTATGGTAGTTATAGTGGTGTTCCTTCTGTAACGTGATTTGCACTTCTTATGTACGAGAAGCTATATCATCATCATCAGCCCATCCTATGTCCACTGCAGGACGAAGGTCTCTCCCAATGTTCTCCATCCTTTCATGTCCTGTGCGACCTTACTCCATTTGATGTCCGCGGATTTCTTAATTTCGTCACCCCATCTTACGTTCTGCCCCAACACGGTGGTCTTGTGGCTATGGTACTCGGCTGCTGATCCGAGGGTCGCCGGACCGAATCCCGGACGCGGCGGCTGCGTTTCGGTGAAGGCGAAATGTTGAGGCCCGTGCAATGTGCGATGTCAGTGCACGTTAAAGAATTCCAGGTTGTCGAAATTACCGGAGACCTCCACTACGGTGTCTCTTATAATCAGAGCTGGTTTTGGGATGGTAAACTTCACAAATCGATCATCTTACTCTCTGTCGTCCATGGCTGCACTTATCCTCTCCCGGTATCCATTCCGTCGTTCTAACTGTCCATCTGTTCTGTAGCCTTCTGATAACGTGACCTGCCCATGTCCACTTTTTCTTCTTTACTTCGATTATTATGTCAGCTACCCCTGTCCGTTCCCTAACACTCTAGGCTCTTCCTATCTCGTAGAGTAACGCCAACCATTTTTCGTTCCATCACCCGTTGTGTGGTTCTTGACTTCCCTTCTAGCTTCTTTTAATCCTCAACATTTCCGTGCCATATGTCAGTACTGACAAAATACAGTAATTATATAAATTCCTCTTAAGTTACAATTGTAAGTTTCCGTTCATGAGCTGGGAGTGTCTCGCGTATGTGCGCCATCCCATGCTTATTCTTCCGTGCATCTGTTTAACATGAGGAGGTTTCTTGTCAACAGCGGTCCTAGATTGTGCATTCTTGTACGACTTCTAATGTCTGGCAATATCATTGCACAACATAGTTCATCTACTGTTCCGCATGCTCTTGCGCAACATCGCTGGATCCCCTACGAGGATTTCAACTAATGACGCTTATTATAGGCCATCAACGGTCTCTATGATGTGTTTTAGGGGCGAAGCTCCTTAAAGCGGCACCCGTTCGTCCCTCGTCGTAGTCGTAGTCGTAGTGCGTAACCGGTCTTACGCTTTGACCTCCAAGGTGGTGCCGGTGGGAGATTTCTCCTGTGCGTTGTTGAACAATAAAAAAAGTTCGCAGCGTGCGCGTTAACTAAAAGCCGAATTCTTCTGTCTCTCATTCCCCATTAGCAGCCATTGGCATGTCCCAGTAGGAAAGGTTAGTAGAAGTAGAAGTGTTAAAAGCCGACTTCTGCTGTCTCTCATTCCCAGTAGCAGCCATTGTTTACCTCCAAGGTAGTGCCTGGTGAGATTTCTCCTGTGCGTGATTAAACAATAAAAATTTTGCTCAAAACGCCGTTGATTGATGAAATAAACCAACGAAAGACGCCAGATGTTTTCTAAAAGCAAAACGAAAAGACGCCAGATGTTTCTAAAGCAAAACGAAAAGACGCCAGCTGCTTAACGAAAGACGCCAGATGTTTCTAAAGCAAAACGAAAAGACGCCAGCTGCTTAACGAAAGACGCCAGGTAAAGCAATGGTGTAAGCAGTGCAAGAACCACTTAGCTTACATTTCACCGACCACAAAGCGGTCATAATGAAAGGACAACGGAAACCAGCAATAAAAGTTTGATAAAACATTTAATCAATCGTTTCACGTCATTTTTATCGGGCGAATTAACGGAAGAAATTTCACGGTTTAACCGATGATTACTTCCAGGAGCTTCGCCCAATCTCATCATCATTCACCTCGTGGATCTGCCGTCAATTTTTTTTTACAAAAGAGACGTCTGTGTAATGAATTGAAGTCAGTGGCAACGCTGCGTTCTACAATGAGCTATGATTAGTGGACAGGTGCTGTTGGCGTTCCTGGTTAACCCATGTAAAGCACACTCTTTAATTGGCACTCATGCTCTATGCACAATGACCTTGATCCTATGCGTCACTGTTGGCTGAATGCCATGAATTGGTCATAGTCAATTTCCTCGGTGACTGCTTCGCGTCACGCTGATGCCCACAATCATGGGATCTACAGTACATCTTTCATAACCTAAGAACACCGAAAGAAATTGGTCAAACAGTTTGGGGAAGGGGGATGAGAGGGGCTGGCAGGTGGGTGGACCAGGTAGCAGTGCGATGGGCGGCTGAGCAAGGGGGTGGGGGTGATTGGAAGAAGACGGGAGCTTGTCTTCAAAGCCCATATACTGCACTATATATGACTTTTGGCATATATATTGCCTTAGTAGCACATATATTGTGGCTAAGTAGGTGTCTACGATACACCATTATAAATAACAATAAAAGCGAAAGAGAAAGGATATCAAGGCTGGCATGTTAGAGACCAGGTGATGCCTATTAAAGCTGTGGTTCTAACCAGTTGATGTCACAGGCACCCTTTGAAGAGGCAGTAGTGTACTCGCAGTAACGAATGAAATTTATGCCGTGATACAACTGGTCAGGAAGGCGGTCCAGTTGGGATTGGTGCCTCTGGTTTGGTGAAGATACGATGCTGTCACAAGGTCAATCAAAGCTACGCTTACAAAGTGGCTATACGACCACTTATTTAAATTTTATGCCACTAATGTTGTCTTTCCAGGACAGCTCTTGTGGTATGGTGAAGAGCGGGTGTACCGAATGATGTGATATTTTGAAATCGAAGCGCTGAAAGTAGCATGAAACCATTTCAAGTACGAGCACGTGTAGTTCAGGATATAAGTTTGGGTTCCTTAGGGTCGATTACGCGCAAACGATATCTATGCGAGAAATGCTGTGTGTAGAGCCAATCAATAGGCCTGTTTTCCTCTATGGCTGCTAAATTTCGACAATAAAAGATATGATTTTGCAAAAGAGGGCTAACACGAATTCCTGTTTACGTAACGGACACTGTTAGCAGGTAAGGGCTAAGTACGCTAACTGTATCAAAACTACCCGTAAAAATTTTGGCGGAGATATGGTCGCTATAATTAAAGAAGTGACCGCAGCCATGCATGCGATTAGGCGCTAACGTTTCCAAATTAACACTTACGATAAGGTTTATCGTACAGTTCACCAAACCTTTTGTAGCCACTCTAAGTAAATCGTGAGCCAATGTATAAACAACAAGCGAAAAGCGCGACCTAGAGCAGAGGGCGGAGAAAACATGTGGCACTTATAGTTGCCCTTATTCTGGCCAAATGTGTAAGCACGACGACCACGGCACCTCGTCCCAGCATAACGATAATACGTCCATTTCTTTATCCCCACCTCCCGCCTACCATTTGTGCACCACGGGCGAAGGTAACACCAGGCAATCGCGACCGCAAACCTCTTTCATCTGTTTTTTTTTCCTCGTAGTGTTTTTTTTTCTTCTTCCTTACTTGTCACATTGTCTGTTTCCTGTCGCATTCTACACTGACCTCTCCTGCACAGGTTGATTTCATTTTACGGCCGCGTTCATAACATTTGTTCCAGCGACGTTTCTCTCTCGCATGCACGGCCATGGCTACCCTGTTTCGGTATTCTTTGCGTAGATCTATGTGACTGTCGGCTGTCTAACCCTGTGGTTTATTGCGGCCTTCACATTTCTATTTTAAGTCTCAACGTAGGAGTGTATGTCAGCTACCCCTGAATGTTCTGCAATCCATACCGATGCCTTGACATACAGCTGCCAATTTAAATGCCAAGCACTTCTTAGCGAACTTAGACGACTTTAAGTGCATCTCCCTATTTTTGTAGCCGCCAACGACTTCGTGCTCTCCTGGCCGTTTCGTAACCGAGATGTATAAGAAAACTGGTATGCCACAACATGACTCCATGATGAACATGAATGACAGGTCATAAAACAAAAATCATGACATGCATGTCATGAGCGGCATGATGTACGTGCCACGGTCTTGGTGTTCTTGCGGCGGTTTCATTAACCTGATATATACCAAATTTGGTATGGCGAGAGAACAATGTATGCGACCATGGATGACAAACACAATCTAAGAACATCAAAGTCGGGACATGCATGTCATGAGTGGCATGATTTACATGCCACGCGTTTCGTTAATGGGATGTATACCAAAATTATTATGGGACAACACGACTGCGTGATGAATGTAAATGACAGATCATAACATTTGAACCATGAAATGCGTGTCATGAGTGGCATGGTTTACATGCCACAGTCTTGGTCTTTTGCGGCCGGTTCGTTGACTTCATATGTACCAAAATTGATATCGCGAGACGACAATCCATGACAGCATCAGTGATAGGTCCTAACTTGCAAACTCTGCAATCAGAGCATTGCAGCGCATGGCAACTTCCTCGCTGACTGTTGCACATGACGCCGATTCCCAATGTGCGTGGGACTTGCAGGTTTTGTTATAATGTTCTTTCTATTCAGGAAGACAAGAGATTAAAAATCAGTGTGATAATGAAGGAGCGAAATATACAGAGTAAAAAGAAAGACAGATGAAGTTTTGTGCTCGCTATTGAGTTGTGGTGCGTGAGTAGCGTCATGTATTTATTTATACGTTTTTGCACGTATTCGACCGCGGTAAAATCATTTGATAATGCTCCGTTCGCTGCTGTTTGTGCATGTCCTCGTTAGTCATTTTCATTTACATATGTTTGCGCAAGATGGTCAACAAAGCATCCAGCGCATTTCCTCACAATTTATGAGTGCAGATTGCCATGAAAATATGTCCAACCTGTGCAGTGGAGGTGCAAGAAATGAATTCTACTCGAGCTCGACAATGTTCCAAGCACGAGTTCAGAATATCTTTTTATTCATATGGAGTTAT
The DNA here is from genome assembly GCA_013339685.2 of Hyalomma asiaticum. NCBI lineage: Eukaryota > Metazoa > Arthropoda > Arachnida > Ixodida > Ixodidae > Hyalomma > Hyalomma asiaticum. Next base: position 112,984,712 of record CM023485.1, on the reverse strand, counting down.
TGCAGAGACGCAAGCGTTCCCTATTATACTTGCGGAGTGTAACCGCACCACCGGAATTCCTGTCGGTGTTCTGGTTCCAAACACGGTCAAAAAATGTTGTCTTTGCTCAAGTTAACGTCTTTGTCACGTAGACATGTTGCGATTAATCATTAAAGTTGGAATATAACCGGAACATATATGTGATGTAATATATATCCGTTTCTTTGCACGCCCTCAGAATATACAAGGAATGGACGGGTGGCGAGAAAAAGCAGCCTGTTCAGGAGGAAGGTAAGCTTTATGCCTTCCAATAACAACATTAACTTACGCAGTGTTCTTATAAAAGGTTACCTTGGAAGGGCACGTCAGGTGCTTTAACTTGTGTATAGACAGCAGTGGCATCACTTTATATAGGCTGCCGTTTACTACTAATAATAAAACTATGGTGTTTTGTCGGAGGCATTCCATTTCGACCTGCTTCGATGCCAATGTTTTTATTTGTGAGCGAAACAGATAGTGATAGCGGTAGCAGACGGGAACATGGCTGGGATTCGACAAGCGTGATAGCTGATAGCAGGATGGCAGTGGAGTCCCAGTCATCTAAATGCGTCGTAGACTCAATGGCCAAATCTCAGGAGCTGGTAAGGCCTAATGTAGAGGGCAATAACATTGCCATTTTCAACGCAGGCCTCAGTGAGGTACTACAAGGAAGCAGAGGGAACCTCAGCAAAGAGTCACAAAACTGGCTGCTGCGCGCACTGTCCTAACCGTCTGGGAGAAGGCGTGTGACCATATGCACAATCCAAGATATCCAGCAGCAGTACATCTGAGAGGAAAGAAGCTTTGGCCAGCCTGATGATGTTATGAAAGGCAGGGTCTTACCACTCGGGTATTATCTAATGGGCGTAAACGGCGATGTTGAGAGCCTCGCCCCCGACAACTTGAACGTAATCGCCTTCATTATAGATTTACCATCGGTAAAGGGGTCGCAGAATGATGGGCCACTAGGCGCCGGTTGTTTCTGAGGCCAGGTGGCTGAGGTCAATTGTGTAGTCAGAGTTGACACTGGAGAGCCCCATTGTTTAGGAAATGAGGAACTTACATGAAAAGCCAAGGCAAAAGCATGACGGCTAAATTAGAGACACGGGCTATATTAACACCAAGGGCGGCACATAATGCTGAAGTGGGAGGAAAAGATCAGATAAACGACAAGTTCATGGTATATGAAGTTATCAATGCACATATCATGGGCATGGAGCAAGCGCCCGCTATTCCGAAATATGCATGAGAATATTGCTATAGAACAGCCGGCGCGAGATGGGAGCGCCGAGTTGGGGCATTCCATCGTAAAAGAGCGTGTTTATAAAGGGTCAGCAACTAAAGCAAGAAATATTCATGGCTAAAAGGAAATGAGCAGGGAAAATTGTACTCCTCGATAAGCAACGAACATTGATTTATATGCTGCAAACACGAGTAAAACGTTAGAACAAGAGAAAAAAAGGCAATTCACACAAAAAAGGAAAACTCAACTAAGAAAACCGAACATACTAATGTGTCCGCGACGCTGAACATTCCTGCCCCTCCACGTTAGAAACACTCCCACCAGCAGTCCGTCATCAACAGGCCTTGCGTTCACGTACGCCGTAGCTGCTACAACAGAACGTTCTTCCTTTGTAGTGCACGAAGTCCCCTCGATAGCGTCGTGTCCGAGTTGCCGGTGTCGAGCTGCATTTCAAGTAGTTCTCGCCAAGGTAGCGACAGTTGTCGGCCTCTGTCACCTTATCTCCCGACTGATACAGCAGACGCTGGATCAGCTTAGGCCTAGCGATAGCCTCAACCTCTGCTTCCAAGATATGTCTAGTCCCCGAGATGTCCTGGCTCTCTGCTGATTACTCTGCTGGTCGTCCTGCTCTGCCGTCGAAGGTGGAGGGTTGCGGGTGGGCCGAGAACCGCTGCCTTTCAGGTGCGGCCGCCGTGAAGGATCACGCTCATATGTAAGCCTGGTCAACGGCCACTCCGGATCCCAACGCCCACAGCCCGTCGTCACCTGGCCGTCGCTTGCAGGAAAACCTTCCTCGACCGGCGCCACGCAGGGAATGGAAGCTCAGCCTACTGATCTTCGACCACAGCTCGGGTCGCCCACCACGAGCGAGCTCCCCACCAATTACGTGCATGGACGTGCCCATGGCACGTGATTCCTGGTGCTTCTTTCCTCATTCGCGCGCTATCATTTCTTTTTCCATCATCCAGAACGTGCTTCGTCTCCCTTTACTCATGACATATTGCAGGTACAGAAGATAGTAGGTTCGCGTCTTGTTGCGTACCGTCGCTATGCGATCTCATAATATGTAAGACCTGTGCATAGCAAGTGTGGTGGACCGGCCGGCGTTCGTTCCCTGCATGTTTCCTCCACCGCCTGTCAAGTTTGGTGAGACAGAAGCCTTTGATAGCAGGATGGCGCATGCAAGCCCTGCTGCGGCGGCCGCACTGAGCCCTGCTCAGCATATGTGCTCAAGTAAATAGCGTCCTTCCCATACCAGAGTCACGATTATTATTGGCACTACTACCGCCGTGCGCGTTTACTACTGCGCTGTGCGTGCCACTGGAGAGTAGGGTGCCAGTTGCCGTACATCATAGTCACGCATTACGAAAACTGCCTTGCCTACTGGAGGCTGTGTTTAGGCAGCGTTTCCACCGCTCAAGTGAAGTAATATAAGTTGTGTCTGTAAAGTCGTACGCGCTTCCAAATTTATAGGTAGCGCAGTGAAATCTTATCAAAATTCATGTCCCCTGAGCCAAGCCGAGGCCCTTTGTAACACTCCGCAGGACGGACACATTTGTAACGCAAGACTGCCGTCTCAGCTCTTCTCCAAACGCATGCATAGGAGAACTGGCAGACTTTGCATTGCAGATAAGCTTAGAAGGTGCAAAGTTGAAAGTGTGGACTGAAGGACAAGAAGGTCCGATGCTTGTTGAACAGGCTAGGAAGTGGTAACCTGGAAAATGGCAGCTCGAACTTGAAGCGATGTGCAGCTCCCCCCCCCCCCCCCTCCAACCAGGCCAAAAAAATAGAATCAGCTAGGAAATGGAAATTGTAGAACTGAAAGTAAGAACTCGAGTGGGCACCTTCAGGTCACGGAATGAAAGGAATAAGTCTGGTAGAGAGAAGTGTGACTGAATAACATGAGCAAGCACGGATGAGCAGATGCTTGCAACGTACTCCGAAAACAGTTCTAGCTGGAGGACATATGTCTTTACTGGCAGCCCTGATGGTGGTGAGGGCTTTTGTTGAGCGAAGGGGTACGGATGAAGGCTAATATGTTGGCTGGCCGATGGGCTTGGAGGAGTTCAGATGTGCTTGACGGAAGCGAGCGCAAGTTCGCAAGCATGAAGCAGTCAAGGTTGGACATATTTTAGGACGTCTTTAATTAAAGGGACAATTACCGACCGTGCAGAAGTTCTTCTAGAGAGCCCCAGTGAAGGAGCATTCTATGTTTTTCAGATATCGAAGGAGAGGTTTCTCACGAGGGTGATCTCGAAATTTTCCTGTGTTCTCCTGACTGCAGTAAGGGGAAGCAGAGGTACCAGTCTATGTCAGAGAGAGAAATCTGAGTGTGACCTACTCGGTACACTCCCGCCACTAAGAGGAGACCAAGGTGCGGCGGAATTTACTTCACACGCATCTTACTTCGAAGTAAGGCAATTTCAGCAGATGGCTAGCATAATCAAGCTTGACAAACACTGGTCTGGTGAGGGGACATACTTGTAAAAAAATCATGCACTCGCCAAGGTAAAAAATGTAAACGCGTGGACGTTTCGGGCCTCGTACGTGTCCCTTGTTAAAAATGAAGCCAGAATAGCCGTGCAAACATTTAGTCCCAGGTGGCGCAGCGGGCGGGTGTGTTTCTCTGCCAGGTTACATTTTCTCCTGTTATCCTGTGGTCGGTCGAGTGAATGCAAAATGATTTTAAAAGCATACGTGCAGACAAATGTTATGCCGTTATGATGGTAGCCGCCACATCGCAGTCAATCTTTTATACAGTTCGATTGTGATGCTCCTCCTAAAGTCCCTATCTATCATTTCCGTTTCCTTTTAAAAAAGTGAAAAATATATACTAGCTCCACCAAGGCATTCCCAGTTGCGTGCCCCTTGGCTGCCTCATTATGATACAGTTTCAAAAGCCGTTTCGGATACCCGCTCTCGCCAATGCGCGTCACGTCATATCCCTCACACGGTATTTTATAGACAGCTCCTGGGAAGTCCGCGGGTTCCATAGCGTCTATTGCGCGAACGAGCAGTCGACCAAGCTTTCTGGGCAGGCACGTGGACTATTTGGACAGCATGGCCTTTAAAATGTGCCGCGAGAGCTTGGGATGCTTCTACTGTGCATGGAATCGCTCTATGCCTCGTTTTCCTTTTCTATTGCTATTTCACAGTGGAGTATGGCTGCCTTGCTCTCCTCAGTCCTCAGCATTTCGTTAGGGTAAAGGCTCACTAACAGGTCCCTTCTTATAATCTGCAGGTGTTGGTACGTTTAGTAAGAGGTGTGAGACAGGGAGATACGATATCCCCGATGCTACTCACTGCATGTTTAGAGGAAATCTTTAAACGTCTAGACTGGGAAGACAAGGGAATTCGAATAGACGGAGAATATCTGAGCAATTTAAGATTCGCAGACGACATTGTGCTCTTTAGCAATGACGAAGACGAACTACAAAACATGAATGATGACCTAAACAGGGAAAGTATTAAAATTGGATTAAGAATGAATAGGCAAAAGACCAAAGTTATGCTCAATAGCCTAGCTAAGGAACAGGAATTTAAAATCAACAATGAACCCTTACAATGTGTAAACGAATACGTATACCTGGGACAGTTAATAACAGGAACTCCTAACCATGAAAAAGAAATTCTCCGTAGAATAAGGTTGGGCTGGAGCGCATTCGGAAGGCATTACGAAATCATGACTGGAAACTTACCGCTCTCACTAAAACGAAAACTATTCAATCACTGCATTCTCCCAGTACCAACGTACGGTGCAGAAACGTGGAGGATAACGAAAAAACTAGAGATAAAACTAAGGAGCACGCAACGTGCAATGCAAAGAAAATGTTGGGGGTAACGCTAAGAGATAAAAAACGAGCGGAGTGGATCAGAGAACACACAGGAATAGCCGATATTATTATATCAATTAAAAGAAAGAAGTGGACCTGGGAAGGACATGTCATGAGGAGGAAAGATAATAGATGGACAGTAAGAGCAACGGAATGGATACCAAGAGAGGGAAAACGTAACAGAGGCAGGCAAAAGGTTAGATGGAGCGATGAAATTAAAAAGTTTGCAGGCATAAAGTGGAACCAACTCGCTCAGGATAGGGTGGATTGGAAATCGTTGGGAGAGGCCTTCGTCCTGCAGTGGACCTAAACAGGCTGATGATGATGATGATGATGATGATGATGATGATGATGATGTGCGAAGCTGAGGCACTTTCCCCTATGCGTGGCTTTCTATACACACTGGTTTTTGGGCCTCCTGAGGTTCCTTCCACAAGGACGTGCAGAGAGGGTATTCGACCATTGCTTTCCTCTTCTACCGGGAAAGGTATGCACGCCTTGAAATTCAGGTGCTCGAGAAACGTTGCTGTATGTTGGCAAGGGGTGATGCAGAAAGAGTCGGCCATAAATCTCACAAGAAATATTGGTCGCAAGGCGAATGAAGAAATAGCGGCACAATCCAAGCCCTCCAGTGAAATTTTTGCGCAACCGATGGACACAGATACTCCCAGTCCCGAGTAAAACAGCAATGCAACATAATATAGTAGCGTATTATGTTGCTGCGTGGAACAGAAAGCGAGATAATATAGCAGCGTATTGTCACGTGGTAGTGACGCACGCAGCACTCATGGCGAAGCACGTAGAACTCAAGCGATGTCAGGCTAACTGTTTATTGGGCGAACTTGTGCCACGCAAAACAAAGCCAATGACAATGCACAGGAATAGCGCACTAAACAGTCGTCGTTCGACGGAAAGGCTTACAAGTAGCGCAACGTGTTGGCTTTTATACAAAGGTCATATCGTGTTCTCGCTTTATGTCTGGAACTCGAGAAGTTACTCAAATGTGCGCGTCAGCATGCAAAGTTTCAAGAGTCGTCGACACGGTTCCCGAGGTGACATGCAAGATAAACGCCGCTTGCATTGGGCGTAACAGAAAGTGATAACCACGCTCACCGCAAACAAAGGAAGCATGTGATTCACAGGAAGGTGACCAACGTCGTTCACTTTAACCAAACGAAAACAACCGCACGTGTCAGTAATATGTGAAAAATATGAGGCGACACTAGAGCATTGAGTGCAGAAACTGAAAACTATTCAGATAAAGCACCAGTAGAATGTGCACGGATCATGACCACCAGGGGATATGACAAGGGTCGCGCATAGGTTGTTGAGCGATGAAGGAATTCATGGGTCATTTTCAGATTTATTGGGATTACAAACCATGTGCCATGAGATTTCTGTGTTGCCAGCTTGTGTGGCGCGTCGCGACTTTTGTGAATCTCGCTATTTCACACGATGTTCCACATGCTTGGAGAGCCCTTAGATTCAATTCCACCTGCATGATTGACTCTTTTAGATTGTGTACGGCAACTATCTCACAAAGTCGAGCTACAAACAAATGCCCGCTTATTCGGATTAGCAGACAGCCCCTGAGGGGGTCCGGAGACCTGCACCTTCTCATTGCCATGCTGAGTGGTAGGGCTTATTGGCGCAGCGCGTTCGTCCATCGCGCCACAGCTCCATCTACGGCAACTGTATTTTCACAGCGAATAACGTCGCATACCCAAACAGTTGCTTAAGGGATGCGTGAGCCGTACGTGCTCCGTAGTTTACAGTTGTCGTCAGAATAGACGTACGGATTGATCCTCCTTATATAAACATAGTTGAGGAAGGTTTTGGTTATAACTACCGTTAGTCTACCGCTTAGGCCTTCTCACGCTTGAGGTTAGGGGGTGGACAAAGACGGCAGGATTTTGATAAAATTTTCTTATCTCGCGGTATCTCGTGATTTTTTCCCTCTCTATCCATCCGTCCCTTCGAATTTCATCCACCCAAAAAAACGATCCTTCAACGCTGGCGCGGAAGATGAGACGTTCTGCTACGCGATGGACCTTCTCATTGAGGTTGGTTGCAGGGGTGTCCGGGGACATGTGAGCCGGAGACCGTATAATCTGCCGTTCCTCTGTCTCCACCGACGCGATGTAGTTCGCAATCGCATTCGGTATAGCCTCGGTCTCCGGTGCTATTCTCTCTTGCAGATAGTTTTTACCGCCATCTGCGGGTCACTGAGTATGTACGTACATATGCGGCTAACGCTGACCCAGGCTATCGCCACTTCTTCCACTGTCTTCTGGTTTTCGCCGAGTTTAAAACACTAACTCACCAACTGTTCGTCGGTACTGAGTACCGAGGCTGCGAAGGCACGTCGGTCCGTGTATGCAGCCACGTCTATGAAGAGGCCTTCCTTGTGGCTACCGAAAGCGTTGGAAAAATCCTTGGCTCTGCTCTGTCTTCGACCGTGATTGTATTCGCAGTGCATCTTTTTGGGTATGTTAGTGACGTTGATCGTTTCACTCAACGACCTTGGGAGGGATCTCCTGTCGCCGCACTACTTATGGTACGTTATACCGAGTTTGTGCAGGCTGCTCCTGCCCATTCATGGCCTTGTTAGTTCCTCGAGTTGCCAGATTTGCTGAGCTTCCATTAACTCTTCGAGCTTGTGGACACCAAGCTGTAGTAGAAGTTCTGTTCTAGTGCTGTCTGGAAAACCAAGTGCCATCTTGTGCTTCCTCTTAATTAATGTGTTCAGTTTGGCATTTAACGTAGAATACCACTTGTGGCAGGCAGCCACGTATGTCATGTGGCTAATGACGAAGGAATCTGTTAGTCTCGTGACCCTGGCCTCCTTCATACCCAGATGCCTGTTCGTTATTTCTTCTGATACGCCTCAACTTGTACGTTATCTTAATCTCAAAATTCCTAACCCTAGCTCCATTGCTGCCGTTACATTCAATGATGTGTCCGAGTACTTAAACCTGCTTGATCTAGAGTATTCCTTGGACGTCTTTGGTGCGTACGCAAATTTCTTCGTGCACAGAACACAGGACATATCCCTTGGGGAGTATTTCCTGAAATATCGGGTGTTAGAGGAGGAGTTCAGATTTCTCTGGCGAGCACAGTAGACCGATTCCGACGAGGTTCTCTTCCATCACCTTGACGGCTGTCTGTAGCCATGCCTGGATTTCTCCGTCACCTCCCCCAATCGCAATGTCACATGCATACATGGTGCGATGCACTACCTCAGTGGCGCTGAGGCACTCGAGGAGGCTAGTGATAATGAGAATAAAGAGTACTGGTTAGATGACCGAGCCTTGCAAGGTGCTGACACTACCCATGGTCCTGCCTTCGGATGCGAGTTTGTCCAGCGTTAAGGAGGCTTTCCTCTTTGTGATGAAAAATGCTCTTCATAACTCCACGCTCGGTTTCTAGATTGAGGTCGGCTATCTTGGGCAGTATGGCTTTACGAGCCGAGTTGTCGAGGGCTTTCTTGAGGTCCATTCGCTGAATTGATTTTTACCTCTCGTCTTGTTATCGAGTATCTGACGCTTGATTTGCAACATTGCGTCCTGTGTGGAAAAATGAGCTGGAAACCCGAGCACGGTGTCTGGATACACCTCGGCGTCATCCGATTGGACATTGTTCCTGTTGAGGAAGAATTGTTCCAACAAATTGGCAACGCACGACGCAAGAGATATGTTGTTGTTACAGATTTCTTAAAGGGGGCCGGTGTGACGAAAAAAGCGCGGCCTTACAAAATGCAACACGCCAGGACAGGAAGACGAAGGAACAAGCATGAGCACAAGGAGAAAAGAGGATCAGGCTACCTCACGGAGAGGCAAATCACGAATTGGGCTAACCACCGTAGCTCTAAGCCAGCAAAAGAAATCGAAGCTACGAAAAGTTGGACATAAAGTTGAGCGGACAGAAAGTTGAAAAGGACAGAAAGTTGAGCGAGTTGGTAGGGATCCATAGTCAGAAGAAGAGGCGTGGAAGACACGGACACAAGGGGAAGAAGTTCGGCGTTCGTGTTGTTCACTTCTTCCCCTTGTGTCCGTGTCTTGCACGCCTCTTCTTGTGACTATGAATGCGAAAGCAATGCATGATATTATATACGAATGAAGAGTACCAGCTTTAACGGCAATGTGATTTTAATGAGCATAGAATTATTAAGCAAGCATGAGATGCACTTAGTCATGGCCAGACTAGAACGAAGGAAATTATTTTGCAAGACATACCGCTGAAAGGGTGCTGAGGACCGGCTGTCAAATGTTATTTGTATTCAAAGTTTCAACGGCATGGTCAGTGTATGTATCACGGTACGCAAATTCAGCAGACGTGGAAGCATTCACAGTACAGCGCCGGGGAAGATGGCATAGAGTAGGTAATGGTAGAAAGTGAGCAGTGGTCGCTACTTGCTGTCGACTGCACGAAACTGTGGACGCGCAGCCCGAAGCGCATTTGCAACCAGCTGCTGCGTGTGCGGACTCGAGTGTACTTTCAATGGCCGTGTTGCAGTGATTGCGTGAGAAGTAAAGCACAGCATTCTCCATCGCAAGCAACAACCTACTGGAGCTCATCTGCGAGTGTTATAATGATACGCAGTGGCATGTGGCAAAACGTACCTTGAGACGGTCGAGCGCCAGAGGGAACGCTCCAGCAGAGCTAATAGCTAAGCCATGTTTCGATTTTTCTGGCACACGCTTCACACCGAGTGATCGCGCTATGCAGCGTGAAGTTTGCGCACTTTGCGCCGTCCAGAAACTCGGCCCAGCACAGCGTCAGCAAGCGACGACGTTTCTTCGGGCACTAGCACATGCATTCGCGCAAGCGCTGTGATGCGAGGACACTGCCCGCGTTGCGACGATATGCGATGTACTTGGAACACAGCGCGTGGTCAAGGCGCTGCTACGTAGTAGTAGGATGAAGTAGAAACACCGTCGCCTATCCTCGTGGTGTAGTCCAGCGACAGCACCGCGCCCTCGCCGAGAAATTACGTTTGAGTACGGGCCTCTTTAGCGGAAGGAGGCCTCCACGACCCTCGTATGTAAATAGAACCACGTCTGCCAGGGCAACCCATGCGTACCTTGCATTACTCATAAACAGGGGCCTCCTCGGTGGAAGGATGACATCTTGTTACGCGATTTTGGCGGGAAGACGTCGCGTAACATTGTGTTACGTGATTTTGGGTGATCATGTGTCATATTCCCCCTAATTCACATAAGAAGATCACGCCACAAGTTCTCAAGCTGGCTTCCACGAAAGTCAGCTCGAAATCACGTCACGCAATGTCACGTGGATATTACCGAAAATCACGTAACGCAATGTCGCGTGCATATTTCAGCCAGAATCACGCAACGCAGTGTAACATTGCACACATTACGTAACACATTGTCACGTGACATCTTTCCACAAAAATCACGTAAGGCAATGTCACGTGGATATTCCGCAAAATCACGTGACACAATGTCGCGCGCATGTTTCTGCCAGAACAACATAACGCAAAGTAACATGACATATTGACCCAAAATCACCTAAGGTTGTGTCACGTGACGTGGTCTTGCCAAAATAATGTAGCCAATGTCGCGTGATATCTTTCCCGCCAAATCGCGTGACGCGAGGTCATGTCGTACAATCCTGCCGAAATCAGGCACCTTAATAGTACGTGACACATTTCCACCAAGGTCCCGTAACACAATATCACACAACATGTTCGCGCTAAAGCACGTAAGGTGGTGGTAGTGGTTTATTAGGAAGGAAGAGACGCTAATTTCTGTCTCCCATGCTGGGGACACGGCTAAGCGCCTTAGGGGGGGATAAGGGATATAAAAGTGGAGGAGAAGAAAGGAAGGAAGAGAGAGAGGTCGTTCGATAGCAGCAGGAACAAGCACGTCCCACTGCTCGCAGAGGCAGCAGCCGCACGAATGCTTTGGCGTTCCCGCCGCCGGCGTGAAGTTCTACATGGGGCTACGGGGCTTCCTGGCACAGTGGATGAGTTCAGAGATGTCGGCATGGACGAGTTTGGGGCACACACGATACCAGCATGCGCCGAAGGCATGGACGGCGGAGCAGCAACAGGCAAAAGAGCAGGCGTGGCCGGGTAGGCAGAGCTTGCCGGCGTGGTGAGGGAGCGGCGCGGCGCCGGAGTGGGGCGTGCGCTTTCCTTTGGCGGTTTGGTCGGTGGGCCGTTTTTGAGGGCAGCTGCGTACGAGCGAAGATGATTCTCCTCCCGCACCGCAGCCTTCACAGCCCGCCGAGACACTGGACTCGGTGAAGTTGCGATGAGAGTAGCCACGTGCCTCTCCTCCTGCCATCTGGGGCAGGTGGGGGTGTTTGCGGAATGGCCACCACCACAATTCACACACCGTGGAGCACAGTCCATCGAAGCAGGGTGCTTTCGGGCACAGCGTATGCAGTCCTCCGGGCGTGGGCACGTGGCGAGCACATGGCCGAAGCGGCCGCACTGGAGGCACTGCAGGGGACGAGGCCTCACCGGGCGAACCCGGAATGGCATCTTGCAGAAGGTCATGGTCTCGCGGGGTACGGTGCCGGCGAAGCGGAGCTTCACAGCCCGCTCCTTGCGAGCCGCGGAGAGCACGGGAACACTCGCGGTCACGGCCGTGAACAGTTCGGCGTCGGTCAGGTCGCCGTCAACACCGTACACAAAGCCCGTGCACGCGATCTGCAGGTTTCCCGGCGGCGACGAGGACGCCGTTGAGCTCCTTGATGGACAGGAGCGCCGAGAGGCACTCCGCAGACGACGCATCCGCAGCCACGATGTTTCGACGGTGGTTGACGCGCACCGCCGCCACACCGGGCCGCGCGGAGAGCGCCGCCGCGATCGCCAGTCGAGACGACCCTCGAAAACTACCGCCGGGTGTCGACGGACGGAAGAGCACCGTCCCCACGACCGCAGGATCGGATGGTAGTACTGCGGCCTCGAGTGCCCTCGCTCGCCGGCGGGTTGCCTTCGAGACAACGAGTTGGAAGTCGCTCTCGACGAGCGGGGGGCTTGGAGGCGGGGTTGACGGTTCTTCCGTGGCTTGCTTTGGGACGCGAGGCTGCTGCTTCCGCGGCCGCTTGGCGTTGCGCCGTTTCCGCTGCTTTCGAGCGTTCCGCGTGGTTACAGGCGCAGCTACCCTGTGTTGGGCTGCCGCGGCAACACTCGGAGGTGGCATGGGTGGTTACGGTGGCGTCGAAATCATGTCGGCGGTGGAGGCCGGCACGTTCACGGTGGCCGAAGTCGCAGGGAGGGCTTCGGCAGTAGCTGGGGCGGGCACGGTGCTCGCGGCCTGCTTGCGGGGGGCTGCAGCGTCGTCGTCCTCGCTGGGCTCACGTGCACGCTTGCACGTGCTCGTGACGTCCATCTCCTCGTCCGATGGAAGGGGCGCGGACGATGGGCAGACCTCCGTGGAGCACGTTGCTGCGACAGGAGTGGCAGCAGCAGGGGTGTTCGAAGCGGTAGGTGTGGCGGCGACAGGGAAGGCAGCCACACCGCACGATCGTGCAGGTCTGGAAGGCGCGGACGCCTGAGGAAGCTCCTGGCTCGCCTTTGACTGGGACCGACTGTCGATGGCGGACACGGCTTGCTGTTCCAAGCGACGCTGTTCCCTGTGCTTCATGCACCGGATGTCCCACTTCAACTGGAGCTGCGCGTTCTCGTAGGAGGACAATGAGGGACAAAAGTAGGGACAAAAGTAGGGACAAAATATTGGGACAAAAGTAGGGACAAAAGAAAGTGGAGAGCAGGCGATTGGCAACTACGGCGTCGGCGATAGGAATAACCGAGGGGAAATGGTAGTACCATTTGTCGAAAGAAACCGACTCCGAATAATGAACACGTTTTTCAAGAAACACAAGAATAGGAAGTGGACGTGGAAAAGCCCAAACGGGGAAACAAAGAATGAAATCGATTTCATAATGTGCGAACAATTAAGTATAATTCAAGACACAGAAGTAGTGGGGAAGATAAAATGCAGCGATCAGAGAGTAGTAAGAGCAAAGATTATACTTAACCTAAAGAAGACAAGAACTAAATTATTTACTAGAAAAAAAATGCAATCTAGAGATAATCAGAGCGAAGAACGAAGAATTTAAAGTAGCCCTAAGCAACAAGTTCGAGGCCTTAGGCGAAAACGGTGACGATGTAGAGGAAATGAACAAAACCATAACGAAAACAATCCTTGAAACAGCGATAGAAGTCGGGGGTAAAACAACTAAGGAAACAACGAGTAAGTTGTCCCAATCTACCAAGGACCTAATAAAAAAACGCCAACAAATGAAAGCAACTTCGCCAAAAGATAAAATTGAATTCGCAGAACTATCAAAATTGATCAGTAAAGCCAGGCAAAGAGATGTAAGAAACTTTAACACGAGAGAAATAGAGAACGCTGTAGAGAAAGGCACCAGCATTAAAACGGTCAAAAAGAAACTGCACTTAGGGCAAAACAAAATGCATTCGCTAAAGGATAAACAAGGTAACGTTATGAACAGTTTCAACGAAATAGTAAAAGTAGCAGAAGATTTCTACTCTGCACTGTACAGTTCTCAGACAGACCATACAACCTTAACAGAAATAGAATCTGAGGAGGACAATGAAATTACATGTATAACCGCTGACGAAGTCAAAAAAGCTGTCAAAGGCATGTCCCGCGGTAAAGCAGCTGGTGACGATGGTATAACAGCCGACTTGATCAAAGACGGAGGAGTACTTGAAAAACTTGCATCGCTCTTCACGAAATGTATCAAGACCTGTAGCATACCGCGCAGCTGGGAAAATGCTAATATAATCCTTATCCACAAGAAAGGTGACATAAAGGACTTAAAGAATTGCAGACCAATCAGCGTACTCCCAGTAATATACAAGCTATTTACAAAGGTAATTTCTGCGATGATAAGATAAACACTCGACTTTAACCAACCGAGAGAACAAGCTGGTTTTAGGAAAGGTTACTCGACAATGGACCACAGCCACGCTATCAACCTAGTAATTGAGAAGTACGCGGAATATAACAAACCTCTTTATATGGCGTTTATCGACTACGAGAAAGCATTTGACTCCATAGAAATACAAGCAGTTCTAGATGCTCAACGTAGACAAAGGGGTACCTGACATATACGTGAAAACCATCAAGAACATATACAAAGATTGCACAGCCACACTACTCCTACATGAGAGAAGCAGAGAAATCCCGATCGGGAGAGGTGTGAGACAGGGAGATACGATATCCCCGATGCTATTCACTGCATATTTAGAGGAAATCTTTAAACGTCTAGACTGGGAAGACAAGGGAATTCGAATAGACAGAGAATATCTCAGCAATTTAAGATTCGCAGACGACATTGTGCTCTTTAGCAATGATGGAGACGAACTACAAAACATGGTTCATGACCTAAACAGGGAAAGTATTAAAATTGGATTAAGAATGGATAGGCAAAAGACCAAAGTTATGCTCAATAGCCTAGCTAAGGAACAGGAATTTAAAATCAACAATGAACCCTTATAATGTGTAAACGAATACGTATACCTTGGACAGTTAATAACAGGAACTCCTAAGCATGAAAAAGGAATTCTCCGTAGAATAAGGTTGGGCTGGAGCGCATTCGGAAGGCATAACGAAATCATGACTGGAAACTTACCGCTCTCACTAAAACCAAAAGTATTCAATCACTGCATTCTCCCAGTACTAACGTACGGCGCAGAAACGTGGAGGATAACGAAAAAACTAGAGATAAAACTAAGGAGCACGCAACGTGCAATGGAAAGAAAAATGTTGGGGGTAAAGCTAAGAGATAAAAAACGAGCGGAATGGATCAGAGAACAGACAGGAATAGCCGATATTAAATGCGAAGCATTTCTTAGCGAACTTTGGCGAGTTTGAGCGTATCTATCTATCTATCTATCTATCTATCTATGTAACCGCCTACGATTTTGTGCTATCCCGGCCGTTTCGCTAATCGGATGTTTACGAAAATTGGTATGCCACATGATGACTACATGAGGAACATAAATGGCAGGTCATAACATGAAAATCATGATATGCATGTCATGAGTGGCATGATTTACATGCCACGGTCATAGGGCCCTCCTGGCCATTTCGCTAATGGGATGTATGCGAAAATTGGTATGGCAGGACATGACTGCCTGATGAACATAAATGGCAGGTCATAACATGAAAATCATGATATGCATGTTATAAGTGACATGGTTTACATACCACGGTCTAAGTGCTCTCCTAGCAGTTTCGCTGATGGGATGTATGCGAAAATTGGTATGGCACAACATGACTGCCTGACGAACATAAATGTCAGGTCATAACATCAAAATCATGACATGCGTGTCATGAACGGCATGATTTACATGTCACAGTCTTCGTGCTCTCCTGGTCGTCTCGTTAATGGGATGTATACAAAAATTGGTATGCCACAATATGACTTCATGGCGAACATAAATGACAGGTCATAACATGAAAATCATGACATGTATGTCATGAATGACATGATTTACATGCCACGCGTTTCGTTAATGGGACGTATACGCAAATTGGGATGCCATAACACGACTGCATCACAAACATAAATGACAGGTCATAACACGAAAATCATGACATGCATGTCATGAGTGACATGATTTACATGCGACGGTCTTGGTGCTCTCCTTGCCGTTTCGTTAATGGGATGTATACGAAAATTGGTATGCCACAACATGACTGCATGGTGAACATGACTAACAGGTCACAACATGAAAATCATGATATGTATGTCATGGGCGACATGATTTACATGCCACGCGTTTCGTTAACGGGATGTATACGAAAATTGGCATGCCACAAGAGGACTGTATCATGAACGTAAATGACAGGTCATAACATGAAGATCATGACATGCATGTCAGGAGCGACTTGATTTACATGCCACGGTCTTGGTGCTCTCTTGGCCGTTTCGTAGTGGGATGTGTAGGAAAATTGGTATGCAACAATATGACTGCATGACGAACATAAATGACAGGTCATAACATGAAAAGCATAACATGCATTTACATGCCAGGCGTTTCGTTAATGGGATGTATACCAAAATTGCTATGGCACAACACGACAGCATGACGAACGTAAATGACAGGTCATAACATGAGAATCATGACAAGCGTGGCATGACCGGCATGATTTACATGCCATGGGCCTGGCGCTATACTGCCGTTTCGTTAATGGCATGTATGGGCTCCGTCTACTGACCAGAGGGCGCTACGAAGCTCTCGTCGGACGGCTCAGCCGCGCACGGTGGAAACCGAAGCGACAGCGACTCGCGCGTTTGTTCGCTGCTTTCCAGGCGTGCTGCGAACCACACGAACGCTCGCGGCGTCGCCCTTTGGAACAGTTTGCCGCAGGTTTGGAGCTCGCGTCTCAAAGGAAATAAAACGAAAGAAGGTGGGACGGGCGGTTGCTGCTGCTATAGAGTTGGAGACGCGCATCGCGTCAGCAACTCCTAGAGCTCTACAACGATGTATGGAGCACTAGCGAGCTGCCCGAGACCTGGCGTACAGCAGTGGTTGCTCCGCTGATGAAACCTCGGAAGCCCTCCACGGCCCTCTCTTCGTACAGGCCGGTCTCCCTCACATCTGCTGTCTGCAAAGTGCTGGAGAAGGTGGTCCTGGCAAGGCTTCAATGGGTGGCCGACGAGCTTCACTATTTCCCGGAACAGCAAACGGGCTTCCGACGGCATCGTTGCATGGCGGACTCCATTGCCGACGTCATTGCCACCCTGGAGGACGCCAGGAGCTGTGGAGACGTGGCCATGCTGCTGCTGCTAGACGTGGAGAGCGCCTTCGATGGACTGCCTCACGCGACCATCCTGGCGGCCTTGGATCGTCTCGGCATCAGCGGTTGCCTCCGAGGCTTTGTGACCGCCTTCCTGTCAGGGAGAACCTTCTGCGTCCGTGTTGGAAAGGAGACGAGTCAACCAAGGGCCATCACCGCTGGTGTCCCCCAGGGCTCTGTGCTCAGCTCCTTCCTTTTCAACATGGTACTCGCGGGACTTCCAGCTTCCCTCCCGGCAGATACCAGGTTCCCCACCCACTGCTCCCTCTACGCCGATGACGTGGCACTTTGGGTACGGGGACCCACGCGGTCCATTCCAGGCATCAGGAGATCTCTGCAAGCTGCCTTGGACGCGGCGATCTCCTACCTCGGAAACATCGGCCTCAAGGTCTCTGCCACCAAGACTGAGGCTCTGCTGATCCACCCGGTTGCTTCGGCCCGGCTCTACGTCAAACGACTGAGGGTTGGCAACAACAGCCTGCCATGGAAGCCGGTGGTGAAGTACCTGGGTTTCACCATTGACCACCGGCTCCACTGGATCCCGGCTGCTAAGGCCGCTGCAGCGAAGGTGCGACGAGTCCAGGGGGCCATCGGAAAACTGCAGCAACGTGGCCGCGGCTGCTCTACCAAATGGGCGCTGCGGCTGAACCAGGCCGCTGCATCATCCATCCTGCTCTACGCCTTCCCGCTGGTCAACCTGACGCCAGCTAGGAGGTGTCTGCTGGAAGGGCTACACAGGGGTGCGTTGCGCTCCATCCTGGGGCTCCCCAAGAACTCCCCAGTAGCAGCGACCCTTGCGGAGGCTGGCGAGTGGCCGCTGTCGCTACGCATGCTCCAGCGGGCACTCGGGCACATCGACCGCCTCCACCGTGCCGCCGGTGGAAGGGCCCTGCTGGAACGCCTTCGACGTCAGCCGCACTCTCGGATGGGTGGCCTTTGCCTGCTGTACCACCAGATGGTCCCGGATCCACCCGTGCCTGTTGCTCCTCCACCGCCACACCACCGGCCACCTGAGGTCCATCTCTCACTGGACGGGGCAACGAAGCGACGCACACCTGCGGCCGCTCTGCAGCAGGAAGCTTCCTGCAAACTACAGGAACAACTGAAGGGGCGACTCCAGGTGTTCACCGATGGATCCGTGCTGCCAGACGGGACCGCAGCAGCAGCATGCGTCATCCCTGCCAGGGCCAGCAGCAGGCAGTGCCGGCTGCCTTTCCCTGCAAGCTCCACGGCCGCGGAGCTGGCGGGACTCCATCTCGCTGCAGATCTACTGGCGGAGGACATCCCTGAAGAACCGGTTGCCATCCTCTGCGGCAGCAAGGCGGCGCTGCAGACCTTGGCTAACCACCGACGTGCTGGGCTGACCGGAAGCCTCCTGGCGACGAAATTTGAGGCCCTTGCCGCTACCGGCGTGTCCGTCTCCTTCCACTGGTTGCCCTCGCACGTGGGCATAGCTGGCAACGAGGAGGCGGATACACTTGCGAAAGCTGCCCTCCTCCCTAGTGTTCTGCTGACCCAGGCAGTGGCGGCGAGGGACTACTCCCAGGCCCGCCTCCAGCGCCTCCTCGTCTCGATTCACCCTGACCCAAGGGTGGCAAGCGGGCACGGCCCTAAGCCACTTCCCGAGAAGGGCCTTACGAGGAGGGCCAGGGCCACACTCCTGCGACTGCGGACTGGCTGCATCTGGACAGCAGCCCGCCGACACGCCAAGGGCCTCTGCGCCTCTCCAATCTGCAGCCGCTGCGGGGATCCTGAGACTCTCGAACACCTCCTGTGTGCCTGTCCCGGACTTGCACAGGAACGTTCGAGAGTCATCACAGCCTACCGGAGGCAGGGACTTCCAGCCACCACACTTCACCAGTTGCTGTTCCCGACTCGCCCCCATCTACCAGCGCTGCAGACTCTGGTGGACTTCATTGACGAGACTGGCATCGCAGCCTACCGCTGAGCCCGGGTTGCCCTCCCGCGCCTCCCCTTTCCGCCGGCTTACTTCTGCAGTGCTGAGCGAACCCTGACATCTCTCACTACCTTTCTGTCCTCTTTATTTCCCATTATCCCTTCCCCAAGACGCTGCGCCGTGCTCCCAGTTTGGGCTGCAGAAATAAGCGTCTTTTCCTACCATAATCACTACCACCACCACGCGCATCGCGTTCGCGTATTTCCCTGCCACAGTCTGCCCAATTTTGCTTCTTCTCTCCGCCAGGCGGTGCATTCTGGCGCTAATGTCGCACATGGAAAACTCGACTGCACGGAGACTATGCGAAAATTGGTTTGGCACAACACTACATGATGATCATAAATGAGAGGTCACAACATGAAAATGGTGACATGCATGTGCTTAGCGGCATGATCTACATGGCACTCGTTTCCTTAAAGGGATGTATACCAAAATTGCTATGGCACAACACGACTGCATGACGAACGTAAATGACAAGTCATAACGTCAGAATCATGACATGCGCGTATGAGCGGCATGGTTTACATGCCACAGTCTTGGTGCTCTTGCGGCCGTTTCGGTCACTTCATATGTACCAAACTTGGTATAGCGCGAGACAACAATGCAAATCCATTTTACCTTCCTCATGCGTGCTTCGCATTTCCTTGATTCCCACTGCACGTGGGATCTGCCAATTGTTTATTATATCAATTAAACGAAAGATGTGGACCTGGGCAGGACATGTCATGAGGAGGAAAGACAACAGATGGACAGTAAGAGCAACGGAATGGATATAAAGAGAGGGAAAACGTAACAGAGGCAGGCAAAAGGTTAGATGGAGCGATGAGATTAAAAAGTTTGCAGGCATAAAGTGGAACCAACTCGCTCAGGATAGGGTGGATTGGAAATCGTTGGGAGAGGCCTTCGTCCTGCAGTGGACCTAAACAGGCTGATGATAATGATGAATCAAAAAGAAGTGCACCGGCGCAGAGGCAGCAGCATCGTGCTGTGCAGCAGGGAGCTCGAGCTCGGAGAACGCGCTTGGCAGATCCTTCGACCGGCAGCTGCTGGATCTCGATCTCCAATAAATCTCCTTGATATTTGGTGGAAGTGCTGGGTACCGTTTCACTCTACCATCCTGTAACTCCGTTCTCGGACGCTACCCTTTGCCATGCCGGACGCCGACATGCAGACTCTCCCGTCGCCGCCTATCCTGTGCTCTGGCACTGTTCGCCAGCGGGAGCCTCCCATCTTCAGCGGAGCCGACGACAACGACGTTGAAGAGTGGCTTTTGTCTTATGAACGGGTGAGCGCTAACAACAAATGGAATGACTCGGACAAGCTGACCAACGCATCGTTCTATCTCGCCGGCGTGGCCAGCCTTTGGTTCAGAAATCATGAGGCTGACATCCGAACATGGCCAGCTTTCAAAAGCGCAATAACGGAAGTGTTAGATCGGCCCGCCGTCAGGAAGCTCCGAGCCGAGCAGCGTTTGCATACACCCGCACAGGACACGGGTGAAACATTCACCAGCTATATAGAACACGTTGTCGATCTGTGCAGACGAGTGCATGCTGCCATGACGGAAAGTGAAAAGATCAAACACGTCATGAAAGGCATCGATGATGACGCGTTCCAGATGCTATTGGCGAAGGACCCACGATCTGTTGCCGACGTCATTAGCTTGTGCCAGAGCTATGACGAGATGCGAAAGCAGCGGGCTCTGATAAGGCCACTTCCGATACCGAATGCAGCGTCACTCTGCCGCCTGACCACCGACCCCGAACAGGCGTCCTTGATCACACAGATCAAGGCTTTTGTTCGCGAGGAAGTCGCGCGACAGCATTCCCTGGTCCCCTTCACCCAGGAGTCTATAAGCCCTTTGCCGTCTCCTCTCCGTAACTTGATCCAAGAGGAGGGCGCTGAGGTTCTGCCGGCTGTTCAGCAGCAGAATGTCCGCCAGCAGGGTGTCCGCTGGCAGGATGTTGTGGCTGCACCGGTTACATATTGCTACGGCATCAGGCGGGCATTTAAGGTATGAGCCAGGCAAGGGTGGAAGATGACGAGGACGATCTCTTGTCTAGCGTTTGGACGCCATCTTACCTCGGCTGTACCAGCTACCTAGCGCTCCGCGCTCGCCTGTAAATAAACCTTCGCTCGATCTTTCAACCGTAACAGTTTTGTGGTGGAGGTGCTGGGTACGCTGACCAAGAAGACGGAGTTGCTACCGGGGATCCTACGACGAAGCCGACGCCTCGCTCGACTGCCGCCGCTCGAGATGTCTCATCACGGCAACGACCCGTCAACCCCGTCCTCTCCGGTGCGGTCAACTGGTGTCTGGATGCACACGATGGAGCCACGATCTTTTTCTGGAAAACCTGGTGAGGACGTCGAGCAATGGCTCACACATTACAAACGTGTGAGCAAGTACAACGGATGGAACCAGTCGGCTCAGTTAGAGAACGTCGTTCTCTTTCTCACGGACGCTGCACTGCTGTGGTTTGAGAACCACGAGGACACACTTACGACGTGGGAACGCTTTGTTGCCGACATCACCGAGTGCTTCGGAGATTCCACCGCGAAAAGGAAACAGGCGGAGCAGACGTTACTTCAGCGTGCACAAGTCCCAGGTGAGACCTGCACAACGTACATAGAGGCGGTCTTGAAGTTGTGTAAAACGGTAAACCCTCTCATGTCTGAAGAAGATAAAGTTGGGCACCTTCTCAAAGGGATCGCTGAAGACGTATACAGCTACCTGATTGGAAAAGAGAGTCTCAGCTCAGTCACCGACCTCATCAAGCACTGCCGAACGTTCGAAACATTGAAGCTGCGCCGTATTACGCCAAAATTCGGGAGATTGGCCAATGTTACCACAGTTGCAAGCATTGACGACACCTCCGGCTATCAGTTTGATCTTGCGACCACTATAAGGCAGATAGTCCGCGAAGAACTCGAACGGCACACCAATGGAGCAACGGGTGTCGAGCAGCTGTGTCGTCCCGACCATTACCGTGAACCTGAGTTTGCTTTATCCTCGCTGTCTGCCATGCCAGGAGTTCCAAGCTATCCTGCTGATCAGCGGCCGCAGCATCGATGTAACTTTCCCGACGAAGTGACGCACGACGAGCGCTCCCATGGACCCGTC
Source organism: Hyalomma asiaticum (assembly GCA_013339685.2). Classification (NCBI taxonomy): domain Eukaryota; kingdom Metazoa; phylum Arthropoda; class Arachnida; order Ixodida; family Ixodidae; genus Hyalomma; species Hyalomma asiaticum. The sequence continues at coordinate 112,962,727 of CM023485.1, read as the reverse complement.
GCCACGCATCGGCAACCTGAAAGCCGTGTTCGCTATTATGCGCAGCAACCAACGTTTGACCGCGAAGTCTACAACACGAGTCGCACGTCGCCAGTTTGTTATAGATGTGGAGCCACGGGTCACATCTCTCGATTTTGTCGCAGACGCCGACAGACAAGGTACGGCCAACAACAACCAAGTTGGGCTAATTTTGATCGCAACGGCTATAACAACGACTGGCAACCGGACCTTGGAGCTGCCCGTTCCACAGGCTCGGCGCACAGAAATGATTTCGGACAACACAACAGGAGTGCCTCACCAGCTTCGGATCGTAGCCTGACGCCACCAGCCCGTCGACAACGCCGTTCACCGTCACCACGGCGACGCCTTACGTCACCACCGCCGTCGGGAAACTAGCCGACGCGGCCAATGGAGGTGCGGTCGCCGGACAGCGTGGATCTCTGCGAAATATTCCTCTTGTGATGGTGAAAAACAAAGTGCATGTCTTCGTCGATAGTATACATACAACCGCGTTAGTTGATACTGGTGCTACCGTATCCGTCATGAGTGCGACGTTCAAAGAGAGGTTGGGGCGGAAAGTTATGTTCCCGTGGAATGGTGGTGTGACCTTTCGTGGTGTCAGTGGAGAGTGCCTTATTCCTCTCGGTGTTTGTGTTGCAAGTGTTTTGTTCTGCGGGGAAGATTTTAAAACAGAATTTTTAGTATTACCGCGTTGCACTCATGATGTCATTCTCGGTATTGACTTCCTTAAGGATTGTGGCGCTTCTGTAAATTGTGGTACGGGTGAAATAAGTCTGGATAGTGCACTTCTTGCCACCCTCGCAGACACATCTCCGAAAGAGGAACACTACTTCGTTGTTTCCGATGACCTACTGCTACCACCTTGTTCACTCTCGCGTGTCTGTGTCAAAGTCATTACTGCCGACCCTTCTTCATTCGATGCACAAGTTTTACCCCTAGCTTCGAGCTGCGCCAAGAAGGATGTCCTCATTCCGCGTTCTGTCGTGAGTGTAGTGCAGGGTGCCACGAATCTGTGGGCTTTCAATTGTTCATCTGCCCCTGTAGTTCTCCCGCGCAATATGAAACTCGCCACTTTTGAGGAAATTACTTACAGTTCTATTATGGCTTTCAGCGAAGAGGCGCAGTGTAGAACCTACAACGCCAACCCATCTGTGTCTGAAGAGCACGTCCTCCGAATGATAAACAAGTCTCTTCCCTCAGATGAGCGCCAAGCTCTTGCGCGAGTTCTTCTGGCGCATGCATCTGTGTTCGATTTCGTACAAGGCGACAAGCAGGCCTCACTCCCTCGTTCTCGTGCTCACCACCGCATTGACACCGGCTCGGCACACCCCATTCGACAAAAGCCTTACCGTGTGTCTTCAGCAGAGAGAACAGTTATCGCTGAACAGGTCAAGGACATGCTGCAGAAAGGCGTCATTCAGGAGTCCTCAAGTCCGTGGGCAGCACCGGTGATCCTAGTGAAGAAAAAGGATGGATCATGGCGGTTCTGTGTCGATTACAGAAAGCTAAACGCTGTCACCAAAAAGGATGTGTATCCGCTTCCTCGGATCAATGATGTTATCGACTGCCTCCATTCTGCCGCTTACTTCACCTCACTGGATTTGAGATCAGGTTATTGGCAGATACCAATGCACCCAGACGACAAAGAGAAAACAGCCTTCGTGACACCTGATGGCCTCTATGAGTTCAACGTCATGCCCTTTGGTCTTTGTAATGCGCCGGCGACGTTTGAACGATTTATGGACACCATCCTCCGTGGAATGAAATGGGAAATTTGCTTATGCTATCTGGATGATGTTGTGATTTTTGGAAGCACTTTGGATGAACATAACCGACGTCTTAGCCTCGTCCTTGATTCTGTCGAAAAAGCCAGTCTGGTATTGAACTCCAAGAAATGTCGCTTTGGAGAGACTGAAACGTTGGTACTTGGGCATCTAGTCGACAGAAATGGTGTGAGGCCCGATCCACGGAAGATTGAAGCAGTAAGTTCCTTCGAACCACCGAAGTCACTGCGGGAGCTGCGGAGTTTCTTGGGCTTATGCTCGTATTTTCGTGGCTTCGTACCAAGATTCGCCGATGTGGTGTACCCCCTGACCTGCCTTCTCCATAAGGATGTTCCTTTCAACTGGACGTCGGCTTGCGACGAGGCGTTCCGCCAACTAAAGTTTCAACTGACATCGGGACCTATATTACGCCACTTCGATGCTTCCTCGCCTACAGAAGTGCACGCTGATGCCAGTGGAATTGGCATCGGAGCTGTGCTAGTACAACGTCGTCACGGATCTGAGCACGTTGTGGCTTATTCCAGTCGATCTCTCAGTAAGGCGGAACGAAATTACACAGTCACGGAACAAGAATGCTTGGCAGCAGTTTTCGCGGTTCACAAGTTTCGGTCCTACGTCTACGGGCGCCCGTTCACTATAGTTACGGACCATCACGCTCTATGCTGGTTGGTGAACCTCCGTGATCCGAGTGGTCGACTGGCACGTTGGGCTCTCCGACTTCAGCAGTACGACTTCGTCATCTCTTACAAGTCCGGTCGTCGTCACGCAGATGCCGACTGCCTTTCCCGCCTTCCTCTACCGACTACGGAGTGTGACGAAGACAACTTCGATGACTGCTTTGCTTCTATTTCGGCCACATTCCCGGACTCCACGAGATTTAGGGATGAACAAGCCAGTGATGTTAGCCTGGAGCCCCTTTTCGCTGCTGCGCTGCGTCCTCAAGCCACCGGTCGATTTTGTGTACGAGACGGCCTCCTTTAGAAGACGAATTATTCGGGTAAAGGCGCTCGCTTTCTCCTGGTGGTTCCGCAGAGTCTGCGACCTGACGTACTGAGTGCCATGCACGATGACGCAACCTCTGGCCATCTAGGCTTCATAAGAACACTCAACCGAACACAGGAGCGTTTTTACTGGCCCAAAATGCGAGACACTATCAAGCAGTACGTCAGCGGTTGCGATAAATGCCAACGCCATAAGCGTCCTACGACTACTCCGCCGGGTCTTCTCCAGCCTCTGCCACCACCTTGTCTGCCGTTTGAACAAGTAGGCGTTGATCTCTTGGGGCCATTTCCACGATCTTATAACGACAATCGGTGGGTTATCGTATGTGTAGACCACCTGACCCGTTATGCAGAAACTGCGGCCATACCATCTTCAGCTACATGCGTTGCCACATTCTTGCTGCGGTTTGTTATCCTCAGGCACGGCTCCCCCCGTGTGATAATTAGTGATCGTGGTCGGCAGTTTGTTGCGGACGCCGTTGAAGAATTACTTCGTCTCTGCAGCTCGAAGTTCCGGCATTCAACACCTTACCATCCTCAAACCAACGGCCTTGTAGAGCGTACAAACAGGACTCTTACCAACATGCTGGCAATGTATGTCTCGTCCGACCACAAAGACTGGGATGACGTGCTCCCATTCATCACATATGCGTATAATACCGCAAGGCATGAGACGACGGATTACAGTCCTTTTTATCTGCTGTACGCACGTCTACCGCTAAGGAGTATTGATACAATACTGCCGTTTGGCTCCCACAGTGAGTTCTCGGTTGCCAAGACGCTGTGCCTTGCAGAAGAAGCACGCCGGCTCGCTCGACTTCGTACCGTGGCCTCACAGCACCGTTCTAAGGAGCGCTATGACAGCCGACACCAGTCTGTCTTGTACAGCAAAGGGGACTTGGTATGGGTGTGGACCCCACAGCGTAAACGTGGATTATGCGAAAAGTTTTTGCCCCAGTATGCTGGACCTTTCGTGATTGTGGATCGGTTGAGCGACTTAACGTACGTGGTGGCCCGTTTAACGTCAGCTGGTCGTCGTTCCAGCCGAACGCAGGTTACACACATCGCGCGTCTCAAGCGGTTTCATCCTGCTGTTTTTCGGTGATTTGGACTTGCCCAGCGGGCTTCGTCTGTCAGCCGGGGAGTGCTACGGCATCAGGCGGGCATTTAAGGTATGAGCCAGGCAAGGGTGGAAGATGACGAGGACGATCTCTTGTCTAGCGTTTGGACGCCATCTTACCTCGGCTGTACCAGCTACCTAGCGCTCCGCGCTCGCCTGTAAATAAACCTTCGCTCGATCTTTCAACCGTAACAATATGCTACGGTTGCTGCAACGGCGCCCTGTACTGTGCCCCGCAGTGTGCCCGTAAGGCGTTTCCAGCAGCCTGTGCACCGCCCTCCTCCTCCCGTGTCCTGGGCCACCCCTGCCGTCGCTAACCCGTGGCGTACGCCGGACAATCGTCCTATATGCTATGCATGCAGGTATCCCGGACACGTCGCGAGGCTCTGCCCCCGCCAGGTGCGGCCATTTGATGAGGACCGACGAGCACCCTATTGGCAGCGCGATGCGAGTGCGCATTACGGACCCTACGAGCCACCGCCATCTCGCTCCCAGAACGATCACCACCCTCGTTTTGAAGACCAGCGCTCGCCCTCCCCGCGTCGCCGATCGCTGTCCCCGATGCGTCGACTGTAAATATCTAACGAAGAGGGAAACTAGACAACGCAGTTCCCTAGGCAACAACTGCGCAAGTGTCGACATACCGAAGTCCTCGTCCTTCACCTGAAAATGTTATTGATGTGTTCATCGAAAATGTCGCTGCATATGCTCTTGTCGATACTGGTGCCGCTAGTTCTGTGATGGATGCCGGATTTTGCCGCTCGCTTCGTAAAGTCACGACGCCAATGTCGCGATTGTCGCTTCATACAGCCAGTGCTCAGCCCGTCCACCAGACCGCCGCCTGCAGAGCCAGTGTGCTAATTCAGGACGTTTTATACACGATAGAGTTCATCGTCCTTTCATCGTGCTCACACGCCATTATCCTAGGATGGGATTTTCTTTCGCGCCCCAACGCCGTCATTAATTGCTGTCGGGCTGAGATTGAACTTTCGCAACTTGGTGACCTCGCCTCCGTCGATGCCCAGTCTTCAGCTAAACTTGTCGTGAAGGAAGACACCCGTATTCTGCCGTGCTCTTCAGCATTGATACCAGTCTCATGTAGCGCTACATCCGACGGCACTGTCCTCTTCACGCCCTCTCAGAAGTTTTTTACCCATTAAGCGCTTCCTTTGCCCTTCGCTGCCCTTGACCTCACTGCTGGTTCCAGTGCAATACCTATTTATAACCACCTTTCATCACAGTTATCACTACTAAGCCGCGAATGCCTTGGATACGTTGAGCCGGTCGGTTCTGCGCGAATTGTGTCCGCCGCCGACGAGATGTCTTCTGCTGCCGTCAGTGAACTGAGCGTCCTCTCCGTACCTCACTCAGCATCGCAAGATGTATTCAACCCATTCGTCGCCGGCGACCTGGCACCTTACCAGCGGTCTCAGCTCCTCACTCTACTTCAGCGCTTCCGCCGTTCTTTCGATGTTTCCCAAAAAACCCTCGGCCCTGCATCGACCGGCGCGCACCACATCGACACTAGCTCGCAGACACCCCTGCGACAAAGACCATATCGCGTGTCCACCACGGAACGTCGAGTCATCCAAGAACAGGTCGATGACATGCTCCATCGAGGCGTGATTCAGCTATCGCAAAGCCCGTGGGCCTATCCTGTGGTACTCGTCGCGAAGAAAGACGGTTCCATCCGCTTCTGTGTCGATTTCCGGCGATTGAACAAGATCACGCTGAAAGACGTCTACCCACTACCACGCATTGATGATGCTTTGGAGTGTTTGCAAGAAGCTGAGTTCTTCTTCTCGTTAGACTTGCGATCCGGCTACTGGCAGGTACCGATGGCAGAGGCTCATCGCCCCAAAAGCGCTTTTTTTACACCAGACGGCTTGTATGAATTTACCGTCATGCCCTTCGGACTTTGCAACGCGCCTGCTGCGTTCGAAAGAATGATGGATAACGTTTTGCGTGGCCTCAAATGGAAGATCTGCCTGTGCTACCTTGACGACATTGTGGTGTTTTCTCCAGATTTCGCAACGCACCTGCTCCGCCTTGAACAAGTACTCGCATGCTTGAGCAACACCGGTCTGCAACTGAACCTGGAGAAATGTCCATTTGCTGTCCGTCAGCTCGCAATTGTAGGCCACGTCGTCTCCAAGGACGGTATCCTTCCAGATCCCGAGAAGGTACTAGCCGTCACTGCATTCATTAAAACCACTACCATCAAGGAACTCCGCGGTTTCAGCGGGCTATGTTCCTATTTCCGACGATTCGTTCGAAACTTTGCCTCAATTGTATCGCCTCTCACTCAGCTCCTAGGTGGCACTAAAGATATCACGTCGTGGTCCCCTGCCTGCGACGACGCCTTCGACACCTTGCGCCGTCTTCTCACGACGCCACCCATCCTTCGCCATTTTGGCCCTGTGGCTTTCGACGTTAAAAGACCCCTCAGCACGCCTCGTTCACTCGAATTCAAGAATACAACACCCGCGTGGTGTGCCGTTCCGGACGGAAGCATTCCGACGCTGACGCGCTTTCACGATCACCGCTCCCACCGAAGGCCGCTGATGACTACGTCTGCGAGGCCACATTGTCTTCACTGGACTTTGACACAATTGCTGCTGACCAACAGAACGACCCCTGGACTGCATCTCTTCTCAACCTTCTTTCAGACACGTCGAACGTCCACACTTCACGCGCGCTTCGCCGCCAGGTTCCTCATTTTGCTATTCGAGATCAGCTCCTGTATCGCCGCAACTATGCTCCAGACGGGCGCCCATGGTTGCTCGTCATCCCAAGAGCCCTCCGATCAGAGATCTGCTCCTCCTCCCACACCGACCCCCAATGTGTCCACGCAGGAGTCTTCAAGACGTACGAAAGGCTTCGACAACGCTACTACTGGCGCGGAATGTACACTTATGTTCGAAGCTTCGTGCGCTCTTGTTGCGAATGGCAACGCCGCAAAGCGCCGCCGCACAACTCCGCCGGTGAACTCCAACCTTTGCCGTGCCCATCCCAGCCCTTTGATCGCGTAGGCATAGACCTTTATGGACCACTACCATTGACTCCTGACGGCAACAGGTTGATAATTGTTGCAGTAGACCACTTGACCCGTTACGCCGAGACTGCTGCTCTACCAAACGCTACAGCGCAAGAGGTCGCCACGTTCGTACTACGCTGTTTTGTGTTACGTCATGGAGGCCCGTGAGAACTTCTGAGTAACCGTGGGCGCGCTTTTCTATCAGAGGTCACCGAAGAACTGCTTGCCCGATGCGCTATTGTTCAACGCACGTGCACTGCTTATCATCCACAGACCAATGGCGCTACGGAGCACTTTAATCGAACTCTGGGTAACATGCTCGCCATGTACGTCACGCCTCATCACTCCAATTGGGACCTTGTTCTTCCGTTCATCACCTACGCCTACAATACAGCGACGCAGGCCACCACTGGTTTCTCGCCCTTGTACGTTCTTTACGGCCGTCATCATTCACACACCATCGACACAATTCTGCCGTACAGACCGGATTCATCAGAATGCCTGCCAATCTCTGAAGCCGCCAGACACGTTGAAGAATGTCGCCAGCTGGCCCGCCGTTTCACCTCCGACGACCACAACCGCCAAAAAGCACTTCACGACGCCCAGAACTCCACTCCTGGGCGCACTCGTGTGGCTCTCAGTGCCGCACCGCGCACCAGGGCTCGCTTCAAAAATACTTCCGAAATACGATGGACCATACCGCGTACTCGAACGAACTTCACCGGTAAATTACCTGGTTGAGCCACTCACACCGTCGTCTGATATGCGACGTCGCAACCATGAAGTTAGTTGTCCACGTTCAGCGGCTCAAGCCGTACCATGATCCCACTGTCTCTCATGAAACCTAAGTCGCCAGGATGTCTCCTTTATTTCCGCGGGGCCATTGTAATGAAGAAGAAGAGCACCGGCTCAGAGGCAGCAGCATCGTGCGGTGCAGCAGGGAGCTCGGAGAACGCGCTTGGCAGATCCTTCGACCGGCAGCCGCTTGATCTCCTCGATCTCCAATAAATCTCCTTTGTAATATATATATATATATATATATATATATATATATATATATATATATATATATTGTAACGTAAAACAACAAAGAGCTCGCCGTGCCTAGGGCACTCGCGCTAGGGGCGCAGTAGGACGACGAAGAAGAACAGGAAGCGGGCAGAATAGAGACCCGGCCTCAGGCAATGCCGCTGTATCTGTCTCTCTGTCTACATTACAATGCCGCAGTCGACGAATGATGATTCGTAAGGGCGTCCTCGAGGGTCATCGAGGGCGCGGGAATCTCACTCAAAGAACGCCTTCCACGCTTCCTTTACCATGAAGCCCTGTACCATTTTACCACCGGAAGCACCTTTGGGACGATTCGGGGAAGGTGTCCAGGCCTCCTCCGACGCCCAAGGTCAGTATTCCACCGGTCTCGCGCTACATCGACCTATGCCAGCGCAGGGGCTCCTCTTCCCTGAGAGTGCGGGTCACGCTTCCCATGGACACGAGTCCTGGCTGAGGAATCTGTCGGCACCTGAACTAGTCAGGGAGGCTCTCCAAGATCCCTCCGATATTGATGCTACCACTGTGACGACTGACCCGTTCTGCGTCCGCCGAACGTGGCTCCTCCAGATCCTGTGTCTACAACCTCGCCGACGCCATGTTTTCAGATCGTTGCTGTCTAAGCAACTCGACTACACAACAATAAGTCCAAGTTCATTCTATGCGGCATTCCTGTCGCCAAATCCACTTGCATTTCCGGAGTTCCGTGCATTCCAGGATGAGGCGATCTACTGGATCTAAGAAAATAACTGTCTTGGAACTTTTACGCGTGCGCGGACCAGCGAAAATAGTAAGTGGCTCTTAGCCACGTTGGAGACGTTACCGTTGCCTCGCATTGATACCAAGGCATATGGGAGAAGTCCTGGCAGGAACGGTGTGCCAAATTCCAAGCTGCTTTCGGCCCGCTTCCCCATGTGTGCGACCATGCCAGACATCTGTCCACCACGGATGACCAGGCAACACATGACGACTCTGCTGGTGCACCCAGCAGTCCTTCAAGAGGAAGTATCATGGACTGCCCTGGTACGTAAGCCACCTGCCTGTGCACATGTTGGGGCACATCTTCGCTTCTGCGTCGCTAACTGCAGCTGGAACACTGCCAGTTGCGGAGAGCATCTTATCCGCGCAGCCGACGGAGACAGCTTCCTTATGCCTGTCATCGACTGGAGATACTGGCTTGCCGTATCTAGTCCTACTGCCCTCGCCACTGCTCCAAAAACAGCACGTTCCTCAGGGTGGAAGCAGCACGATCCGCCTTGAGCAGTTGTAGCTAGCAGTCGGAGAACCGACGTCACCACTCTCACCCAACGACAGAGAGGGTGTGCTCCGTTTGCGGGGCAGCACCTCGCTTAGCGACGCCAAGTGCTTCGATGTCCATGTCATCAACGGCAACCTCGTACAAACCAAGCCTCGTGCTGTTCCTGCCACTGTCAGCCAAGAAGGCCAGGAAGGGCCTGTTGCACGTGACGTGACTGCCAGTTCAAGCTCCACTGGCTACCCGCGAGCGATAACGCTTTCAAACCACCAGCAGCACCTACAGAAACGCAAGCTCGTCTATTCATCGCGGGCATGTGGAAGACGACCCAAAGGACGTGCAATTCAGCATGATCGAACTCGCTTACCAGGACACATGGTGGTTAAGGCTCGAGATCCTCCCACTCTGCCAACTTCGCGTCTGCCATGAAAGAGTAGCATGAGGGAAACAATGCAATTGTAAAGGTACCTGAAATACGGTTTGCCAGAAACATACCTAGCTGCTCGGCATGTCAAGTCGCAGTGTGGCAATGGCCCTAAACTGCGGCGACAGAGCGAATACCAGCATCCGTGGTGTCGTCGCTATATTTTCATGCGAAATCGCAGTGGGGCAGAATTCCATGACGAACACCACAGCAAAGCCAATGCTGCCCACCGGAGGTGTCCTGGACAGCTTCGCGAACCAAAATGCATGGCGGCCACCATTGCACATCCCGGACGAGTCTTCAGGAGCTTTGCGAAGTGGAGGCCCGCGCCGACGTCTGTGGCAAGCCAGTGCAGGTCCCGGAGAATTTCCTCGTCACGGCGAAGCCGAGGCGCCCAGTGTAGCACAGCCAGCACGGCCCTCCGGAGAAAGTTTCAGCCGTTACGGACACTCGCAGTCGTGGCCGAGCGTGATGTATAAAAACAAAGAACTCCCTGTGCCAAGGGTGCTCACGCTAGGAACGCAGGTGGGCGACGAAGAGAACGACGGCAAGATCGGAGCCGCCGGCCTGCAGCAAAGGCGCTGGTCCACCGCGTTAGTGTAGTGGTTAAGGTACTCGGCTGCAGACCAAAAAACGCGAGTCCGATAGTAGCCGGTCACATTTCCGATCGAGGTACAGATGCCAGAGGCCCGTGTACTGTGTGTTGTCAGTACACGTTAAAGAACCCCAGGTGGTCAAAATTTCCGGAGCTCTCCACTACGGGTATTGTCTCCTTCCTATTTCTTTCAGTCCCTTTCCCCTTCCATAATGGACGCTTAGGGGTGCTCCCGGTATGGGCTGCAGAAATTAGCGTCGCTTCCTAAGCGAAACAACGATCATCATCATCATCAAAGGTGCTTTGGCATCGCCTTTACTATTATATATATGTATATATGTATATATGGCTTGAAGGAAATATTTGATGGGTCCGGGTGTTTTCTCAGCGTCCTATCTTATTCCTCACGTTGAATCGAACGACGGAGCTTCAAGTTTAGGAAAAGAGGTGGTTGCAAAATACCGCCATTCAGCTTGAAAGAATTTCGAAGTACCGTCAAGAAATTCAAGCGAATTTACGCCACGCTGATACGGCCGAGAAGTGCGAAACCGTCAACAAAGAAACCGCAACGTGGTATTCGGCCGATGCTGTAACAAAGAAGCAACAATATTCAACAACACGCTGCGAAATTATTCCCATTATTCTCGGTTAGTTCGCTACCTCGATCATGAAATCGAGTGGTTGCCCCCCACTCGCGTCCTCCCAGCAGACGGGCTTCACGTGAGCCTCGACGGTGTGTCGTTGCTTGCAAGCCACATCCGCCATCTGTGCTGCAGGAGACCGTTGGATGCGACATCACCTGCTTCGTGCGATTCCTCGGCGCATCACGCTACGCATCGAGTAGATCGAGCTGGGCAACCTTCAGCTCACAGTCAGCCTACAGCACAGCCTAACTCAAGAAAGAACATCACACCGGCTACATCCCGCACCCTAACGAGAAAAGCCTTCCGCAACACGGAACGGCGCCTCGAAAGCATCGCCGGAAGCGATGAACAAGTCACAATTTACACATGAGGCCTATAGCCCACCGTCGCCTGCCGTCGTTACGCCCCTTTTGCGTCTCAGCCATGGTACGGACTCTGGAACAGGGCCACAACCAAGAGAGCAACGAACTGTCTACCACAATGCCAGCTGGGTGAGAGTGCTTTGTCTAATGGCTTACTGAACTTTTTAGGGACAAGGAAGGTTATAGAAAAACGGACTCGCGTTGAATCGCACATTTCGATGCTTAGAATGTAAGTCGCGGCATCTACTCCTTCTAAAGGTTTGTGGCTAAGGATGCAGCCTGCCACATCAGAGATGTCACAGAAAGACCAGTCAAGGTGACATAAGGCCTTAAATCAGGCTTCTGTTGAACTAACCAGCATACTAATAAGCCGTTATGAATCATCAGAAAAAGATCTGCGCAATCAAGAAAGACAGCTGCTTCAATATTCACAGTTTACGGTTGAAGAAGAATGTTCCAATTATGCCGGTCACAGAAGTGAATTGACCTGCATGTTAAGAAGTCGAAGAAGCTCGCCCGTGATAATTTAAGAGAAAAGGAATGCTTCCAGCGAGAAAGCATTACACCTACAGCTATAATGCACAGGCCTGAGCTGGAAAGTAAATCTTCTGGACTGGATAACATTGTAAATTTGTCTGGCTACGATCTATCAAGTGAGGAACCTAGTGTCTTATCTCGTGGACTTAATTTTTGCCCTGCAACTGGAGGCTATAGCAAATTTCAGTTGGTCAAAGATCTTCACAATTTCGAACGTAGCATGCGCCTCGGTGAACACTTTCACGATAGGTCTTCTACTGAAAATACTAATAGGTCACAGCTGCCATCTTATAAGCATTAGAAACCTCCCTCCTAGAGGGACAAATGCCTAGACTTGTGTGTCACAGCTGTGCAACGTGACGTCCTGCAGGATTATCAAAAACGAACAGGATTTCCACCGCACCTCACTGACAGCGAGCAGAAAGCGACTGAATCCCTTGATAATCGAAAAGATATAATCATCAAACCTGCTGATAAAGGAGGCGCAATTGTTGCAATGGAAAAAAGCACATATACCAGTGAAGGCCAGAGACAGCTCAGGGACGCATTATATTACAAGCAACTAAATCATGCCCAACAAACGATTTCAAAGCTGTTGTACATGATACCCTGATTTCACTTTATAATGTTGGGGAAATTAGCCACACCACACTAAAATCCATAATACCGTTGATCCCAGTAATTTGAAGGTTTTATCTTCTTCCTAAAATTCCTAAGAAAGAGAATTGTGGTAGGCCTATAATTTCTGGAATTGGAACAATGACTGAGAACCTTTCCCGTTACGTGGATAGCCTCATCAACTCGATTGCGTCCAAAATTTCTTCCTTCACTAAAGATACGAATCACTTTCTAACAGTCATTCTTGACCTCCAGGTTTCTCAAAATTCATTTTTCGTTACGTTAGATATTACGTTACTCTATACTAATATTCCTCACTCAGATGGCATCGAGGCAGTCATCAGCGTGTACAACGTTTGCGATCACGACAAACCAGTTTCCGCATCCACGTTAGCTACATTGCTTAAGCTTATTCTAGAACTTAATAATTTAGAATTTGACGGTACACATTACATTCAAGTAAGCGGTACATCTACGGGCACAAGAATCGGAACAAACTATGGAAATATATTTGTTGGGGGATCCTCGAGAACGAGTTCCTTGCAAACCATGATTACGAACCATTTGTCTACAACCGGTTCATCGATGACATTTTTCTTATCTGGCACAATAGTGAATCACAAGTTTTATCTTTCATAGCAGATTTTAATAACACTCATCCGACAATTTATTTTTCGTATTCGTATTCATCTGTCACTGTCACTCTAAGCAATGGAAACCTGCTAACTAATCTTTACAGGAAGCACACGGATCGGCGGCAATATCTTCACTTTAGCAGCAGTCACGTAAAGGACAATAAAACTAGTATTCGCTAGAGCCATGCAGTCAGTTTCGAAAGAATATGCTCTGATAGCAGCTAATTTTTCCGCAACTGTGCAACTTGGGAACGCACTCGAAAAACACAGGTATCCGAGTAGGATTAACCAGACGCCATCAAACGCGCAGAAGATCTGGATCGTTCAGATCTGCTGAGTGCTAACAAAAGATCTACAGAAACTTCGCGTTCTAACCTAATTTTGACACACACGGCATCAGCTCCAAAGGTCAGCCATACTTTAAGGAAACATCTCAACATTGTAGCACAGAGCGAGCGACTCAAAGGAATCCCCAGGGAAAAACCACGCGTGGCATAAAGACGATCGCGGAGCGTTCGTGATTTAATGACCGCATCTAAAACCTCGCGCATGAAGGTTGCCATCTCTGCAACAAACCACGCTGCAAAGTGTGCGCGCACATGATGACATCTAAAACAGTTTCAAGTAGCTCATCCGACATTTCTTTAACATAAACGGTGACTACACATGCGGCAGTACCAAAGTCGTCTATATTCTCGTGTGTTCAACATGCAAAGTTCAATGCATGGGTCAAACGGAGACAAATTTCAGAATTCGTTTTAATAATCATCGTGCCCATGCCACAAGCCTCCCCTATTTACCATTGTGAAAGCATGTCAGTACGCATGGTCACGGTTTCGAGAAAATTAGGACAACCATTATTCAGTCACGTTTGAAAGCAATGGAACACGCATGTTAATAAGATAACTATTGAATTAGGCAAAACAGTTCGATGCCTCTACAAACTTAGAGAATTGATTCCACTAGGTCTAAAAAGTGCGATATATTATGCAAATTTCTACTCACGTCTTTCATACTGTACCCTAGTCTGGGGTACAACAACAACCACCAACTTTAATAAACTAGAACGGCTCCAAAAGAAGGTGTTAAGAATTTTTGAAAATTTTACCGGGCACCCAAGCCTACAACCCGCTGCTCGCCTATTCATTAAACATAAAAAATGCTAAAAGCTTTCAAGTTACACGAATATAAACTCTCCCTTTATATGTATAAAAACAAGCTTCCAAAACACGAAGAACACACTCGTCATGACTGCAGCATACGTAACAGGCAAACGCCAGCACCCCATACACGCACAAACTACGGTAGAGCTAGACTAGAGTATTGCATACCAACACTTTACAATTCCTTAAAAACCCATATAAATATCAGTGCCCCTTTCAGTGTGTTCAAAGCAGATGTGTGTGATTACTTGATGAAGATATAATTTTCTTCATGTTGTGTGCATCATGTTGTATCAGTGCTCCGAAGTTCCTTCTATGTGACTTTTAGATTTTCTTCGTACTATGCTGTTTGTTTTTTTTGACAGTGTTTACAACTGTCTAGAATCCGCTGCATGTGCAGCCCTCTGTAGGCCCCCAAGTCCCGTCAAGCTGTTTGCACAGCTTTTTGCCTGGGGGACCCCCAACAAATCTGTTGGAAATAAAGTGGATTCTGATTCTGATTATGATTCGGAACAATAGTTCAGGCATCAATGAGGACATAGGAAAGGCCACCTGTCTCGCACTGTAACGAAATGACGTTTTGAGTTTTGTTGTCATTTCCGCGGGATATCTTAGGAGCTGTTTTCACATGTTTTGCTCACCATACTGTGTACCACGTGGTCAGACGCAAAGAAAATTTCTAACTTGTGCGCTCATGTACCAATCCCGTGTCGGTCGCGAATTATTTTGTGATACGTAATAAATTTTTATCAATTTTTATTGCCATTTTACTAGCTGCTGCACCTGCATTGTGACTGACCTGCTTACTCTGACGAAGGCCGTGCCACGGCCGAGACATCAGTAAATATCTACAACCTTGGTGTGTGCTTCGTGCAAATTCTATATATATATATATATTGTCACGGTGCAAGAACACGGACGAAGACGACGATCCCGAGGGGAACAAAGAAGACACAGGAGTGGGGCGCAGGCTGACGGTCCGCCATTGGGGCTGCACCGGCTAATCACTCCGTTCTAGAATACACTACCGTTGGAAGCGTATTCCTGTGCCCGTTTCATTTTGGTGGAGGTGCGGGGTACCGCGCAAGACGGAACTCCGCAGCGGATTTGTCATCAACCGCTGTACCATGACCACCGACGACCAGGCCTCTGGATCAAACTCGGCGCCGGCATCCGCACTGTCAGCATCCCAGACGCCACAACACACAGTCGTCCTGACTCACCCCCGTGACCCTGGAACTTTTTCGGGCAAGTCCACCGAGAACGTGGAAAAGTGGCTTGGCGAACGGGTTGCAGCGCACAACCGATGGGACCCCACGGTGATGCTCGCAAATCTTCTCTTCTATCTCCAGGGGCCAGCACGCATTTGGTTTGACACACACGAAGAAGAATTAACCAGTTGGGATGTATGTAAGCAGAAATTGCGCGACCTCTTTGGCCCGCCCGCCGGTAGCAAGTCCGCTGCCGTGAAAGACCTGTCCTGTCGGGCCCAAACAGCCACAGAGTCGTACGTCGCTTACATCCTCGACGTTCTAGCTCTTTGCCGCCTCGTCGACTCCACCATGACCGAGATTGACAAAGTAGGCCATATCCTTAAGGGCATCGCCGATGACGCGTTCAACCTGCTCGTCTTTAGAGACTGCTCGACCGTGGACGAAATTATCAATGAGTGCCGCCGTTTCGAACACGCCAAGAGCCGTCGCATAACCCAACAGTTCACGCGGCTTCCAAACACCGCTGCCACGTCTTCGTGCGAAGACGCTCATCAAGCCCTTCAACCGAGCACCCCGGATAGCGTTGTGCGCATCGTGCGACGGGAAGTCGAGGCTGTGGCACCATCTCTCGTATGCCCATCAGAGAATGCAGAAGCGACAGTCTGTCTCATCAAGGCAGTTGTCCGCGAGGAACTCGCGAACGCGGGCATTCAGCCGGTGTGCTCCATTACCAGGCCTCCAGTCACCCCTGCCGATTCGCTTCCTCGGCCATCACCGACGTTTCGACGATACCGAGATCCAGCCCAGTGGCGAACACATGACGACAGGCCCATATGCTTCCACTGTAGCGGTGTGGGTCACATTTCTCGCTATTGCCCTCACCGCCAGTCCACGTTCTCACGATCTACGTTTTTCTATCGCCGAAATGACAGCCGACGTCCACCGTTCAGTGCCGCGCCGAATGATTCGACGTACTGCGACTCTATGTACCGTGGCCAGTCCTATGGCGACTCGTACCGCAGCCCTCCTGCATCATTCAGACGCTCGAGCCGTTCACCGTCGCCAAACGATCGTCGATCCCGCTCGCCTCTGCCCCGTCGTCCTTCGTCGCCGCGTCCATCCGGACGATCTCAGGAAAACTGAGAAATGCAGCTCCCGGAGGTGACGCTGCATTGGACCCCCGACCTGCAAATCCTCTGATTACTTTGCCGACCCACCAGAACCAAATCGCCGTGGAAATTGATGCCCTACCAGTAACTGCCCTGATCGACACCGGTGCACACATCTCAGTCATGAGCGCTGACCTTCGGAAGCGGCTGAAGAAAGTTCTCACACCTGCCGAGTCCAGCATTGTACAAGTCGCTGACGGAGGGACACCAGCTGTGCTGGGAATGTGTGCCGCTCGTGTAAGCGTTGAGGGTCGTCACACATCTGCGTTGTTCCACGTCCTTGACCATTGCCCTCACGACGCGATCCTCGGCCTTGATTTTTTATCGGCTCACTCAGCTGTGATTGACTGTTCAGCTGGTGTGGTCCAGCTTGATTTGCCTGATGCTCCTGAACCTCCCGACTCGGCGCAGATTCATCTCTGTTCTGCTGACTTTCTTCGTCTACCGCCGCAGGCACTCCCGTATATCAGTGTTGTGCCCAATTTCAGTGTGCCGGATGGCGACTATGTGGTCACTCCGGACGTCAGCACCTTACTCTCGCATGGCGTGTCTTTCCCTCACACGGTAGTGACCATATCGGACCAAAAAGCTTATATGCCGCTGCTGAATTTTACACTCTGCCCTCAGGTACTACCTAGAGGCATATCCCTCGCCACTCTGTCGCCGTCACACGAATACCAGCTTTTGTCCCTCTCGCCGCATCAGCCTTCGACCAGTTCTTCGGCCACCCGCGATTCGCCTGCGGCCACGCCAGCTCCAGCGCACGACGACATCACGAAAATGATCGCCCTAGACTTTTCACCTTCACAAGCCAACGAGCTCCGGCATCTGCTGACCCAGTACTCCAATATTTTTGACATAGGCGGTCGGCCCTTTGGCCAAACCTCGCTGGTGCAGCATCGCATACATACCGGCGATGCCGCGCCCATTCACAGACGGCCTTATCGGGTGTTACACGCCGAGCGCCGAGTCATCCAGGAGGAGGTTGATAAGATGCTCAACAAAGGCATCATTGAACCATCATCCAGTCCGTGGGCTTCTCCTGTCGTTTTGGTAAAAAAGAAAGACAACACCTGGAGATTCTGCGTGGACTATCGACACCTGAACAAGATTACAAAAAAAGATGTATATCCTCTGCCGCGCATCTACGACGCGTTGGATTGTCTCCACGGTGCGACGTATTTTTTATCAATAGATCTCCGCTCCGGTTACTGGCAAACCTCTGTCGACGACATGGACCGCGAGAAGACCGCCTTTGTTACACCAGATGGCCTTTACCAGTTCCGGGTCATGCCTTTCGGCTTGTGCAACGCTCCCGCCACCTTCGAGCGTATGATGGACACGCTCTTGCACAGCTTTAAATGGTCCATCTGCCTCTGTTACTTAGACGATGTCATCGTGTTTTCTCCGACCTTCGAAACCCATCTTGAACGTCTTTGCTCTATTCTTTCGGTGTTCCGCGCTGCAGGCTTACAGTTAAATTCTTCAAAGTGCCACTTTGGTCGCCGCCAAATTACTATCCTCGGTCATCTTGTCGATTCGTCTGGCGTCCCCCGGACCCCGCAAAAGTTCGTGCTGTCCTCGATTTTCCTGTGCCCACATGCGCTAAAGACCTCCGCAGTTTTGTAGGCTTATGCTCCTACTTCCGTCGGTTCGTAAGGAACTTTGCGAACATTGCTCGACCTTTGACCGACCTTCTCAAGAAAGGCGCGCCCTTTGCATGGGGCCCTGATCAAGCTGCTGCTTTCTCAAGCCTTATCACACTGCTCACCACACCGCCGATTCTCGCTCATTTTGACCCATCTGCACCAACAGAAGTCCGTACAGATGCTAGTGGCTATGGAATTGGCGCTGTTTTAGCCCAGCGTCAACGGGGCTACGACAGAGTTATTGCGTACGCCAGTCGCCTGCTTTCCGCCGCTGAGCGCAATTATTCAATCACGGAGTGCGAGTGCCTCGCACTTGTATGGGCAGTCGGGAAATTCCGCCCATACTTGTACGGCCGACCTTTCATCGTTACAACGGATCATCACGCCCTTTGTTGGCTCTCAACACTCAAAGATCCCACAGGTCGTCTAGGTCGCTGGGCCCTACATCTGCAAGACTACACCTACACAGTGGTGCACAAGTCCGGCCGACTACACCAGGATGCCGATTGCTTGTCTCGGCACCCTGTCGACTGCCCAGGCTCCGATGATGCGCCTGCTGGAATCTTCACGCTCTCGGCCTTCCACAACATCGCACAAGAGCAAGAACGTGACGCCAACTTACTCGACCTCATCAGCCGCCTCCATGCATATCCGTCAGACCCTTCGCTGCGTATGTACCTCATTCTGGATGGCATCTTATACCGCCGAAATATGCGACCTGAAGGGAACGAGCTGCTCTTAGTTGTTCCCACGCATTTGCGGTCAACTGTACTCGCACAGCTACATGACGTACCCACCGCCGGCCACCTTGGTGTTTCCAGGACGTACGACCGTGTCCGGCGACGATTTTTCCGGCCAGGACTCTACCGTTCTGTACGACGTTATGTTGCGGCTTGCGAACCTTGCCAACGTCGCAAAAAGCCCGCTTTGCCTCCAGCTAGACTACTCCAGCCAATAGAGATACCCACGGAACCATTTTATCGTGTCGGTCTTGACCTGTTGGGCCCTTTTCCAACATCCATAAATGGAAATAAGTGGGTCGCCGTCGCAACGGATTATGCTACCCGCTTTGCTGTAACACGAGCCATCCAGACCAGTTGCGCCACCGACGTTGCCGACTTTCTGCTGCGGGATGTTATCTTACACCACGGAGCTCCTCGACAGCTTCTCACGGACAGGGGCCGTTACTTCCTATCCCGAGTTATTGAGGACCTACTTCGGTCTTGTGCCACCCAACACAAGCTAACGACGGCATACCATCCTCAAACAAACGGGCTCACAGAACGCCTGAACCGCACACTTATTGATATGCTATCGATGTATGTCTCCTCCGATCATCGTGACTGGGACGTAGCCCTTCCTTTTGTGACGTTCGCCTACAACTCGTCACGTCACGACACCGCTCTCTACTCTCCGTTTTATCTTCTCTATGGCCGTGAACCGACATTACCTTTCGACACAATCTTGCCTCACGATCTCCAGTCCCCGTCTGAATATGCTCGCGACGCCATGACTGCTGCAGCTAAAGCACGTCAAATTGCTTATCACCGTCTTTCTGAGTCCCAATCACGACAGAAATCTCTATATGACAGCCACCACCGTGATGTCCAGTTCTCCGCAGATGACCTCGTCCTCCTCTGGACTCCTTCAAGGCACGTCGGCCTCTCGGAAAAGCTGCTCTCCCGCTACTCCGGCCCATATCGCGTTGTCCGACAACTCAGTGATGTGACCTATGAAATAGCTCCTGCCGATGCTTCCTCGTCGTCCGCGTCGTCTGATGTCGTCCACGTCAGTCGTCTCAAGCCTTACCACGTGGCCGCGGTCTAGCTGGCGCCGGGTCGGCGCTCTTGCCGCCGGGGGTGATGTCACGGTGCAAGAACACGGACGAAGACGACGATCCCGAGGGGAACAAAGAAGACACAGGAGTGGGGCGCAGGCTGACGGTCCGCCATTGGGGCTGCACCGGCTAATCACTCCGTTCTAGAATACACTACCGTTGGAAGCGTATTCCTGTGCCCGTTTCAATATATATATATATTAGTAAGGGTGGCAATCCTTATGAGAATCATTCCTGAAAAAATGTTCATAAATTATTGAGCAAAATCAACAAAGCGCATTGTAAAAACTATTGACAAATAGTTCCAACAAAATGTTTTCAAGTAGCAACTACATGTTGAAACGTTCTTGAAAATGGCAATTTTAAGAAAATGTTTATTTGTTGTTCAGAAATTGTTGACTGCCATAGTGAAAAGTTGTTGATAATGTCTTGATTGACAACACCGAAAAGTGATTGTCAGGTTGTTCATACAACGTTGCCCGCAAATGGTTACTTTACTGTTGCAAAATCGTGAACAGCAACCTTAAAAAATTGTTCACAATATGTTGTAAAACTCAATAAGTCCAGATCAAACACAATGGTTTTTGGGGAAATTCATCAATAATCAGGCACCTTGATTTGATTATATGTCTCTTTATAAGTGCCTGGGGAGGTTCCGCACTTGTTTTCTCTACAATTAAATTGCTGCAAAAAGCTAGACAAGCCTGCAAACTTGATTGCACAGAGTTTTATTGCTCAGCTTACATTACATAAAACATTCAAAGTTGTGCATAAATAAAATAAATAGAATTGTATGTTGTACAATACAAGTATTATAAAGGAGATTTATTGGAGATCAAAGAGATCAACCGGCTGCCGGTCGAAGGATCTGCCAAGTGTGTTCTCTGAGCTCGAGCTCCCTGCTGCACCGCACGATGCTGCTGCCTCTGCGACGGCGCTCTTCTTCTTCATTACAATGGCCCCGCGGAAATAAAGGAGCCATCCTGGCGACCTAGGTTTCAGGAGAGACAGTGGGATCGTGGTACGGCTTGAGCCGCTGAACGTGGACAACTTCACGGTTGCGACGTCGCATATCAGACGGCGGCGTGAGCGGCTCAACCAGGTAATTGACCGGTGAAGTTCGTTCGAGTACGCGGAATGGTCCGTCGTATTTCGGAAGTAGTTTTGAAGCGAGCCCTGGTGCGCGGTGCGGCACTGAGAGCCAGACGAGAGCGCCCGGGACAAAAGCAGGAGTGGAGTTCTGGGCGTCGTGAACTGCTTTTTGGCGGATCCGGTCGTCAGAGGTGAAACGGCGGGCCAGCTGGCGACATTCTTCAGCGTGTCTGGCGGCTTCAGAGATTGGCAGGCATTCTGATGAATCCGGTCTGTACGGCAGAATTGTGTCGATGGTGTCTGAAGGATGACGGCCGTAAAGAAGGTAGAAGGGCGAGAAACCAGTGGTGGTCTGCGTCGCGGTATTGTAGGCGTTGGTGATGAACGGAAGAACAAGGTCCCAATTGGAGTGATGAGGCGTGACGTACATGGCGAGCATGTTACCCAGAGTTCGATTAAACCGCTCCGCAGTGCTATTGGTCTGTAGATGATAAGCAGTGCACGTGCGTTGAACAATAGCGCATCGGGCAAGCAGTTCTTCGGTGACCTCTGATAGAAAAGCGCGCCCACGGTTGCTCAGAAGTTCTCACGGGCCTCCATGACGTAACACAAAACAGCGTAGTACGAACGTGGCGACCTCTTGCGCTGTAGCGTTTGGTAGAGCAGCAGTCTCGGCGTAACGGGTCAAGTGGTCAACTGCAACAATTATCCACCTATTGCCGTTAGGAGTCAATGGTAGCGGTTCATTAAGGTCTATGCCCACGTGATCAAAGGGTCGGGATGGACACGGCAAAGATTGGAGTTCACCGGCGGAGTTGGGCGGCGGCACTTCGCGGCGTTGGCACTCGCAACAAGAGCGCACGAAAATTCGAACATAATTATACATTCCTCGCCAGTAGTAGCGTTCTCGAAGCCTTTCGTACGTCCCGAAGACTCCTGCGTGACCACACTGGGGGTCGGTGTGGAACGAGGAGCAGATCTCTGATCGCAGAGCTCTTGGGATATTGCAAAATGAGGAACCTGGCGGCGAAGCGCGCGGGAAGCGTGAACGTTCGACGTGTCCGAAAGAAGCTTGAGAAGAGATGCAGTCCAGGAGTCGTTCTGCTGTTCAGCAGCAACAGTATCAATGTCCAGTGATGACAATGTGGCTTCGCAGAGGTAGTCGTGAGCGGCCTTCGGTGGGAGCGGTGATCGGGAAAGCGCGTGCGCGTCGGAATGCTTCCGTCCGGAACGGTGCACCACGCGGATGTCGTATTTTTGAATTCGCAGGACCCAGCGAGCGAGGCGTCCTGAGGGGTCTTTTAACGGCGAAAGCCAGTAAATGCGTGGTGGTCAGTGACTACGTCAAAAGATCTGCCGTATAAATACGGGCGAAACTTTCCAAGCGCCCACACGATGGCTAAACACTCCTTTTCTGTTACGCTGTAATTGCTCTCCGTTTTGGTTAACGTGCCACTTGCATACGGCACGACGTATTCGGTGTGGTCAGGTTGACGCTGTGCTAACGCGGCACCCGGACCTACACCGCTTGCGTCGGTGTGGACCTCGGTTGGTGCTTTAGGATCAAAATGGCGAAGGATGGGTGACGTCGCGTGAAGACGGCGCAAGGTGTCGAAGGTGGCGTCGCAGGCAGGGGACCATGACGTGATATCTTTAGTGCCGCCTAGGAGCTGAGTGAGAGGCGATAAAACCGAGGCAATGTTTCGAACGAATCGTCGGGAATAGGAACATAACCCGATGAAACTGCGGAGTTGCTTGATGGTAGTGGGTTTAGGGAATGCAGTGACGGCTCGTAGCTTCTTGGGATCTGGAAAGATTCCGTCCTTGGAGACGGAGTGGCCTAGAATTGCGAGCTGACGGACTGCAAATCGACATTTCTTCAGGTTCAGTTGCAAACCGGCGTTGCTCAAGCATGTGAGTACTTCTTGAAAGCGGCGCAGGTGCGTTGCGAAATCTGGGGCAAACACCACAATGTGGTCAAGGTAGCACAGACAGATCTTCCATCTGAGGCCACGCAAAACGTTATCCATCAGTCTTTCGGACGTAGCAGGCGCGTTGCAAAGTCCGAAGGGCATGACGGTAAATTCATACAAGCCGTCTGGTGTAACAAAAGCGGTTTTTGGGCGATCAGCCTCTGCCATCGGTACCTGCCAGTAGCCGGATCACAATTCTAACGAAGAGAAGAACTCAGCTCCTTGCAAACAGTCGAAAGCATCATCAATGCGTGGTAGTGGGTAGACGTCTTTCAGCGTGATCTTGTTCAGTCACCGAAAATCGACACAGAAGCGGATGGAACCGCCTTTCTTTGGGACAAGTACCACAGGAGAGGCCCACGGGCTCTGCGAAACCTGCAGCATGCGAACACAGGACTGATGTAGGCGTGAAGTCGGCCAAAGTCGGCAGCGATATCGGCCTAAGTCGGCAAATCGCGCTCGCGCTACTTTCACCCATATCTGCCCGATGATGACCAGCCAGAATGGCTCCCCTGTGGCGAAGCCAACATGGTTCGAACTTGGCCAGCCAGAGTGGGTGTAATATGGCCAGCCAGAGTGGGCGAAATTTGGTCAGCCAGAGTGGGCGAAATTCGGCCAGCCAGAATGGGTGAAATTTGGCCAGCCAGAATGGGTCGGATTGGGCTAGGTAGCATTGGCCGATGTTGCGGGCATTCAGGCTTTTTTGGCGTTTGTCAGCCCCGCCATCGGGAAACCCCTTGCGCGACCGTTCACAGCCATAATGGTGTTTCTAGTGTTTACCCCGCGTGTGTCGCGCCGTTTTAATTGCAAAAATCTTTATTTTTGTGTTTTCACATTTTCGAAGGGCTTTGAAGGCATTTTCGAAGGCACTATGAAATGGACCAACAGTATTTTGTGTAAGTGTGCCTCTCAATCGCACGCGAAAGCTCTATTAACACAGTAATAAGTGAGGATAAATGGATCCTCTGTACTTTCTATTATTGCGTTCTAAACGAAACAAATAACATAACAAGAGAGGTTTATAGAGAAAAGCGCTATTTCATTTATTTTGTGAAGTCTGTAATTGATAATATGCTATTCTCGTGTTGCATCGTCGTAGTGGAAAAGCTTCGGCAAGGGTGGAACCTGGGGGAAAAGCCTTGAGAATTTAGCACAGCTGTGGAGCACATCAGCACTATCTATCATTGTACGCAACTTATGTGCGACTCATGAACAAACGCAGAAATTCAAGAAATGTCAGAAACATCTCATAATCGGGCACTACTTTAGAAAATAACAAATAAATTTGTCCTTTCAACTATATAATGAATCTATGTTGAATATTCAACCCCCAGATCTTGGCTTCGTGTCGCTTTAGATACCCAAAGGGGGGAAAAATAAACATGAGTGAAAGTTCTCTTGCAAAGCAGTTTTAAAAGTGGCACATTAGTTGAAATAGGTGCATTTTGCGTTATAATAAATTTCATATTTTTGGCATACATCGGAAAGGAAAACATGTAGAAGTGAGCTAACACGACACACACTAAGGATGGGGCCTTTAGGTTAAAATGTCCTTAAATGACAGGTGCAAGGCGCATTATGAGCAGATATTGGAGGAGGAACTTTTCAAGGCTACTTTAAAGATGTCATCGCGTGCCGAAGTGTCGCACGTGTCTCACACCAAGGAACGCGTGTTCAGTATCACGTTATCTTTAAAAATACGGGCAAGAAAAAAATGTTACGATAACTGCAAGTCGCCACACAATGGGTGTTTATACAAGCACAGCATCAACTATATCAAGTAAAATTGCTTTGGGACAACGCGTGTAGGCTCTTTATTCGAGAATATAGAGCCTACGCACTTCACGACACAAATAATATATAAAGGTGGAACCGGTACTTTAACATCGCAACAAGAAGTGCCACGCCCCATTCTGAAAACTGGCCAGCAACTTACCGAATTTCGGCATCCGCTGTGCACTGTTCAGCTGTGAGTCAGCAATACAAATTCGGCGACGACACTGTAGTCTCCCCAAAAGACGCAGGCTTGTGTTGATGCACAACCGATGTCCCAGTTGTGATGGGCATTGTCTTAGGAGGTACACTGGCCAACGAATCGCGCAATCAACTTGAATGATCGATAAACGCGGTATATGCGCCGACACGCATAGGCAGACTGCGTGCCCCGTTGAAACTCGTTCGTACACCTTGTATATTGGTAGGAATGCTTGTACCTGCAGCCGCGACGAGAGAGCCCGGAATACAAGTTCTCAGAGAACGGTGCGGTCGCCCCTCCGAAGGAAGTACCAAAAGCAGGTTCAGAACGACATCCTTTGCAAACTGTAGCTGCGCACAGCTGACGTCCATAGAGGGGGCCCTGACAATGGCGGTCAGTTCGGAAGTAGACGCGCGTCCCCCCCCCCCCCATTCCATCACACATCTTGTTATGTTTAGTTGCTGCCGGCCTAGCACGTGCTAGCCTACTTCTAAGCAGGACGCCCGCGTTTCTCTTTCTTTCTTTCTTTTTTTACTTTTGTAGCTGTCGCAAAACGGCGAAGACACCAGGGCAAACATATATGCACAATGGCGGGGACACCCGCTGGGACTGCATTTGTTAAGTGCAGCATGGTGCAACCTATGGAGTGTGCTCGTATGCATGTGTTCTCTTGCCAGCTACCTGTAGCAGAGGGTTTCGCAATGGCTGAACCACCCATTCTAGCTAAAGACGCGAGCGAAACGCTGCACTGCACGCAACAAACACAGCGAGGGCGCGCGGCGTTGTCATGGTGCATGAATTTCTGCCATTTTCTGCAGGGCAGGAAAACACGTGCTGCCTTCCCTCGCGACAAGAAGTACAGCGATGACTGTGTCTCTGCGCGCCCTTCTTTTGCTCTCGTTGGTTATAAATAAATGAGTTGTTAAATATCAGAATACGGACATGTGTGCTTATAGCAACGCCATAGTCTCACACGAACGTCAACGCCATAGTCTCACACGAACGTCAGTGATAAATCCGACACACTGCAGAGAGCATTCAGTCAAGCTCGATATATTCTGCGCATCTAACTAGTACAACGTAACCGATGGCTGATGTGTAAACGAATTCGAAAGGTGCGGCAAGAATACACTGACGGTAGTTACAGACAAAAAAAGCAAGAAAGGAAGGAATTATACACAACGCCGTGGGCGTATTAAGGAATAATTGGACTATTGTATCTGCGTGGTAGTAGAGAGCATGGAGGTGCAAAAGGGAGGTATAAGTTTACCCGACCAGTAGACAATTATTATTTTCTGTTGCTGGGCTTATGGGAGCTGCGATACATGCGTTGGGCTGTAATGGAGCTCCTTTTTAAAGGAATGCGCTAGTATCACTAACGCACTGATGACATGTAGTGGAAGGGCACGTCAACAACAGCTTGACTTAGGCGAGTTTATTTATACAGTAACCATGCAAGAACTTATGAAGAAACTAGGGGACAGAAGAGAGCTCTTATTTTCAACAATTTTTTTTCAGTGCATGCTTCCTGATTTTATATAACATAAAATACGCAGATCGCCTGCACAAGAACACTATGTGATCACGTACACTCTCGTATAACTAACCAGAAAAGCTCTCTATATATCAATTACAGGTGTGTGCATTGGTTTGCTACTTTTGAGATGAAAAATGCTTGCCATATTACTGCTTTCTTTTTTCGTTTCTGCCTTTCTTGTAAATGTCGCTTTCTTATTTTTTCATTTTTGCCATTTTTGCAAATGTCGTGGTCTTGACAAGAGCACTTCATTTGAATTTAGAATGCAGAGGGACCTATGCATTTCATGGTCCTCTGAATATAGAGTTAGCCCTAGATCTGTTTTGTCCCCTCGCTGTCGCGCTGTTAGCTCTGTATACCGTTCCTTTGCATAGGTTGCTAAATGTCAGTATATATAGTATAACGTCGGTTGCGAGACTTTATCTCCGCTTCAGCGCACCAGAAAGTCTGCGCTAGATCTTTCTTTGTCTCCTCGCTGTTGCGCTGTTACCTCCGTATGCCTTTTCCTTGCATAGGTTGCTAAATGTCTGTAGTATAGCGCCGCTTCCGACTGTTTATCTTTGCTTAGCACATCAGTGGTGGTTATGGCGGTCGATGTAAACACGAGCTACTTCTATTTCTGCGAATGTTAATTTTCTGACATGCACTGTCAGATAATTTTCCATCATGCTTGTCGATCCTTCTGGCTAATGTAGCTGTTGCGACAGCCTATTTCGCAAAGTTCTCGCAAAACACCCTATACATGTATATATCAGTAGTTTCTCTATATGCATGTTCTTTGTGCACCGTCTTTATAAAAAGCAAAGCGCGCGAACAGAATATTATATGCTGCTTAAAACACATGCGCTATGTTCCGGCTCTGAAATGCGTATACGTGCGTGAATATATGAAGCCCAACATCTGGGGCCGAATTCACAAAACTTCTCTTTCGTAAGTGCGTTTTGCCATTGGTCAGTTGTAACATTCCAACACTGACAGAGACAGAAGATTTTATTCTTCTTCTTTCTCTTCCCCCGTTCCCCCGCCAAAGCAGTTCTTCGTCGTCTTTTAGTCGCTACACTCTCCCTGGCTTTGTTTTGTCCCTCCGCTGGATATAGGGAATCACATTGCTGATGGCAGCTATTTCCATGACACCATCTTCCGTTACGCAGCCGATGGTCTTAAGTATTCCGTCTTTTGTAGCCGTGTTGGTCACCTTAAATGGTCCCAACAGTTTTGTATTATGACTGTCGTAGCCTTTCCGTATCAAAACTAGATCACCTAGAGTAATATTGGGGATCTTGTTGTTATGCCGCTTGTCAAACGCTCGTTTAAGCGACTCCCTGTGTTTTCTTTGGCTCTCTGCAGTCTTCTTGGTCTCCTCAAGGTGTAGTTTTGTCTTGATTTCCAGCGTGTCGTCTGCAGGCAGATACGCCGGTTCACCGAAGGCCGCATATTGGGCACTGCATCCCAAAGCACTTGTATGGGATCTATTATGATGCGACACTGCTGCTTGTAGGCAACATTTCCACCCTCCTGGGAATTCCGGGTACATTCTTATGTATTGCTTTATGTCTCGTATGACCCGTTCTGCGAGCCCGTTGGCTGACGAATGGTATGGGGCTGTGAACTTCAGGGTGATGTTTTTTTCTTGTGCCCACTTTGCAATTTCCTGGCTCCTAAATGCCGATCCATTGTCCGATACTATGCATTTCAGTCCCTTAAACATGTCTCTGCTCAGTAGTGCTATGACGGTTTGCGCATTCTCTCTTCCTGGCTTGGCCGCAACAATCCTTGAGCATTCGTCAATGCATACTAAGAAAGACTGAGTTCTCCTCACGCCTTCGCTTTTTTTTTTAGCTCAGCGAAGTCAACATGAATGGTCTCAAATGGCACACTTGAGTGAGGTGGGAATATCATAGTGTCTGTTTTCTGTTTGTATTTAGCCTTGTTGATTTGACAATTGTGGCAGGATCTAATGTAATCGGCGATATCATTCTTCATTCCTGGCCATGTAAATCGCCTTCTCAATTTGTAATAGGTTCGCCAAAACCCATCGTGTCCTCCTGAATGTGGGCTGTCATGATACAGCTCAAGAACCTTTCGTACCAACGTAGCTGGAACCTGGAACTTTCTTCCTATGGGGATCAATTGCTCTGTACCTTCCTAGAGTTTGAGTGGGTTCACACTTTCCTTGTCCCCACATTCACTGATTACTGGAAGCCGAGAAAGTGCATCAGCATCTGATAATTCTTGCCCGCTTCTGTGTGCGACTTCGAAGTCAAACTGCTGGATTTCACTGATCCATCGGGCTATTCTCCCTTTTGGTTGTGAAACATTCAGCAAATGGGTAAGTGCCTGATGATCAGTGTATAGTTTGAATTTTGCACCTTCGATGTAAGAGCGAAGATACCTCATTGCGAGAACAACAGCCAATGCCTCCTTCTCTGTTGTGCTGTAGTTCTGCTCTGCCTTCGTAAACGTATACGAATAGTAGCCAATAACTTGGGCTCCTCTTTCATGTTTTCGCTGATACAGAACAGCACCTGCACCGAAGTTGGAAGCATCTGTCGTCAGTTCAAAGGGAAGACTGAAATCGGGTAGCGTAAGGATCGGATCTGATGATATGGCTGATACTAAGTCGTCGTAAGCCTTTTCACATTCATCAGTCCAAATAAAATCGGTGTTCTTGTGAAGCAAATTGTTCAATGGTTTTGCTCGGGCCGCAAAATTTTTTATGAAGTTTCTGAAGTGTCCGGCATGCCCAAGGAAAACTCTGAGCGCCTGTACACTATCTGGCTTCTTCATGTGCCTTACGCGCGCCACGGATTCTTCCTTAGTGCTTTTAGTAAATCCATCCAGGACGCGTCCAAGAAATGTAATTTTTGTCTTGAAGAACTCACTGTTCTTAAAATTTACTTTCAGTTTAGCTTCGCTCAGTGCGATCAAAACAGCAGTCAGGTGTTCAGCGTGAGACGTTTCATCTTTTGAATAGACTAAAATACCGTCGACATAGACGTTGCAAAATACTCCAAGAAAGGGTTTCAAGATGCCATTCATCATCTTTTGAAAACAGGCAGCGCTGTTCTTCCACCCGAAAGGTGAGCGATTGTACTCATATACGTCAAAGGGAGTGACAAAAGCCGTGTACATTTTATATTCCTCTTCGAGTGGTACCTGCCAAAATCCTTTGCAAAGATCTATTCTGGAAAAGATTTTGCAACCTCCCGTTTCTTCAATTATGCCATCAATTCTTGGCATAGGAAAAGGGAATGGGTCCGTTTGGTGATTCAAGATTCGGTAGTCTGTACATAGTCTCAAAGATCCATCTTCTTTGGGAGCCAGCGTAATTGGTGAGGCGAACGTAGACACCGATGGTCGTATGATGCCAGCATCTAACATATATTGGATCTCGTTTTTCAACCAAATTTTCTTCTCGCATGACATGTTGTAAGGCTTTCTCCTGACCGGTGTAACGTCTTTCAGCTTGAAAGGAACCGAAAATTTTGTTGTTGCTGGTGGGTAGTTGCTTAAGCAGACAAGTTCGGGGAACTTGTGGCGGACGTCGTCTTCACATGTAATAAGGCGATCTGCGATACTCAAGGAGGCGCACGTCTCTTTCGCCACAGTCACTTCATCATTCCAATAAAGGTTTAACTTTAGGGTCTTCATATCAGGTCGGGAGAGTAAAAATTTGTAGTCACACCCTTTTACTACGAGAGCGTCAATGTCAGCATTCTGGCCTTGAAAGGAGACACTTGTTCTCACCCATTTATCGTAAATTTGTCTCGTCCCATCAAAACTTTGTACTTGTACCGACCTCCCTCGAATAATTTCTTTCCTCTTTACAAGTGCCTCATTTATGACAGACACAGATGCCCCACTATCTACGAGAGCATCAACATCTTCACCATTTACGTTTAGTTTGATATACAGAAGGTTAAGAGCCGTTAGAAAAACAGTCTCCAATTTTGTCGTCAGGTGGGAGTGTGCACCCTCTTTTATTCGTTTTTTGTTTCAGCTGCATCTGGATGCGAAGAATCCATTTGCTCTTGGTAGTTACTGGCATCGGAGATTACATTAACCGCTCGGTTTCGGCCATGCCAATTGTCATGATCACGTGACCTCCAAGGTGCCCTGTCGGGATGGTAATCTGGTCGACGTGGGTTCTGGGAATTCCAATCAATTGAGAGGTTCCTGATAGAAACTAGAAGTTCCTCGACAGTTTTTGGCGATTGCACTTGTGCCTGTCTCTGGAGTTCCTTAGGAAGGCCGTGAATAATGAGCGGAACTATCGCCGACTCCGGAAGTTCCGGGTTTGCCATTTGAAGAAGCCGCCTTTTCTCATAAAAATACTCGAGGGGCTTTCCTGATCGAAATTTGTAAAAAATTGCTCGGTCCTACCTTTCAACGGGGTTTTCGTCGAAAGCTGCCAGGAAACTGCTTTTCCACTCATCCCACATGTCGGTCTCGTGTCCAGCGTAGTGAAGCTCGTACCACTTTCGAGCCAGTCCGGTAAGGAATGGACGCATGTTCCTGATGCGTTCACTGGATTCTTGCCACGAGTTGTCCTCACACGTGTGTTCGTAGAACTTGATCCAGGTTTCCGGCCTTGTGCTTTCACCATCAAATGGATCAGGCTTTCCTATCTCCTTGTTGGGTCTTTGTTGTGCTTGGATGACGGCAAGAAGACTATCCATGAACTGCTGCTGTCGCTCTGGGTGCTGTTGTTGACGGTGGAGAATTTCCATGAGGCATGAGCTAACGGAATAATCTTCTTTACTTGGCGCAACCCTTGACGACGCTTTCAAGAGCGGCCGCATGATGTATTCTTGAAACTCGGACTACTTCAGTTTCATCTTCACTGATGGTTGGTTGTCGATCTCCTCCGGCGTCTTCCCAGCCTTCTGAGCGACGAACTCACGTAGTTCGGACGTTGTGATACTTTCAGGCAATTCATACGTTTCTTCATCGACGTCGCACGTCGAAAAATATGGCCTGCCCCTTGAACTTCGGGATAAAGTCAAAGTTATCCACATAGTTGCGTTCTTAATCCTGCCGAAGACTGCGCCAATGTAACATTCCAACACTGACAGAGACAGAAGATTTTATTCTTCTTCTTTCTTTCTCTTCCCCCGTTCCCCCGCCAAAGCAGTTCTTCGTCGTCTTTTAGTCGCTACATCAGTCGGCTTCTGTAATGATATGTCCAGCATCGGGACTGGCTGAAATTTTCTCTTACGAGCATTTTTGTCGTAAGTTGCTTTTGTGAATACGGGCCCTGATTCTTACGTCGAATCTCTCAAGTGAATCTCGTCTCGACCGGATCTCAATTGTGTTATACAGAAGGATTCTAAAAACGCCCGGCCGATATCAACCATGAAGGTCTGCGGCGTAGACGACATAGCCTGGATGGAGGACGGCAGAACAGGCTCAATGTTTCTTGTGAAACAATCTTTCTAGGCAAATATCGTGCCGAATTTGTAATTCTCCAGACGATACTGAATAGTCGGAGCCACATTTGCCGGAGAAAGTTGTCGGCTCAGACGACGCCGGCTCTAAGGCGGCATACTCGGCACAATGTTGCCAGTAAAAGGCGACGGCTTGCCCATATTGCCTATAGAACGGCAAAATCGGTGCCATATTTCCCGTTGAAAGCCACCAGATCAGCCGATGTCGGCAATAGCGCGGCATATGCGGACCTATGTTGCCGATTACAGTCGACGGCCTGCCGATATCGGCGGGGCAGAGGCTACCATGACCCGACGTTACCAGTCATTGATGGCATCTTAGCCGATACTGGCTCACTGCCGGCGACATCAGGCCGTGGATCGGCCGCGCTCTGCCGCCATAAAACCACCATCGGCCCTACGTTGCGTGCTGCCTGGGGACCTGTTCATGAATGACTCGATTTTGCGTGGCGGACATGCGATATGGTCTTTGTCGCAGGGGTGTGTGTGAGCCAGTGTCGATGTGGTGCGCGACGGTCGATGCACGGCCGAGGGTTTTTTGGGAAACATCGAAAGAACGGCGGAAGTGCTGAAGTAGAGTGAGGAGCTGAGACCGCTGGTAAGGTGTCAGGTCTTTGGCGACGAATGGGTTGAATACATCTTGCGATGCTCAGTCAGGTACGGAGAGGACGCTCAGTTCACTGACGGCAGCAGAAGAAACCTCGGCGGTGGCGGACACAATTCGCGCAGAACCGACCGGCTCAACGTATCCGAGGCATTCGCGGCTTCGTAGTGTTAACGGTGATGAAAGGTGATTATAAGTAGGAATTGCACTGGAAAGAGCAGTGAGGTCAAGAGCAGCGAATGGCAAAGAAGGCGCTTTACGGGTAAAAAACTTCTGAAAGGGCGTGACTATGACAGTGCCGTCGGATGTAGCGCTACAAGAGACTGTTACGAATGCTGAAGAGCACGGCGGAATACGGGTGTCTTCCTTCACGAGAAGTATAGCTGAAGACTGGGCATCGACGGAGGCGAGGTCACCAAGTTGAGAAAGTTCAATCTCAGCTCGAGCACAATTAATGACGGCATTGTGGCGCGAAAGAAAATCCCATCCTAGGATAATGGCGTGTGAGCACGATGAAAGGACGATGAACTCTATCGTGTATAAAACGTCCTGAATGAGCACACGGGCTGTGAAGGCGGCGGTCGGGTGGACGGGCTGAGCACTGGCTGTACGAAGCGACAATCCCGACATTGGCGTCGTGACTTTACGAAGCGAGCGACAAAATCCGGCATCCATCACTGAAATAACGGCACCAGTATCGACAAGAGCGACTGTAGCGACATGTTCAACGAGCACATCAATAATATTTACAGGTGAAGGTCGAGGACTTCGGTATGTCGACACGTGCGCAGTTCTTGCCTCGGGAACTGCGTTGTCTAGTTTCCCTCTTCGTTAGATATTGGCGGTAGACGCATCGCGGACAGCGATAGGCGGCGCGGGGAGGGCGGTGATCGTTCTGGGAGCGAGATGGCGGTGGCTCGTAGGGTCCGTAATGCGCATTTACGTCGCGCGGCCAATAGGGAGCTCGTCGGTCCTCATCAAATGACCGCACCTGGCGGAGGCAGAGCCTCGCGACGTGTCCGGGATAAAATAATACAAGTGGAAAATTGATACAATACAGGAGGAGGTCCCAAAGTAAAAATTTTCAGGGGGACCACCTGTTAATACATGTATAAAAAATTTAGAACAAAGATTGGCAACTAAGGAAAAAACAGCAAGCAAATAAAATGAAGCGAATGTAATGAAAGTTAGTCAAACCTGCGGTAGTTCAAAATATAGAAATCCAAATAAAAGTACAGCAATGATAGAACAGATAAATAATTGAATAAGGTGATTATAACAACGTAACACATACACATCATAACCAACACAGTTTGTCACTTCATAAGCTGCGTATGCACATTATATATAGATACACGCATATACATACGTATAGATACGCATACACTTAAATGCACATAGTTATATTTGAACAAACAGACATATATGGACATATGTATGTATTTAGGTGGCGCATCTGGTTAGTAAGAACTGTTTGAGATTCCGTCGAAAACAGTGTAATGAAGGGCTTGATTTAATAACAAGTGGTAATGAATTCCAGGTTGAAATTGCAGAAAACAAGGCAGTCATTTTTCCGCAGTTGGTGTTTACTTTCGGAAGCAAAAGGTTACTATTCTCAGAAAACCGTGTGTTATTAGAATTGTGAAGATGTGTTAGGGTAGGTATGTCAGTGGGAATGTCACCGATTCTTCTTCTGAATAATAAAATACAAAGTTTTAGTTGAGAGATGGAAATGAACGGTAGAATTTCGAGAGAGCTAAAGAGGGGTGCTGCTGATGCTGTGTACGAACTATGTGTGATAATGCGGACTGCTCTTTTCTGAAGATGAATGAGAGATGTGAGATGTGTGGTGTAGGTATTCGCCCAGGATGAAATGCAGTAAGGTGACTGTTAATGAAAGCATGGTAAAGTGATTTTAGAATATGTTGCTGAAAACAATGTCTTGTGCGAATGAGTACGCAGATGCCAAAAGCAGCTTTCTTGATGACAGAATTTACATGAATGTTATATTTAAGTTGAGGATCTAATTTGGCACCTAGAAAACTAATGAACTTTGATGGGCTAATCACGCAGTTATCCATATATATTTCGGGCGTTATTGTAACTTTTGTTTGGGACGAATGAAATAACATAAAATTTGTTTTAACAGGGTTGATTTTCAACAAGTTATTTTTGCACCATGCTACAGGATTCGCGACATCGGTGTTTAATTTTACTACTAGTTTGGTAAGATCTTTGTCACTAGAAAATATCGTGTTATCATCCACATAAAGGATGCAGTCAGAAGAATGAAGTGATGATGGTAAGCCATTAATGTAGATGAGAAACAAAAGAGGTCCCAAAATTAAGCCTTGAGGAACCCCCTTGTTAGTTGTTATCGGAGAGGATAAAACACCGCCATAGTTGACAATCTGGCGTCTGTTAGTGAGGTTGCTCTGTAACAGCGCTAAAGTAGGCCCACATATTCCCAGGGATTCAAGTTTAGCATACAAAATAGAGTGGTTAATAGTATCGAAGCCTTTATTTAAATCAATAAATACTGCCCCTGCCCACTGCCCATATTCGATGATCTGTTTTATGCTGTCAGTTAGTTTCATCAGTGCTAATTCGGTAGATAACTTAGCACGGAAACCGAACTGCTTGAATGACAAAAGGTTAAACCGGGTGAGATAGTCCACCAGGCGATTAACAATGAGCTTCTCAATTACCTTACTAAAGAATGGGAGGATGGTTATAGGGCGATAGTTAGAAAACACATTTCGGTCTCCCTTTTTGAATACAGGGGTTACTTTTCCGTGTTTGAGGATTGTAGGAAAAATTCCAGAACGAAATGCAGTATTAATAAGATCTGAAAGCACAGATGATAAGTCATGCGCAACAAGCTTCATTTTAGATGGATAAATTGAATCGAGGCCACATCCTGTGGTCTTCAAACTTGTTATAGTGCGAAGAACCTTATCAGGTGATGTGGGTTTTAAGAAAAAAGAGTGAGGCAAGCGAGACAACGTAGGCAAGTTAGTGACAGTCGATGTTGAGTTGTTGAAAAATGATTCATTAAATGAATTCGCGATAGCGATAGGACGAGTTAGAACGCTGGTGCCGTCCGAAAATTCTGTCGCCAGTGCATCTGGCTGATCAAGATGTAGGAATTCCTTGATTACGTTCCAATTTTTTCTACTCTCATTCCCATTTTCGAGCATTTTATTATGATAGTAGGTTCGTTTGGCTTTTTTAAGTAGGACGGTAAGAGTTTGTGAATAGTGTTTAAAGCGGGCCCTAAGAGGCAGGTTTAATGGCTGAAGTTTTACTTTTTTGTGAAGATTATCTGTTTTATTTATGCTGGGCAGCAGTCCTCTAGTAATCCACGGGTTTCTGGGGGTTGAGTAGCAACGTGATATGATGGATACAGATGTACACGTGTTTATGATACCTGTTAGTTTATCAGTCGAAGTATTGAACGCTTTGTTAACACAAGGTACTTGCGATAATTTCCCCCAGTCAGAGCGGGATACTGAATCAACGAATTTCGCAGAATCGAAAGAACACCTATTGAGCATTTTATTTTTGCAATTTGTTTGTGTATTTAATAACAGAAAAATTGAATAATGGTCTGCCAGATTAACATTGACCACACCGGCCTTTTGAACAGACATAACGTTGCTGAGTACATGGACAATAAGTGTGTTCCGACCGGATAGAGCACGTCGTGTCGGAGTATCCAGGAGCGATTCCAAACCATGCCCCATGAAGCAGTTAGCACATTCAGCACAAGAACTGTCATTAATATTTGTAATGTCAATCTTGATGTCGCCAAAAATGATCACATTATAATTTTTGGATATAAATTAACTTAGTATTTCATCAAGACCAAGACAAAAGTCACCATAAGATGATGATGGGGACCGGTAAATTGAACCAATGATAGTTCTTTTGTTAGACGGAAGGAAGTCACGATCAAATTCGAGGCAGACTGATTCGCATTTTGGCACGGAATATGCGATATCAGTACGTCGTCTATATGATAACGTGTTAGAAGTGAATATGGCTGATCCACCACGACAGTCACCCCAGCGATGAAAAAATTCAGCACGATAGCCCGGAATGGAAAACATGTTATCAGCTGCAGATAGCCATGTTTCCGATAGACATATGAGCGAAAAGTGATGATCGGTTAACGTGAGGAAACTAACCATATCATCAAAATTTTTCGGTAAGCTTCGGGCGTTAAAGTGTATAATCGAAACATGAGAAGCAGGCGAACAACTAAGCAGTTGCTTCAGCTCGAGGACAGTGTGTGACGCCATGATGGTTCACAGCCAGCATAGATTCCGTAATAATTTGCGGTGCACTCGGCTGTCAGTAGACTTTCTTGTTTTGACGTGGCACTTGTCTATCCATAGGAACTGCCACTGCTTTTCTTTTTTAAGAGCCAATGCCTGAGCAAACAGCCGCTTGTTTTCTGGTGTTAGGTGATCGCTGACGAATATGGGCTTATCCTGATTCATTATGCCGATAGACCGGGTTGACAGACGCGCTTTGAAGAAAATTCAGCCTTCATTTGCCGAGAACAAAAACGCGCAACAATGTTCTGACCACCTTTAGCGGGGACCCTGTGCACAACGTCAATCTCGGCATGGCTCACTGGACAACCAATCTTTTCAGCAATCTGTTGCAGAGTTGCTTCACAGCTTTCGGCTTTTGTTTCAGGAACACCTTTGATTTCAACATTGTTCATGCGCGGGTATTGCTGTAATTCAGCAGCCTGTTTTGTTAGCTGCTCATACGTTCGCAACAGCTCTTTATTTTCCTTGACTAGGCTTTCCTGCTTAGACTTCATTGATTCATAGAGGTCATTAAACATGGTGACGCTGTTACGCAATTCTCCAACTTTCTTTCGCAATGATTCCAACTCTCTAGATAGCTCAGCACAAGTGGGCATTTTGATTTGGCAGCAAGGGTGTGGCA
Organism: Hyalomma asiaticum; assembly: GCA_013339685.2. Lineage (NCBI taxonomy): Eukaryota > Metazoa > Arthropoda > Arachnida > Ixodida > Ixodidae > Hyalomma > Hyalomma asiaticum. The sequence goes on along the minus strand of CM023485.1, from coordinate 112,925,022 downwards.
TAAAAGTAAAAGGAAATTGTTTTCAGTAACGCAAGTTCAACCAACCTGCGCACGTAAGAGGATGCAGTCAAGGGAATGTTGCGTTGTCACCAACCAAGCTGCCAAGTGAAGAGTTCCGCGATGATCCCAGCTTATATAGCTCCAGAAGATTGTTCTGATGCAGATGGACCGGTGCCGTTTGTCACAGGTGGCACGTGGCACTGTGATGACACATCCAGTCCAATGATATCTTCGTGCAAGGAGCACACATTGTATTGACCGCTGACGCAGTGCTGCCACGGGTTCACGGTGATTTTTGCGCCGGATCCGTAGATACCTGCGCACGTAAGAGGATGCAGTCAGGGGAATGTTGCGCTGCCGCCAACCAAGCTGCCAAGCGTCCTACATGCATAGCATATGGGACGATTGTCCGGCGTACGCCACGGTTTAGCGACGGCAGGGGTTGCCCAGGAGACGGGAGGAGGAGGGCGGTGCACAGGCTGCTGGAAACGCCTTACGGGCACACTGCGGGGCACAGTACGGGGCGCCATTGCAGCAACCGTAGCATATGTAACCGGTGCAGCCACAACATCGTGCCAGCGGACGGCCTGCTGGCGGACATCCTGCTGCTGAAGAGCCGGCAGAACCTCAGCGACCTCCTCTTGGATAACGTTACGGAGAGGAGACGGCAAAGGGCTTATAGACTCCTCGGTGAAGGGGACCAGGGAATGCTGTCGCGCGACTTCCTCGCGAACAAAAGCCTTGATCTGTGTGATCAACGACGCCTGTTCGGGGTCGGTGGTCAGGCTGCAGAGTGACGCTGCATTCGGTGTGGGAAGTCGCCTTGTCACAGCTCGCTGCTTTCGCATCTCGTCATAGCTCTGGCACAAGCTAATGACGTCGGCAACAGATCGTGGGTCCTTCGCCAATAGCATCAGGAACGCGTCATCATCGATTCCTTTCATGACGTGTTTGATCTTTTCACTTTCCGTCATGGCAGCATTCACGCGTCTGCGCAGATCGACAACGTCTTCTATATAGCTGGCGAATGTTTCACCCGTGTACTGTGCACGTGTACGCAAACGCTGCTCGGCTCAGAACTTCCTGACGGCGGGCCGATCGAACACTTCCGTTATTGCCCATTTGAAAGCTGGCCACGTTCGGATGTCAGCCTCATGATTTCTGAACCAAATGCTGGCCACGCCGGCGAGATAGAACGATACGTTGGTAAGCTTGTCCAAGTCATTCCAATTGTTGTTAGTGCTCACCCGTTCATAAGACGAAAGCCACTCTTCAACGTCGTTGTCGTCGGCTCAGCTGAAGATGGGAGGCTCCCACTGGTCAACAGTGCCAGAGCACAGGACAGGCGGCGACCGGAGAGTCTGCTGGTCGGCGTCCGGCATGACAGAGGGTAGCGTCCGAGAACGGAGTTCTAGGATGGTAGAGTGGAAAGGTGCCCAGCACGTCCTCGAAATATAAAGGAGATTTATTGGAGATCAGGGAGATCAAGCAGCTGCTGGTCGTAGGATCTGCCAAGCGCGTTCTCTGAGCTCGAGCTCCCTGCTGCATCGCACGATGCTGCTGCCTCTGCGCCGGTGCTCTTCTTCTCCATTACAGTATACATACTGATACAGAGTATTTCAGTCTTTTGAAGTAATATTTAACATTATACAATACTAAATCGCAAAATGAAAGAAAAATATCCAGCACATCAAACTGGGATGGTAGTGTTTCAAAATAATTGAATCGATTATGCACCACAGAATAATATATGCCACATTCCAGGCAGCACGCAACGTAGGGCCGATATTGGTCTTATGGCGCCAGAGTTCGGCCGATCCACGGCCTAACGTGGCCTACAGCGAGCCAGTATCGGCTAAGCCGCCGTCAATGACTAGCCACGTAGGGCTACTATAGCCGCTGCCCCGCCGATACGGCAGGCCGTCGACTGTAATCGGAACATTGGGCTGCATATGCCGCGTTACTGCCGAGATCGGCTGAGGCGATTGCTTTCAACGGCAACTATGGCGCTGATTTTGCCTTTCTACAGACAATATGGGCTGGCCGACGCCATTTGTCGGCAACACTGTGTTAATTATGCCACCTTAGAGCCTCCGTCGTCTGAGCCGATAACTTTCTCCGGCAAATATGGCGCCGATTACGCCGCTAATCAGCATCCCCTGAGGAGTGGCGAATTTGGCGCGATATTTGCCTAGAAAGATTATATCACAGGAAACATTCAGTCATTTCTGCCGTCCTGGAGGCAACGTCGACTACGTCGCAGCCTTTCATGGTTGATATCGGCTGTGCCTCTTTGGAAGCCTGCTGTATATAACAATTGAGATCCGATCGAGACAAGAATGACCGAAATTCTCTTGACATATTCGACGTAAGAATCAGATGTTGAGCTTCATATATTCATGTATACGCGTTTCAGTGCCGGAACATAGCGCACGTGTGCTTTGAGCAGCATATATGACATTAGGGAGTTTGAGAATTGGGGCCCCAAGGAGCTTGGGGTCCCAAGAAGCTTGCGACCCGCCAAAGCCCATGCGCAGATGCATCTGCGCATGCGCCCTGGCGGGTCGCAAGCTTCTTGGGTCTCCAAGCCTCCTTGGGGCCCCAATTCTCAAACTCCTTGTTCTGTTCGCACGCTTTGTTTTTCATAAACAGGGCACACAAAAAACATGCATATAAACTATTGATATATACATCTATAAGCTGTTTTGTGGGAACTTTGCAAATCAGGCTCGCGCAACAATTAATATTATCCAGAAGGATCGACAAGCATGATGGAAAATTGTCGAACAGTGCATGTCAGAAAATTTAAATTCATAGAAATTGAACAAGTTCGTGCATACATAGATGGGCATAACCATGTCTCATATGTTCTAACAAAGATAAACAGTTGCAAGCGGCGCTATACTACTGACATTTAGCAACTTATGGAAGGAAAAGGCATATGGAGGTAACAGTGCAACAGCGAGTGGACAAAAAAGGTCTAGCGCAGACTTTATGGTGCGCTGAAGCGGAGATAGACTCACCACCGTCTTTACACTACTGAAATTTAGCAACCTATGCAAAGGAACGGTATAGGGAGCTAACAGCGTGACAGTGAGGAGACAATACTGAGCTAGTGCTAACTCTATATTCAGAGGACCACGAAATACATGTATCCCTTTGCATTGCAAATTCAAATGAAGTTCTCTTGTCAAGACCACGACATTTGCGAAAAAAGCAAAAACGAAAAATACGGAGCAGTCATACAGCAAGCATTTTTCATCTCAAAGGTGGCAAACAAATGCGCACAGCTATAATTGATATAGAGAGCTTTTCTGATTAATTCTACTAGAGTGTATGTGATCATACAGTATTCTTGTGCAGGAGATACGCGTATTTTATGGTATATAAAAACAGCACTTAAAAAATCAGCTGAAAATCAAAGCTCTCTTCTGTTCCCTAGTTTCTTCATATGTTTCTGCAGGGTTACAGTATAAACCAACCGTCCTAAGTGAAGCGGTTGTTGACCACGTGCCCCTCCACTACATTTCATCAGTGCATTCGCGAAACTAGTGTATTCCTTTCAAAAGCAGCTCCAGTACAGCGAAACGCATGTATCGCCGCTCGCATAAGCTCAGCAAAGAAAATAATTGTCTAGTCGGGTAAACTTATACCTCCCTTTTCTACCTCCATGCTCTCTACTACCACGCAGATACAATGGGCTAATAATTCCTTAATATGTCCAAGACATTACCTATAATTCCTGCGTTTCTTTTGCTTTTTTTGTGTAACGTCCGTTAGTGCATTCTTTCCATACATATCGAATTCGTTTACACATCGGCCAACGGTTACGCTGTACTACTTAAATGAGCACAATATATCGAGCTTGACTGCATGCTCTGCAGTGTGTCGGATTTATCACTGACGTTCGTATGAGACTATGGAGTTGTTATAAGCAAACAAGTGCGTATTCTGATATTTAACAACCAATGTATTTATAAACGATAAGGGCATGAGAAGGGCGCATAGAGACAGAGTCATCGCAGTATTTCTTGTGCGGAAAGGCAGCACGTGCATGTCTTTCCTGCGCTGCAGAAAATGGCAGAAATTCAAGCAGAATGGCGGCGCCGTGCGTCCTCGCTACGTATGTTGCGTGCAGTGAAGCATCTCGCTCGCGTTTTTAGCTAGAGTGGGTGGTTCAGCCTCTGCCAAATGCTGTGTTACAAGTAGCTGGCAAGAGAACACATGTATACCAGCATACTCCATAGGCTGCACCGGGGTTGCACTTAACAAATGCAGTCCCGGTGGGTGTCCCCGCCATTGTGAAAAAATGTTTGCTCCCCAGAAATGCTGTCTTCCACCTTTTGAGACAACTACAAATAAAAGAAAGCAAGAAAAACGAGCGTGCTCTGCCGAGAAGCAACCTAGCATGTGCTAAGCCAGCAGCAACTAAACATAAAAAATGTTTGTGGGGAGGGGGCTCCCTCCCCCTTCCGAGCTGACCACCATTGTCACGGCCCCCTCCATGCACGTCCATTGTGCTCATCTGCAGTTTGGAAAGAATGTGTTTCTGAACCTGCTTTTGCTGGCGTTTGCTGTCTTCCGAGGGGGAAACCATGTGGAACTTTCCGCGCTCTCTCGTCGCGGCTGCATTCCTACCAACCTGCAAGGTGTACGAACGAGTTTCAATGGCTGGACGCAGCCTGTGGACGCGTTTATCGTTTATCATGTACCGCGTTTATCTATCATTCAAGTTGATTGCGCGATTCCTTGGCGAGTGCACCTCCTAAGACAATGCCCATACCAACTGTGATATCGGCGGTATATGAATACAAGCCTGTGCCTTTTGGTCAGACTACAGTGTCATCGCCGAATTTGTATTGCGGACTCACAGCTGTAGAGTGCAGAGCGGATGCCAAAATTCGGTAAGTCGCTGGCCAATTTTCAAAATGGGACGTGGCACATTTTGTTGTGATGTTAAAGCACCGGTTTCACTTTATGTATTATTTGTGTCGTGAGGCGCGTAGGCTCTTCATTTTAGAATGAAGAGCCTACGCACGTTGTCCCAAAGCAGTTTTACTTCATGTAGTTAATCCTCTGCTTGTATCAAACACCCATTGTATGGTGACTTGCAGTTCTGGTAACATTACTTTTTCTTGCCCGTATTTTTAAAGGTTACGTGAAACCGAACACGCCCTCCTTGGTGTAGGACACGTGCGGCAGTTCGGCACGCGATGGCATTTTTAAAGTAGCCTTGAAAGATGTTCCTTCTCTAATATCTGCTTATAATGCACCTTGCACCTATCATCTAAGGACATTTTTTGCCTAAGGACCCCACCCCTGGTGTGTGTCGTGTTAGCTCACGTCTACATGTTTTCCTTTCCGATGTATGCCAAAAATATTAAATTTATTATAATGCAAAATGCCCCTATTTCAAGTAATGTGCCGCTTTTAACGTTGCTTTGCAACAGAACCTTTACTCACGTTTTTTCCCCTTGGGTATCTTAAGCGACTCGAAGCCAGGATATGGGGATTGAACATTGAACATAAATTCATTATATATTTAAAAGGAGAACTTTCTTTCGTTATTTTCTAAAGTAGTGCCCGATTATGAGATGTTTCTTACATTTCTTGAATTTCTGCGTTTGTCCATCAATCGCACATAATTTGCATGGAATGATAATATTGTGCTGATGTGCTCCAAAGCTCTGCTAACTTTTCACGCCTTTGCCCGCAGGTTACATTCTTGCTGAAACTTTTTCACTACGGCGGTGCAGCACGAGAATAGCATATTATCAATTCAAAGTCCAGAAAATAAATGAAATAGTGCTTTTCGCTACAAACCACTCCTGTGTTATTTGGTTTGTTTAGAGCGCATTAATAGAAAGTACAGAGTATCCACTTAGCTCCACTTATTACTGTGTTAATAGAGCTTTCGCGTATGCATGAGAGGCACATTTACACAAACTACCGTTGGTCCATTTCATAGTGCCTTAGAAAATGCCTTCATAGCCCTTCGAAAATGTGAAAACACAACAGTAAAAATTTTTGCAATCGAAGCGGTGCGATACACGTGGGGTGACACTAGAAACACCATAATGGCAGTGAACGGTCGCGCAAGGGGTTTCCCCATGTCGGCGGGGCCAACAACACGCCAAAAAAGCCTGCATGGCCGCAACATTAGCCAATGCTACCTAGCCGAACTCTACCCATTCTTGCTGGCCAAATTTCGCCCACGCTGGCTGGCCAAAATTCGCCCACTCTGGCTGGCCAAATTTTGCCCACTCTGGCTGGCCAAGTTCGACCCATGGTCGCTTCGCCACATTGGAGCCAATCTGGCTCGCAGTCATCGCGCAGATGTGGGTGAAAGTAGCGCGAGCGCGATTTGCCGACTTAGGCCCGGTATCGCTGCCGACTTTGGCCGACTTCAGGCCTGCATCAGTCCTGTGTTGGCGTGCTGCCTGAGATTATGTGCATTGGGATGGTTAATTCAGTTTTCCTGAGAGTATGTTACTTCTAACTGAGGTTATAAAAAATGAAACACGTCACCTGTGATAGTGAACAAAAATTCCTCAGAATGTTGCCAGAAAAGCACAAACCATCAGACTTAATCACTGCAAGACAATTTTTCAATATATTGAGAGCATTTTGTGCAATATCAGTGCAGTCATAGCACAGATTGGAGATGTGGTTGAGCACTTGCAAAGTGGAAGATATAGTGAAACACTGAAGCCATTTGACATGTGGCTCTTGGCAAATTGGTGACACAGGAGAGCACCTAACACGTACATGATGTGGTAGAGTGGTTTGTACGCTATGGTTGCGCTATGTACGCTATGGTTGGCATCAACATTTTTTCAGCAATGATTTCCTTAAGGATTGCCAACCTTACTAACACACACACACACACACACACATATATATATATATATATATATATATATATATATATATATTGAAAGAATTTGCAGGAAGCACACATTGAAAGGGAAGAAATTCTTTACTAACGTTTCGCCCGTGGCACGGCCTTCGTCAGAGTAAGCAGGTGAATCACAATGCAGGCGCTTTTATGTGCTCACGTGTCGTAATATAAGTACACCAGGTATAGCAGCTAGTACAATCGCAATAAAATTTGATAAAAATTGATTATATATCACAAAAGAATTCGCGACCGACATGGAATAGGTACATGACGGACATGACTTACTTATGATTGGTACATTCGCACACAAGTTTGAAATTTTCTTTGCGTCTGAACATGTGGTACACAGAATGGTGGGCAAAACATGTGAAAACAGTTCCTAAGATATCGCGCAGAAATGACAACAAAGACTCAAAACGTCATGTCATTACAGTGCAAGACAGGTGGCCTTTCCTATGTCCTCATTGATGCCTGAACGAATGGTGCTTTGAAACGTGTCTGAATAATGGTGGTCCTAATTTTGTCGAAACCGTGACCAGGCATACTGGCATGCTTTCACAATGGTAGATGGGGGAGGCTTGTGGCAAGTGTACGATGATTATTAAAACGCATTTTGAAACTTGACTCCGTTTGACCTACGCAACTGAACTTTTCATCTTGAACACTCGCGAAGATAGACGATTTGGTACTGTCGCATGTGTAGTCACTGTTTATTCTTAATGAAACGTCGGATGAGCTACTTGAAACTGTTTTAGATGTCATCTGTGCGCGCACACTTTGTAGCATGGTTTGTTGCAGGGATGACAACCTTCATGACAGAACCGCCTGGTTTTAGATGTTGTCAAGAAATCACAAAGATTCCGCGATCGTCGGTATACCACGCGTGGTTTTTCCGTGAAGATTCTTTTGAGCCACTCACTCTGTACTAAAATGTTGAAATGTTTGCTTAAAATATGGCTGACATCTGTAGCTGATGCCGATTGTGTCAAAATTAAGTTAGAACCCGAACTTTCTGTCGACCTTTCGTTAGTGCAGAGATCTGAACGATCCAGGTCTCCTGGGCGTTTTCCAGTAAGGATAAGTTAGAAGCTTCCCACTGCTTAGAGTAACAGTGACATCATGAAGTTTACAGATGAGTACGAATACGAAAAAGAAATTGTCGGATGAGCGTTAATAAAGTCTGCTATGAAAGATAGAAGTTGTTATTCACTATGGTGCCATAGAAGAAAAATGTCATCGATGAACCGCTTGTAGACAAATGGTTTGTAATCATGGTTTGCAAGGAACTGGTTTTCGAGGATCCCCATCAATATATTCGCACAGTTCTTTCCAATTCTTGTGCCCATAGATGTACCGCTTACTTGAAAGTAATGTGTCCCATCAAATTCTAAATTAAGTTCTAGCATAAGCTTAAGCAATGTAGCTAACGTGGATGCGGAAATCGTTTGTCGTGATCGCAATCGTTGTACGCGCTGATGACTGCCTCGATGCCATCTGAGTGAGGAATATTAGTATAGGGTGACGTAACATCTAACGTAACAGGACATTATTGTTGAGAAACCTGGAGGTCAAGAATAACTGTTATAAAGTGATTCATATCATTAGTGAAGGAAGAAAATATGGACGGAATAGAGTTGATGAGGCTATCTACATAACGGGAAATGTTCTCAGTCACTGTTCCAATTCCAGAAATTCTAGGCCTACCACAATTCTCTTTATTATGAATTTTAGGAAGAAGAGCAAACCTTCCAATTACTGGGATAAACGGTATTATAGATTTTAGTGTGGTGTGGATAATTTCCCATCATTAAAATGTGAAATCAGGGTATCACGTACAACAGCTTTGAAATCGTTGGTCGGGTCATGATTCAGTTGCTTGGGATATAATGCGTCACTGAGCTGTCTCTGGTCTTCGCTGGTATATGTGGTTTTTTGCCATTGCAACAATTGCGCCTCCTTTATCAGCAGGTTTGATGATTATATCTTTTCGATTAGCAAGGGATTCAGTCGCTTTCTGCTTGCTGTCAGTGAGGTGCGGTGGAAATCCTGTTCGTTTTTTATAATCCTGCAGGACGTCACGTTGCACAGCTGTGACACACAAGTCTAGGCATTTGTCCCTCTGGGAGGGAGGTTTCTAATGCTTATAAGATGGCAGCTGTGACCTATTAGTATTTTCAGTTGAAGACCTATCGTGGAAGTGTTCACCGAGGCGCATGCTACGTTCGAAATTGTGAAGATCTTTGACCAACTGAAATTCGCTATAGCCTCCAGTTGCAGGACAAAAATTAAGTCCACGAGATAAGACACTAGGTTCCTCACTTGATAGATCGTAGCCAGACAAATTTACAATGTTATCCAGTCCAGAAGATTTACTTTCCAGCTGAGGCCTGTGCATTATAGCTGTAGGTGTAATGCTTTCTCGCTGGAAGCATTCCTTTTCTCTTAAATTATCACGGACGAGCTTCTTCCACTTCGTAACATGCAGGTCAATTCACTTCTGTGACCGGCATAATTCGAGCATTCTTAATTCTTCAGCCGTAAACTGAGAAGACTGAAGTAGCTCTCTTTCTTGATTGCGCGGATCTTTTTCTGATGATTCGTAATGGCTTATTAGTAGCTGGTTAGTTCAACAGAAGTCCGATTTAAGGCCTTATTCCACCTTGATGTGGCAGGCTGCATCCTTAGCCGCAAACCTTTAGAAGGAGTAGATGCCGCGACATCCATTCTAAGCATCGAAATGTGCGATTCAACGCGAGTCCTTTTTTCTATAACCTTCCTTGTCCCTAAAGAGTTCAGTAAGCCATTAGACAAAGCACTCTCACCCAGCTGTCATTGTGGTAGTCAGTTCATTGCTCTCTTGGCTGTGGCCCTATTCCAATATCCGTACCGTGGTTGAGACGGCGAAAGGGACGTAAGTACGGCAGGCGACCGTTAGCTAGAGGCCTCATGTATACTTTGCGTCTTGTTCATCGCGGCCGGCGATGCTTTCGAGGAGACGTTCCGCGTTGCGGAAGGCTCGCTCGTTCGGGCGCGTGATGTGGCCGGTGTGATGTTCTTTCTTGAGTTAGGCTGTGCTGTAGGCTGACTGTGAGTGGAAGCTTGCCCAGCTCGATCTACTGGATGCATAGCGTCATGCGTTGGGGAATCGCCCAAAGCAGGTGATGTCGCATGCAGCGGTCTCCTGCACAGATGGCGGTATTTTGCAAACACCTAGTTTCCTGAACTTGAAGTTACGTCGTTCAACGTGAACAATGAGACAGGACGCTTAGAAAATACCCGGACCCATCGCATATCTCCTTCAAGCCATATATATTATGACGGAGACGCAAGAGTGATGAAATGATTATTTACAGTGTTGGCGGAACCGACAAAATGGCTGAAGGCACACATGCGCGCAAGCGTCAAGAACACTCGTCGTCGTTCTTACTTCGTATGGTTCCACACTTGTCCTCGCGGCACCGCTTCGTAACATCACCCTACCGCGGCGGAAGCGCCGTCACGGCGCTTGCGAAGACGACGAGAAACTAGCAGAGCAGTACGGCTTGAGTCGTGAAACGTGAACAACCTCGGTCTGCTGCGAGGAGGTCGAAGAGGCGGGCGCGAGTGGCGCTATCTCGTAGTTGACGTCACTAGTGTGGATGCGGTGAGCTACAACAGATGTTTGGCCTAGGGAGCGGCCATCAAAGTCAAAGATGTCACGATAGGACACAAGCACGCGATGGAGATCAGTAGCTTGCAATGGGGTGAGATCAGGAGCGATCATCTCGGAAATGCCGTCGGCTGGCGAAAGAGCGACGGGGTTGTCATCCGGGGAACGTCACATAACATCAGCGTCCAAAATCGCAACCTCGCAATTCTCCAGCGCAGAGATGGTTGTGTTGGGTAACGGGTGTCTCAGCTTGCTGCTGCTTCTGCGCAGAGCTGATGGTCGAAGCGGACAAGGCGACGGTGAGTTAACGTAACTTTATATACAGAATAAACAGAGGCGTTAGATTTTCGGCACTGGGGCCGACAGCTTATTGGGCTCGCACTGAGGCGCGATGACGACCCGGGATTTCTTCAGTCGCTCTCCCTCGTCACTCCGCGGCTTGCTTCTTTTATAGCCCCTTTTGGACCCCTTGCATCAGCCAGTTGAAGCCTCCAATCAGGACCCGCCGTTGGTTGCTGGCCGGGATCCGACCCGCGGGTCAGAGGGTTTGCCGCGCAGGTGCGTGAGGAATTGCCGTCGATTGCGTCAGGCGCACCGCAAGAGTGGCCGCGGATTGCATCAGACAGTCTGCTGTTGTTGACGCCACTTGCATCAGACGTTCTCCCAGCTTGAATATTTTGCCGGAGCAATGAAGGTTGGAGTTGAGATCCCTGGCATTACAGCACCCCCGCCGCCAGACAATGCGCCGGAAAGACGAGCTGCTTCCACCGTGGCTCGGATGCCGGGCGCGCTCGTTCGCCAGGTCCATCCAGGTTCACCTCCAATGCCCTCCGGACAGATGGCTCCTGGTTCCGTTCCGTGAACAGATTCCATTCTTCAGGCAGGATCCCAGCTTCACCGGCTTGTCGCCAAGATGAGTCGACTAGCTTCGCTCGTCTCTTCTGACGATCTTTGGCCGCAAGACTTGTTGATGGTTCTGCAACTTGTCAAGAACGGTTCGACAACAGGCAACACACGACACACGCAAGTGCCCTCAGTCACCCGACAGATCACCAGACATAATATTGCATAATATATTCCTAGCTGTGTCTATCGAAATTTCGTTCCCTCTACATCAAGAGGCACATGTGGGACACAAAACCCTTAAAACCAGAACTCAGAATATTACACGTGCTACAAACGCAATGAAATAGAATACAAAATGAAGTTGGCCCCTTGGGATCACTCAGGATAGGAGCGCTCGGCTGAGGCCGCAATGAGGACAAAATTTTGCCCCGATCCGCCAGCGAAAGACCGAAAGGATAACTAAAGATGGTACTGATTAGAACGCACGGCTCAGAGCGTCTGCGTTAGCGTTTAGCTTTCCTTTCTTGTAACGAACGTCTAAGTTGTGCTGCTGGAGTATCATGCTCCACCTCAGTAACCGGCCACTTTTAGACGACATGTTATTCAACCAGGTTAGAGGACAGTGGTCCGTTTCGACCACAAACTTCGAACCGGAGACATAACAGGCCAGCTTTTGAACGGCCCAAACCAGGCAGGCGCATTCCTTTTCTGAGGTACTATATGCCTCTTCCCTGCAGCTCAGCTTTCGGCTTAAATACAATACTGGTCTTTCGTTACCACCGCTGTCTTACTGGCACAGTACAGCTCCCATTCCGCGATCACTCGCGTCGCACTGAATGATAAAGCCTTTGGAAAAGTCGGGTGCCATGAGAACGGGCTTTTCGCTTAAGGCTTGTTTCAGCGTGCAGAACGCATTCTCTTTTTCTGAGTCCCACGTCACTTTAACAGGCTCCGACTTCCGAAGTGCATCAGTTAAAGGGCTGGCAATGCTAGAGTAATTCGGCACGTAATGCTGATAGTATCCAGCTAGGCCCAAGAAAGCCCTTATCTCTGATTTGCTGGTAGGTCGTGGATAGTTCATGACGGCGGCTACCTTAATTTCTGAAAGCCTACGCCGGCCACGCCCCACAACGTGTCCCAGGTAAGACACCTTGCTGCATCCTAGGTGGCATTTAGCAGGTTTCGCGGTAAGACCTGCTTCTTTCAACTTGTTCAACACGACTCGCAAATGCTCGATATGTTCTTCCCAGCTGTTTGAGAAGATGGCGACATCGTCGAGATACGGAAGTGCGAACTCGGACAGGCCATTAAGAACGCGGTCCATTAGACTAGAAAAACAATAAGGCGCATTTTTCAGTCCAAAACTCAGCATGAGTGGACGATACGTTCCGAATGGAGAAACGAACGCGGCGTAGCGGCTAGCGCGCTCCGTAAGAGGGACCTGCCAATACCCTCGCACGAGGTCTAACGTGGAAATGTAATTTGACTTTGACACCGTTTCCACCCTTTCCTCCAGATTTGGTATCGGGTAAGTCTGGTCTCTAGTTATGGCGTTAAGACGACGATAGTCGATGCATGGTCTAGGATCCTTTCCCGGCACTTGAACCAATATTAGAGGAGATGTATAGTCACTCTCACCCGGTACTATGACTCCCAACTCAAGCATTCTATCGATCTCACCTTTCATGATCTGCTTTTGCACAGGGGAACACCGATACGGCTTACTACGAATTGGTTCCTCAGAAGTAAGCTCGATGTCGTGTTTAATCACCGTCGTGTTTCCGGGACGGTCGGAAAACACTTCTTTAAATTCCGATACAATCCATCTCAAATCTTCCTTCTGGGCTTCACTTAACCTTGGCTCCAGGTTCAGCTGTTCCAACATTACCTCTGAACCCCTTTCGGTTAGATCCCTAGAAGTAAGAATGTCTGCTCCTTCCTCCTCTGAAGCATTCAAAAGCAGATTTACGACCGCTTGACGTTGAACGTATGGTTTCATCAAGTTGCTGTGGTAAATTTTGTTAGACCGCCTTCCTAACTTCACTTCGTAGTTGGTATCGGAAAGCTTAGATATTACTTTAGCGGGCCCCTCCCAGTGAACCTCAAGCTTGTTCTTCTTGGACGGCCGCAGCAACATTACCTGACTTCCCACTTCGAAGGTACGTTTTTTTGCTAATTTGTCGTAGTACTCCTTCGACAATACTTGGGCCGCCTTCATATGGCTCTCCACAAGATCTTTTGTTTTTCCAAGCCTCTGAAGGAGGTCCAAAACATACGCAACTACATTAGGGTCCTCATCAAATCCCTCCCAGGATTCGCGTAGCATTCGCAATGGCGTTCTTAAACTCCGGCCATATACAAGCTCTGCGGGGCTAAACCCAGTGCTCTCATGGGGAGCAGATCTCAAAGCAAACATAGCGGGAGGAATACATGCTTCCCAGTCGCATTTGTGCTCATAGCAAAGAGCTCTCAAAATCCGTTTCAGAACTGAGTGCATACGCTCTACCGGATTAGATTGCGGATGATGGATAGAGCTGTGGACCACCTTGATTCCGCATTTGTCCAAAAAGGTAGAGGTAAGGCAACTGGTGAAGACGCTGCCGTTGTCGCATTGAATTTCAGAAGGAAATCCGACACGCGCGAATATCGAGAGCAGAGCGTCCACGACATGAGGAGAATTGAGCTCCCTAAGTGGTACCGCTTCTGGAAATTTTGTGGCTACGCAAAGGGCCGTCAGGATGTATCGACAACCTTGCCTTGACTCTGGCAATGGCCCGACGATGTCGATTACTAGGCGCCGAAAAGGTTCTGTTATAAGTGCACAAGCTTCATGGGTGCCTTCCACTTGTCGGTGGATTTCCCCACCCTCTGACAAGTGTCGCAAGAGCGCACAAAGTCTTCGGTGTCCTTCCAGCATTTCGGCCAGTAAAACTCAAGGGAAATTCTAGCCTTGGTCTTCTTTAAGCCTAGATGCCCTGCCCACGCGTTTTCATGCGCAAGCTCCACTAGCTGGCGACGATACTTTTGCGGTATCAAGAGCTGCTCATACTTGCGACCTTTCACATCTGTGTAGCTACGGTAGAAAAGCCCTGATTTCTCATAAAAAGAAACATTCTTTTTCTTAGTACCTGATTTTACACTTTCCATCAGCGCTTTAATCGATAAGTCCTCACGCTGTTCTCTAATGAGTGTCTCTCGATCAACCTTCGACAGCTCACACCAGCTTTCAGCAACAGGTGAGAGTGTAGTGCCCGTCTCGCCCAACTGCGCCACTTCGGTTTCTCCGCCGAGGGAAACGACGCTAACCGCTCGCGCTACGGGCTGCTCGAGTAACCCAACCCGAGAGTCGTCTGTACGAGGCGCAGTAGACTCGCAGCCAAGGTCACGCAGCTCGGCCGCTTTTGCAGGTGATGTTTTACTACATGGAACGAGATCAAGTTCCTGTGAAAGCTTCCGCGCTTGCGATCGCGTGAGGGCCATGTACGCAATGCTGGAAAAGAACGATTTACCCTGCTCTTTGAGAAGCTGCTCGGAGTCATTCGAAAAAAGATAAGGAAAACAATCGGGAAGCGCGGCAGACACAGCCGCTTCGGTGTGAAGCTTGCCAAAAGAGCCTTCAATGACCACCGTCGCAATCGGTAAGCAAGCACTCTGCTCCTCGGCGACTTCCCTGATCCACGCGCATTCTCCTGTAAAATCGTTCGGAGACACAAACGAAGGGTGGACAACATCCATGGTTGCCGCTGAGTCTCGAAGTGCCCGACACGTTTTCCCATTGACACTAATCTCTTGAACATACGGCTCTAACAATTGTATGTTCTTTTCAGATTCCCGGATTGTTGCAAAAGCAAACTTTTGTTTACAATTTAACGCGATGTGCCCTTCCTTTTTGCAATGATAACAGATTAGCGGCTTCCGTGACTCAAACGCCCGTGTGGTATCAGTGCGCTGCTTGGGAACCTCACCTGATTTCTGCGCTTCCGTTTGCCCATCCCTCACAGTCTCCTTCGTAAGAGACGGGTCTTTTCTCAAATTACGATTCGGAAAAGGTTTCCGTTCATCAGGCTTCCTTGGGAAGCCCTCCTTTCTCTCAGCTTTTTCCACGCGCACTGCCCTACTATGCAAGTTTCGGCGAGTGTAGTACTCTTCGGCTAACTCTGCTGCCTTGTTTAGCTGTACTTCGCCAAGCTTATCCTGCAGCCAAAGCTTGACGTCATCCTCGATGCAGCGGTAGAATTGCTCCAATGCAATGCATTCCACCACTTTATCGCGATCGTCATAAACATCTTCGCCCTTGAGCCATTCAACTAAATCGGCTTTAAGACGAAACGCGAAGTCAACATGGGACTCATTACCCCTTTTCGCATACCGGAACCTTTGCCGGAAAGCCTCGGGTGACAGCTTATATCGTCTCAAGAGAGCCTCCTTAACCTCGTCATAGCTCTCAAACGCCTCCCTCGATAAGCATGTTATCACGTCGGATACTTCCCCGGGAAGCAAAGCTAACAGGTTCTGTGCCCAAAGAGACCGCTCGATGGCATTTCGCTCACAGACGTGTTCGAACTTGACGAGATACTTCGCCATGTCCTCGCCTACTACGAACGGTGGCAGTTGGTCCCGAATTCTATGTCCACTGACCGGTACCGTTGCTGAAGCTACGCTAGGCGCCTGCGAACACTGTCGGAGCGCTAATTCTATTCTTTTCATTTCGAGGCGCTCTTGTCTTTCGGCCTCCTCGCGCTCACGGAGTTCTCTTCTTTCGGCCTCCTCGCGCTCACGGAGTTCTCTTTTTTTGGCCTCCTCGCGGAGTTCTCTTCTTTCGGCCTCCTCGCGGAGTTCTCTTCTTTCGGCCTCCTCGCGGCGTTCTTTGATATCCGCCCAGGCCTCATCGACTTCCTCAGCCGTTACTCCCTCCTTCTTCATAATCTCAAGGATCGCTTGTTTTCGCTTCGCACGGCCCCGAGTAAGGCCGAGTTCCTCACAAATTTCGATGAGTTCCTTCACTTTAAGGTTCTCCATCGTTCACACTAGCCTCTTGCTGTTCGCCCTTGTTTAGAATACACTTGCCGAACCCACTATAAGTCTACTAGCAAGACATGCAAGCAATTCTCAAAACTGCCGTGTTTACACCCTCCGCATTAACTTTGGTTTCAAAGCGCTCCTTCTTGGTTCGAAACAATCAAAGCTCACTCCAATGCTTCACACAAGCCTTCTCTAAACTACTATAATCTGTGCTAGAGAAGTCTGGTGAACTGAGGGGAAAACATCAGGCACTCACCGCATCGAGGTAGCTGACGCCGGCCGATCCCGCAGCTGCCATCCACTGTTGGGTAACGGGTGTCTCAGCTTGCTGCTGCATCTGCGCAGAGCTGATGGTCGAGGCGGACAAGGCGACGGTGAGTTAACGTAACTTTATATACAGAATAAACAGAGGCGTTACATTTTCGGCACTGGGGCCGACAGCTTATTGGGCTCGCACTGAGGCGCGATGACGACCCGGGATTTCTTCAGTCGCTCTCCCTCGTCACTCCGCGGCTTGCTTCTTTTATAGCCCCTTTTGGACCCCTTGCATCAGCCAGTTCAAGCCTCCAATTAGGACCCGCCGTTGGTTGCTGGCCGGGATCCGACCCGTGGGTGAGAGGGTTTGCCGCGCAGGTGCGTGAGGAATTGCCGTCGATTGCGTCAGGCGCACCGCAAGAGTGGCCGCGGATTGCATCAGACAGTCTGCTGTTGTTGACGCCACTTGCATCAGACCTTCTCCCAGCTTGAATATTTTGCCGGAGCAATGAAGGTTGGAGTTGAGATCCCTGGCATTACAGTTGGCAACGCTATGCCTTGCGGAATAACTTGGGTCAGCAGACTCACGTTGAGTATGGGAACAATCGCTTGATTGTTAGTCACGGAAACAATGGTGTGCGCAAAGGCGACGTCGCGGTCCAACAGTACGTCCACAATAGGCGACAAGAGGTAGTCACCATCAGTCACGTCGCGTGAGGAAGTCAAACTGACGTATTTAACGGCTTGAGGCGGCAAACGGACATGATGGCGAGAGCACAAACGTGGAGGTAGGTCGGCCGGAAGATCAGAAAGCTGTGGCAACTCAAGTTGAAGAGCGCCGCTTGAGCAATCAATGAGCGCAGAGTGAGCAGACAGAAAATCCAAGCCGAGGATCAGATCACGAGGGCACTGCTCTAGGACGGCAAATTCTACGGAAGTAGGACGACCAGCAATACAAACACGGGCGGTGCACATCCCAAGAACGGCAGGAGTGCCTCCATCAGCGACACGGAGTGTGCGGGAAGAGGCAGGCGTGAGCACTTTATGCAAGCGGCGGCGAAGGTTGGCACTCATTACGGAAATTTGCGCTCCAGTATCTATAAGGGCAGAAACAGTCACACCATCCACAACAACTTCTAACAAGCTTCGGTTAGTCGGCAGCGTGAAGAGAGGATTTGCGGAGGAAGTCGTCAATGCAGCGTCACCTCCCGGCGCTGCACTGTTTAGTTTTCCGGATAGGCGGTAGCGAGGTTAAACGGGGACGACGGTCGGCGACCCTGCGGCGATCGAGACGACTGGCGACGGCCTGGGGGCGAGCGTGACCGGTGACCACGTGGCGACGGTGAGCGGCTATTTAGGCTTCTGTACGAATCGGGATTGGACGACTGGGCAGGAGGGGCAGAGCGGTAGCCGGCCTGTCGGTAGTCGCTCTGTCGGTAGTAAGAAGCGGACGAAGCCCGAGGCGGCGAGGACCAGCGGGTGTTGCAATAACGGGCTACATGGCCGGTACGACGACAACGGAAGCAAATTGGTCGGTTGTCAGTGGTTCGCCACACGGCAGGGTCGCGATACTGTGTAGGAAACCGCTGCCCGTAATAGGACGACTGCTGACGCCACGATGTCGGCTGTGGACTAGCTACGGCGCACACAGAATGGATGCGTACGTTGGCCAGTTCTTGCCGGACAATGGCTTGAACGATCGGAGCGGTGATAGCCGCCGAATCGCCAGAACCGGCATGAGCTGGAGCAGGGGCCATCGCTTCAAGTTTACGGCGCACAATCTGAGTCACCTGGTCCAACGAAACTGAAGCTTGCGGTTGTGTCCTAGTGCATTCTTCGCAGGAGGAAGTTGCAGCCGTATTGGGAAGCCTGGCGAATACGGTGTTAATGCGCCGACTTTTAGCCTGCTCAAAGCGTCGACACTCTTTGATGACGGCGTCTACGGTCGAGTAGTTCTTACACATTAAAAGGTTGAAGGCGTCGTCTGCAATCCCCTTTAGAATGTGGCCAACTTTATCGGTCTCCGGCATCTCGGCGTCGGCTTTACGACACAGTGCTAACACGTCTTCTATGTACGAGATGTAAGACTCCGTAGACGTTTGCGCACGAGACGCGAGAGCTTTCATCGCTGCTAACCTACGCCCGACGGGCTTCCCGAACAAGTCGAGCATCTTTTCCTTACAGATGTCCCAGCTTCCGAGTTCGGCTTGGTGGTTCTCAAACCACACTTTCGCAGTTCCTTTCAGGTAGAAAATCAGATTGGCCAGCATGAGGGTAGGGCCCCATCGGTTGAGCGTACTCAACCGATGGGGCCCTACCCACATATATATATATATAGATTGTATATGCAAAAATAGCTTGGCTTGCCGGTAGTTTATAACAGAATTGACGATGCGCCTCTTATAGGACGACGGTTTTTTAAGTCAACGTTTCGGTCGGAGCCCGACCTTTTTCAAGACATGTAAACCACAGGCCAGTATGGCCTTATATGCCACACTTTGCCTTGCAGTAAGGAGAGAAGGACAAGGGTGGGAAGGTAAATGAGTGGGTTGAAAATATACAGAAATAATAAAAATAAAAAATAAAAATAATAATAAAAGGATTGCTGGCATCTTCACTGCAACAAAAGATGAGCAGTTCACGCAAAATCAACTCGCACACACACACACAACAGCACGAGAGAGAGCGAAACAAACGAAGAAAAAAAAAGAGAAAAGAAGAAAATGAGAAAGGGGCGGAAATGGGGGAAACAGCGAGAAGGACGAGGGCCGCCGCTGCGCCAGTGCCGTCCGAGTCCGTAGATATCTTTAAGAGCAATCCATCAATTAGGCATTGTAAACCGTGGCGCCTGCTTATATCTGGCGAAACTAACGACACTATGCGTGGCGTACCTTATGCGGTTTGGATGTTGCCTCTGTGGTGCCGCTGCACAGCAACGGGCCCCAGGAGGGAAGAACGGGGGAGGTATTCAGGCACGAAAGGCGCAGCCCTCTTGTTCCCGGTTGGAGCCACATTTGTAATACGCACTCGGCGCCACCGCGTGGAGGGGTAAGGTAGGCAAGGAAGAAAAAAGGGCGACATGAAGGAAAAAGCCGCACAGAAAGGCGAGGTTTTGAAGCAGTAAAATTCCGTGTACAACACTCTGACGTATTGCCCCCTCTTGTCGAACGATCTCCGGAGCCACTTTCCGTGTGTCGGCTTCCACTGCAAGGGTAATGCAAACAGGGCCAGGCCGATAGAATCGTGCGTACAGAGCTTTAAAAAAAGAAAAGAAGAAAAGAATAGTCGGATAAGGTAATGATAATTTGCGGGGATGGCCGATCTTGCAATTGAGGATACAAAGTTTATCAGTTCGACTGTTCACTTCCTAACGGTCGTAACACCGAGAGAGCGCCACGTGGTTCATTGATGTCACGCTTAATTGTGCCAAATTTGTAGATAAAGTGAGATTCCCTTTGCTCACGTTCTCTGGTGCTCCGAAATTTACTTTCCAATAGTGTGAACCTGACATCCTCAAAGCTGTGACCTTTCAAGATGATGTGTTTAGAGACCGGAAGAGCAGGTAGTGAGCGCACATGGGACCGATGGTTGTTGAATCTTATCCTGAATGGTGTGTCCGTCTGTCCTATGTACTGCATGTTACATATACCACAATCTAAGATCTCTCAGATTGTGCAACACACTCTAAGAGATCACTCTAAACACATCAACGTGAAAGGTCACAGCTTTGAGGATGTCAGGGTCACACTATTGGAAAGTAACTTTCGGAGCACCAGAGAACGTGCGCAAAGGGAATCTTATTTTATCTACAAATTTGGCACAATTAAGCATGACATAAATGAACATCCTGGTGCTCTCTCGGTGTTACGATCGTTAGGAAGTGAACAGTCGAATTGATAAACTTTGTATCCTCAATTACAAGATCGGCCATTCCCGCCAATTACCATTTCCTCATTCGACTTTCTTTTTTTTTAAGCTGTGTACGCCCGATTCTATCGGCCTGACCCTGTTTGCATTACCCGCGCAGTGCAAGCCGACAAACGCAAAGTGGCTCCGGAGATCGTACGACAAGAGGGGACAATACGTCATTGTGTTGTACACAGAATTTTACTGCTTCAAAACGTCGCCTTTCTGTGCGGCCTTTTCCTTCATGTTGCCCTTTTTTCTTCCTTGCCTACCTTACCCCTCCACGCGGTGGCGCCGAGTGCGTATTACAAATGTGGCTGCAACCGGCAACAAGAGCGCTGCGCCTTTCATGCCTGAATACCTCCCCCGTTCTTCCCTCCTGGGGCGCGTTGCTGTGCAGCGGCACCACAGAGGCAACATCGAAACCGCATAAGGTACGCCACGGATAGTGTCGTTAGTTTCGCCAGATATAAGCCGGCGCCACGGTTTACAATGCCTAATTGATGGATTGCTCTTAAAGATGTCTACGGACTCGGACGGCACTCGTCCTTCTCGCTGTTTCCCCCATTTTCGCCCCTTTCTCTTTTTCTTCTTTTCTCTTTTTTTTATTCTTTTGTTTCGCTCTCTCTCTCGCTGTGGTGCGTGTGTGTGCGAGTTGCTCATCTTTTGTTGCAGTGAAGATGCCAGCAATCTTTTTATTAATATTTTTATTTTTTATTTTTATTATTTCCGTATATTTTCAACCCACTCATTCGCTTTCCCACCCTTGTCCTTCTCTCCTTACTACAAGGCAAAGTGTATATAAGGCCATACTGGCCTGTGGTTTACATTTCTTGAAAAAGGTCGGGCTCCGACCGAAACGTTGACTTAATAAACCGTCGTTCTCTAAGAGGCGCATCGTCAAGTCTGTTACATATATATATATATATATATATATATAGTAGTAAAGGCGATGCCAAAACTCCTTTGATGATGATGATGATGATGATGCTCGTTGTTTGGTTTAGGAAACGACGCTAATTTCTGCAGCCCATATCGGGAGCACGGCTAAGCGTCCATTAGGGAAACGGGAAAGGTAGTGAAAGAGACAGGACGGAGACAAAACCCGTAGTGGAGAGCTTCGGAAATTTCGACCACCTCGGGTTCTTTAACGTGCACTGACAACACAGAGTACACGGGCCTCTGGCATCTTTACCTCTATTGGAAATGTGACCGGCCGAGATCGGACTCGCGTTTTTTGTGCGGCAGCCGAGGAACTTAACCAATACACTAACGCGGTGCACCAGCGCCTTTGCAGCAGGCCGGCTGTTCCATTCTGCCCTCGTCCTCTTCGTCGTCCATGTGCGCTTCTAGCGTGAGGACCCTTGGCACAGCGAGCACTTTGTTTTTACACAGTACACTCGACCATGACTGCGAGTGTCCATAACGGCCGAAACTTCCTCCGGTGGGCGGTGCTGGCTGTGCTATGCAGGGCGATTTCAGCTTCGCCGCGACTTGGAACTGCGAAGAAATCCTGCGGGACCTGCACTGGCTGTGCTACGCTGGGCGGTCTCGGTTTCTCCGCTACATGGAACTGCGAAGAAATCCTCCGCGACCTGCACTGGCTATGCTACGATCGGCGGTCTTGGTTGCGTCGCGACTTGGAACGGCGAAGAAATCCTCCGCGACCTGTACTGGCTGTGCTACGCTGGGCGGTCTCGGTTTCGACGCGACTTGGTACTGCGAAGAAATCCTCCGCGACCTCCACTGGCTGTCCTACGCTGGGCGGCCTCGGTTTCGCCGCGCCTTGGAACTGCGAAGAAATCCTCCGCGACCTGCACTGGCTTTGCCATAGAGGTCGGCGCGGGACTCCACTTGGCGAAGCTGCTGAAGACTCGTGCGGGCTGTGCAATGGTGGCAGCCATGCATTTTGTTTTGCGAAGCTGTCCAGGGCACCTCCGCTGGGAGGCATTGGCTTTGCTGTGATGGTCGTCATGGGATTGAGCCCCACTGCTACTTCGCATGAAAGTTTAGCGACGACACCAAGGACGCTGGTACTCACTCCGTCGCAGCGGTTTAGGGTCATTGCCATACTGCGACTTGACATGCCGAGCAGCTAGGCATGTTTCTAGCAAGCCGTATTTCAGGTAACATTGCAATTGCATTGTTTCCCTCATGCTACTCTTTCATGGCTACGCGAAGCTGGCAGAGGGGGAGGAACTCGAGACTTAACCACCGTGTGTCCTGGTAAGCGAGTTCGATCATGCTGCGTGGCGCGTGAAACTCTTGTCGGACCTAATTTTCCTGTTTAGCAGAATGGCGTCACGCCTGCCTCTATCTCCTCAAAAAGCTCTATTTTGTAGCCCTTGACGGAAAGATCAATTGTCCGTGTTTCTTGAAGTATAATAGCGTGAGCTTTTTCGGTTTCCGACCTAATTAACTGCAGGATGCTCCTTGTCTATGGCAGGTTTGTGTAGGGCTCTGGCGTGTGTATTTCAGTGTTTCTCGATAAATGTGAGCCGTTCGAGAACTTTCACGATTGTGTAACTGTCGACGATGCTTGTACCGTGCCGAGGTGCAGCTGATGTCTACATGAAACGTGTTCACATTTTCACAATGCCCAAGGCATCTCCCGCCTCTCGATTCGTCAGATTCCCTTGTGCATTGCGGAACTTCGCGAAAACATGTTTCACTTTCCTATGACATGTTTCGCTTTCCTTTCACCCATTCCTATGACAAAGGGATCAACCACATTTTTTTTCATCCTTGTGTTTGTGGGCAGTTTCTACTGGGCGAACAGAGACCCCAAGGTCACGGTAGCTTCGACGACTGTGCGTTGCTGGCTTAGTTCAAATAAGCGTCCTAGGGCCACTTCAATAGAAGAGATTACGCCTAAGAACGGCGCTTGTTTAGGCATTGCAATGCAGAAGTGATGGCTTCCCGCAGAACATACTGAAATTCTTCGCTTGCTTTTTTCGCCCGTTTCTCAGCACGATTGGCTCGGACCACCTAGGGGAAACTGCAGTCTGCCCATAAAAAACGCCATGTTGCTTGCAGAGCTTGCGATCTCGACAATATCTGCTTAGATGCCTAGAGGCCGTGGGGGATGAAATTGTGGTTTTGGATTTTCATCTGAACATTGCGCTGTGTGAACAGTGTAGGATCCACCGTCTAGCACGTGAATAGACCACGTGATCTGAATATATAACATACCATGCTATCAAAGAAATTTTGAGCATTTTCGAGCCCAACTTTCGCAGGTACTCATCTCAGTTCGTACATACGCATAAAATAATGCTTCCGCATTCGCCGACTTTTTTTAGTTTCCTGGAGTGCTAAGTGATTCCATGTAGTGGTATAATCAATTGTCTTCGCTAGCCTTATTTGTTTTCGGAGGATATCAAATTTCCTACACGTCGGAATATACTTTATGAATCCAGATCAGAAGCTTGCGTGTTCATACCACTTCCGGGTCTACAAAGTGTGGCGATACACAACCTCGCAAATCAGCAAAGTCTCGTCCTACCGACGAAAAAGTGAATCCGACACATTCACTGTGGTTTTTAGGGTGACGATGATCTCACGAACACATGCGCATAGAGCCTTGAGCGCGGAAGCCCGTGCCAGCGACACCAGCCTCGTGCTGGAGCCAGCGTAACGGTCGCTTTCCCCGCGACGCCAAACCTATTTCCCTACAACCTACGAAAAGAATAAGCGTAGAGTGCTAGCTAGAGCCCTTAAGACAAGTCACATCGTTTAAAAAAGCGGGTTCAAGACAGTGCTCCCATAATTTTATCGCGATTTTAGACCGTGACCCCACAATTCATAGCGTGATGATGATGATCGTGATTTTGTTTCATTTAAGGACAGGACGCACCTTTCTGCAGGCCATGTCTGGAGCACGGCTAAGCGTCCATGGAAAATGGAGCAAAAGGGATAAATAGAAGAGAAAGGCCATAGTGCAGGGCTCCGGAAATTTCGGCCACCTGGGGTTCATTATCGTCCGCTCAAAACGAACGTTGCAGGGGCCACAGGCATTTTCGCCTCCATGACAAATGCGACTGCTGAGGCCGGGATCGAACAAGAGTTCCTTAACTTTTGAGATCCCGCATATTCGAAGAGCATGAGGGGTTCGTTTCCCCTTTGCTCGTTAGTCCCGAGCTCATCAAGTTCCTCAAGTACCCCAAGCTGGGGTAGTTGAAGTATTAATATATGAATAAATAAATAAAGGTAAAGTGGAAGGCGTAAAAATATTATGAGCTTGTAAGCAGGGGCTGAGCGTGTAATCGCTGAGGTGCCAATAGATTCATAGGAATCACGAGTCGTTTCGCAAGTTTGTGACTCAGTGCATGGCATTTGGACATGGAAAATGACGCAGTCGCAGCTGGAGTAGCTTAACCCAACGAATGCCGGTGACAATATAAAGGGGCGTCTCATCGCTCGGTCACGCAAAAAAAAAAACCGCCAAGTTTGTGATTTCTCTCGTCTACCGTGATTTTCCGTGTAAAATATTCTGTTACACTGTGATGGAAAGAGAAAAAAAGTTTGCGGCGCTTTTACGAAGCATTATTAATGCAAGCCCTTCTCAATATATAAATAAATAGCTATGAATTTAAGAGCAATCCCCGTATTCTTACTGATATGATATTCGTGTGCTTATCTTGCGTATTATGTTGACAACGCTCATAACAATGCACAGTTTCCCTGTAAGTTGCATACTTGAAAGTTATCGGGCGTATTTTATCTCAAACAAAAGCCTTCATAAGTGGCCTATGCAGCTCATTACATGAATGTAGCTGTTTTGGTCACCGTTACTAGTCGGTCAATCTCCTAGCACTTCCCAGTTCCCTTTATGCCACCCCGCATTTTCACAGAGGCAAGGCATTTTTCACACTCGACGAAGTCTTCAAATGTCACAACTTCTTGCTACTTAACGTAGCATGGTATGGTTTTGCCAGTTTCTCAGTAATTATGTTTCCACAATGTAGGATTCCCAGATTTGCTATTTGTTAGTTCTGGTTTTCAGTAGACACTAATTTATTAAAACTTCTTCAATGGCGATATTTAGCAGATCCATAACTTAATAACAACATTTTACTTTTTTCTTAAGAGACAATGTAATTTTGTATCAATTTGCCTAAACCCACAACCAGCAGTAATGCTATGGGCCCAGACGGTGAACAACATTCTGCATACAACGTGAAATGAAATTATTTTGATTTTGATGCTGAAAATCCTCGCCAAATATAGGTTTCCTCAACAAGAGAGATATTTCCGGCCGACGAAGAACGATGGCTTTGTGCGGGTAGGGACAGTCATGCCACATTTCACACCAGCTGAAGCAGTGCCCTGTTTTTCGCACTACAAATTCACCAGAAATTATTATATTTGGCTGCAAATTAAACTTCTTCTGAAAAGAACCGCCCATGCACATTGCAACTAATTTTCAAAACTTTGCAGGAGGGAGAACTTTACAAATCGACGTGGTCCAACGGATTCCTTGTGCACAACAGCGATTCCTTGCCTTGGCCCAAAAACGACTGCTTTTCTTCCGGCGCTCGCCATTCTTGTTTGTGACTGGTTGGATTGTACCTCTTTCTATAGCCTACGTTGCTCACAGGATTTACGACGTGGGCCTACTGAAGCCGGTTTCGGAAATCAGGTAATATACTACTCAGCGAAAAGAAGTCACTTATCCTGTCTACATTCACTCTACGCAACAATGCAACTAGCCAGACACTTTACTTATTGCTTCATTTGTGGTGTCATAAAACGATGAAAGCTAACTCCTAAGGGCTGTTGCAATCGTTGCAGCTGTTACAGATACGTTGTGTCAGTGTGTACTGTTTTCATTTAAGTATTTACTTCTCTATGCTACCGCAAAAGATGCTAGCCAAAATAGGAGGGCCAGAGTAAATGCGCAAATGTGATATAGCCATTGGGACAAATAAGTTGTCCCAATCTACCAAAGACTTAATAAAAAAACATCAACAAATGAAAGTAACTTCGCCCAAAGAAAACATTGAATTCGCAGAACTATCAAAATTGATCAGTAAAGCCAGGCAAAGAGATATAAAGAACTTTAACACGAGAGAAATATTGAAAGCAACAGAAAAAGGCAGCAGCATTAAATCGGTCAAAAAGAAACTGCACTTAGGACAAAATAAAATGCATGCGCTAAAAGATAAACAAGGTAACGTTATCAATAATTTCAACGAAATAGTAAAGGTAGCAGAGGATTTCTACTCGGAAATGTACAGCTCTCAGACAGACCATACAACCTTAAAAGAAATATATTCAGAGGAAGATACTGAAATTCCATGTATAACCACTGACGAAGTCAAAAAAGCTGCCAAAGGCATGGCCCGCGGTAAAGCAGCCGGTGAAGATGATATAACAGCCGACTTGATCAAAGACGGAGGAGATGTTGTACTTGAAAAACTTGCATCGTTCTTCACGAAATGTGTCAAGACATGTAGTGTACCGCGCAGTTGGAAAAATGCTAATATATTCCTTATCCACAAGAAAGGTGACATCAAGGAGTTAAAGAATTACAGACCAATTAGCCTACTCCCAGTAATATACAAGCTATTTACAAAAAAATTTCTACAAGGATGAGAGAAACCCTCGACTTTAAACAACCGAGAGAACAAGCTGGTTTTAGGCAAGGTTACTCGACAATGGACCACAGCCACGCTATCAACCTAGTAATTGAGAAGTACGCCGAGTATAACAAACCTCTTTATATGGCGTTTATCGACTACGAGAAAGCATTTGACTCCATAGAAATACAAGCAGTTCTAGAAGCTCTACGACGACAAGGGGTAGCTGGCGTATAGGTGAAAATTATAAACAACATATACAAAGATTGCACAGCCACACTACTCCTACATGAGGAAAGCAGAGAAATCCCGATCGAGAGAGGTGTGAGACAGGGAGATACGATATCCCCGATGCTATTCACTGCATGTTTAGAGGAAATCTTTAAACGTTTAGACTGGGAAGAAAAGGGCATTCGAATAGATGGAGAATATCTCAGCAATTTAAGATTTACAGACGACATTGTACTCTTTAGGAATGATGGAGACGAACTACAAAACATGATTAATGACCTGAACAGGGAAAGTATTAAAATTGGGTTAAAAATGAATAGGCAAAAGACCAAAGTTATGCTCAATAGCCTAGCTAACGAACAGGAATTTATAATCGACAATGAAGCCTTACAATGTGTAAACGAATATCTATACCTGGGACAGTTAATAACAGGAACTCCTAACCACGAAAAAGAAATTCTCCGTAGAATAAGGATGGGCTGGACCGCATTCGGAAGGAATTACGAAATCATGACTGGAAACCTACCGCTCTCACTAAAGCGAAAAGTATTCAATCACTGCATTCTCCCAGTACTAACGTACGGTGCAGAAACGTGGAGGATAACTAAAAGACTAGAGATGAAACTAAGGAGCGCGCAAGGTGCAATGGAAATAAAAATGATAGGGGTAACGCTAAGAGATAAAAAAAGAGCGGAATGGATCAGAGAACAGACAGGAGTAGCCGATATTATTATATCAATCAAAAGAAAGAAGTGGACCTGGCCAGGACATGTCATGAGTAGAACAGATAACAGATGGACCGTAAGAGCGACGGAATGGATACCAAGAGAGGGAAAACGCAACAGAGGCAGGCAAAAGGTTAGATGGAGCGACGAAATTAAAAAGTTTGCGGGCTTAAAGTGGAACCAACTGGCTCTGGATAGGGTGGAGTGGAAATCGATGGGAGAGGCCTTCGTCCTGCAGTGGACCTAAATAGGTTGATGATGATGATGATGATGATGATGATGATATAGCAAACAAGATTCTTCGCTGGGCGAGTTGTTCATAGCCTTCCTTTTAAAGTTGCTACTGCATAACAAAATTACACACAAATAGGCACAATGTTAAGTGTTCAGTTAATTGCTGAAACTAAGATAGGGCTCTCACCTAATGCATCGGAAAGTTAATGGAGCACGTGCTTTTCTGAGTTTGCAACCTTTCCTCGAGAGAGTCATTCTTATCCCACTCACAGTTCAGCTGTTGGTCATATCTCTCCACACAGGCCGTATTTATGCAGCTTCCGTTATGCAACAGCCGTTCCTACATCCGGCAGAACAGCTATCATAAGGGCCACACCGGTCGGGCACAACTCGCGTTACAGGCCGCGACACACTACAGCGATCAGTTCTGTCTCCCACCCTGTTTAAAATCGCCTTGGGAAGACTACTTCGACTGCTGAATAAGATTCACGACATCGCAGATGCGATTTATGCAGACATCACGATACTGAAGCACCGCGGGTCAGACTGGGCCATCCAGCATCGAATGCAATAAAGCGATCGATATCGTTACCGCTTATGTACCACAGGGCTGTCTTCAAAAGAACGCAAAGGTTGCAAAGTTTGTAGAACGATCGATACCATTCTCGGAGCGGCGTGGAAGATAAGCGCGGTCGGCGCTGTGGGCCACAAAGTCATCTTGGCCCTCCCTGTGCACAAAGCAAAACAAGCGCACGTGTCGCTACCCGCCTCTCAAAAGGAATCGTCCAGAAGCTGGAAACAGAGCATGAAAGTGGGAATACGTGCAATGTAAATAAGGAAACTACGTCAAAGATAATCTGCCCGCATAATAAGGTTTAAGCTGCACCAGGTGTACAAATTAGGGTAATGCGTGGCGCCTCAAGGATGACATTAAGCTATCGCGCATGACTACATAGTCCGGTGCCCTACAACGCCGGCGTACCTTGTGGGGTCCAAAGTAGCGCCGCAGGAGCTTTTCACTCAATCTGCGTCCTCGTATCGGCATCCAGACCCACACGCGGTCGTCAGGAGGGTAATCTGTGTGACGTCGTTGAAGGTTGTAGTGGCGGCTGTGGAGTGTGTGCTGGTTCTTGGTTCGAAGCCGGGAGAGCTGTGATACTGCAGCGGCACGCTTCTCCAAGTAGATGGCAACGTGCAGGTCTTCTTCGTCGGCGACGACAGGTATCATCGCATCAATCGCCGTTGCTGGGCTCCGTCCCAAGACAAGCTTGTATGGTGCTAACTGCGACGTTTCTTGCATGGTCGTGTAGTACGCGAAGGTTACATGTGGAAGGAAGCCGTCCCACGTCTTGTGTTCGATGCCGACATACATGGCCAGCAGGTCGGCTAGGGAGTTATATAGACGCTCGGTGAGGCAATTCGTCTATGGGTGCTAGGCTATGGCTCAGCAGTGTCTTGTCTGGCTCTACATGATGATCGCCTGAGTTATGTCAGTCGTAAAGGCCATATCTGTGTCAGTGATGAGGACATCTAGGTTGACGAGATGCAGGACAATCTTCTCAGTAAAGAACTTGGCCACCTCGGCGCCATTGCCCTTGGGCAGGACGCTTGTTTCGGCGTAGCAGATCAGGTAGTCAGTCGATAGGGCGATTGATTTATTGCTGTAAGTCGTCATGAACAACCCCAGTGTGTCTGTGACGATTTGCTGGAACGGCCGTCGAGGTGGTTTGATGGGCTCCAGAAGTCCGGCTGGCTTATTTGGCGGCGTCTCGCGTTGCTGACTGCTACATGCCTTTGAGTAATGGACGACGTCGGCAGCATTACGAGACCAATAGTACTTATCTTGTATCCCACGAGTGTGCGAGAGAAATCAAGATGGCCGGCCACGGGGTCGTCGGGTAAAGCTTCCAGAACTGCCAGACGAAACGCCTATGGCACTACGGGGAAGGGGTCAGCTGTGATAGGGGATTCTCCGGGAGAACATCGTTTCGCAGGAAAAATGAAATCAGTCCTCGTCGGATACTTTAGGCACAACGACGGTCTTGTCTTTCAGGTAGTTCATGGTGCCCTTGAGGTCAGGGTCAGTTTGTTTTTCCGAGAAGGCGTCGCCACTTATTGGTCCCAAGTAGGTATCATCGCCCTGGGGATCCTTCTGTAGCGGGCTCACCGAGGCACGAGACAAGCAGTCTCCTTCAGTGTGCTTTCGTCCGCTCTTGTAGACGAAGGTAATGTTGAATTCTCGGAGCATAAGATTCCATCGTGAGAGCCGTCCTGCTCTTCTAAGTTTCCTAGCCAACACAAGTAGTGGTGGTCACTCACGACTTTAATGGGCCTGCCCTACAGATCCTAGCCAACACAAGGAGTGGTGGTCACTCGCGACTTTAATGGGCCTGCCCTGCAGAGAGAGGCCGAACTCCCCTGTAGCCCAGATGATGGTGAGGCGTTCTTTTTCTCTGGTGGAATAATTTGCTTCAGTCTTTCAGAGAAACCTGCTACCGTAACCTTGAAGTCCGTCAGAATCCTGCAGATGGACGGCGCCGGGTCTTTTGTGCATTGGCGTGCTCATCGATGTGTGCATGTATTGGCAGGCGTCCCTTGAGTTTTTTTAATGCTTCTACTTGCGGCCTTTACTACTGTAACTCGATGTCAGCTTTTCTGAGGTATGTCCGAACTTCTGCGATCCATGTGAAATCCGTCACGAAACGCGTTTAATAGCCGCACATTCAAAGAAATCTGGCACTGCTTTCTTGTTGGTCGGTGCTGGAAAGTCGGTGATCGCGGCTGTTTTCTGCGTCTCAGGACGTACTGCACATTCACTAATAACGTGGCAGAGTGGGCACTGGTCGGGGGTGTGTTAGACGTCCTTTTTCGGCACGTGGCGCTGGATTACTGGCGAGTGAGATGGCATCGATGGTGACATCGGTGAATCGCGAAGGAAGTGCGAATGCGTGGGATCCTGCTGTTGCTGAAAAGAAGGGCAGCCTGACGTGCATCCGCGGCGCAGATCATGGTCTCTATTAAGGTTGCGACTGTTCGCGATCTCGCGGCCATTGCTGGACTTCCTCGTGAATGATATCTTCGGAGGAAGGTACCTGGGTCTGAAACGACGGCAGCATCCGGCGCAGTTACCAGCGAACAATAGCCATTATGGCCTTACGCGGGCCGTTTTGGCCAAGTCCTTGGACTGCTCGGTAGTCTTGTGGTGCACGCCATTACATTGTCGGGTGAGAATCTCGAGGGTCTTCTCAATCGTAGTCGCCTCGAAGAGAAACTCTTCGACAGCATTTGTTGGGTTCCTCGTCAGCCCTGAGAAGAGCTCGCGCTTGACTCTTCTCATGCGCTAGCGAACCTTCTTCTCTGGCGGTAATATCGCATCATCTCTTCCGTAAATATCGGCGCGTTTTCGTTCGGGATCTGCACCCGCGTCTCTAGCAACAGTGCTGATCTTTTTCGTGTGCATGATGCTTGCGAATGTTTCAAGGAAGGCGGAAAGCTGTACCAGCTTCGAAGCGTTGACTATCGGTTCTCAAAGAATGTCCTGACATAGTCTTTTATGTAGTATAGACGCCCCATTGTTGAAGGTGGCCAAGCGGTCGTAGTAGCCTAGCGAGCTTTCCGAGACCTCGTATGATGATACACGAAATGTAGGCGGCTTGCTGGGGTGCTCCACGACCACGATTGCCGGAGACAGTGGTGCCACTGCTGTGGATGCTGTTTTCATCGTTGCATTTGTCTTCTCCTTGTCCGTTAGCAGCTCGTACTCTGGCAGTTCTCCTTGCTGTTTGCGGCTAGCTCGAAGGGCCGGGTTTGAGTCGTATGGTACGTGAACTGGGAAGCACCTCCACCAGATTTCACGTGGTCGTGAGAATCACGAACGCAGTTTGTCACTCGAGCCGCTTATTCGCCCAATCTCTGCCTAGCTAAGGAAAGGAAATCCCGCAAGGCGATAATTGCGTGTGCATTGCTTCGCCGACAGTGAAAACTCACCAACAGCGAAATACATCAGCCATTATATGCTACAGTCACAACGTGTTCCGGTATTATCACTGATATTCTAGAACGTGCTCGAATGTGCACATCAAGCATGCGAAGTCTGTAGAACGATCAATAATATTCTCGAAGAGGCAGGTATGATAAGATCGGTTCCGGCTGCGCGTTAACAGCGCTCCTAAGCGATAACGGCGCTCCCCATAGACAAAGGAAAAGAACAGCGCGTCTGAATATGTTATTTTTAAATGAGAAGCTTGCTTCTCTTGTTCACAGCTATTAGGTGAAGAATCTACCCTGTATACAAGCACAAAAATGGATAGAACAAGAATGCTATAGGGAGCCAGCGTTAGCGGGCAATCGAACGTTGGTATCCCATGATTGCATTACTGTGCACCTTAAATTGCTTTACTGAGAACAATTCCTCTTTACTACCATCTTTGGAACGCAAAATGCTTTTACCTTTTGTCTACGTTGAACCAGCCAATGTACGGCGCTCGAAGACGCGGTATGGGCTCAGGCAATGCAAAGTTTCCACGCAAGTTACAAGCTCTAAGGTTATTAAAAGCAAGCCAAACCATTAACGCACCGATCACGTTCTCAAATGTGAACTAGGCTGCTGCATCTGCTCCTGCCACCGCCGCTACGTAAAAAAAACAGGTGATTGATCGCTCTGTCATAGGAATCGGTATAACACGAAAGTCAAACCAGTGTTCGCAATGCTGTGGAATGCAAAGGGACAATCTGGCGAGTCGAGGTGGGGGAAAGGGGCTAGGCACTCTCGACACTTGAATCCGTTGCCAGCAAGCATCAACGGCCCCCCGACAGAGATCCTCGACAATTATACACAACTGAATGTTCTCGATCTGCTCACATTTACCCGGGCGCGCTGCACTGCAGGCGCCAGAGCCCTGCGCGATCGTGCCATAAGCAAGGAGCACCCCGAAACACTGAATCCATCCAATCAAAAGTGAATGATTTGTCAGTAGATGGTTTTGTGAACACAGTAAGCTTCAGGGAAAGGAGCGTCATTTTATTGTTGGCGTTCATAGTGCAGGGCGCATTTATAGACAGCATTAAGTGAAAGCGATGCCAAATTAAGTTTTTTGCTTCCTAAACACCTTTACTTCAACAAGACACTAGTTAAATGCAAATTGTAAAGCTGTGTAGTGAAGATATACAAGCCGTCCGTTCCCTGTTGCTGCGATTTGGCGGTGGTGCGACCAGTAGCTCTTGCAGCTCCTATGTCGTAACTGAGATGATTGTGACTTCGAGTCCGAGCCTTTTGTATTTCGTTATTGTAAATGTACGTTATGTTTTTTAAACGTCCACTACCGTGATGGCAGTACGTCAGCAATTTCTTCGCATACTCCAGTAGCCAAGAAGCAAATGATTATATTTGGTCCCTTGCTGTTTATAGCTTACATAAATACCCTCTATCGCAATCTTAGTTCTCCTAAATTAATTGTGTATGCCGGCGACACCGATATTTCTTGGTCCCTCCATCTTTCAAATCGAACTAAATGTAAACACGTTCGTGCTGACTTAATCTAAACGAGTTGCGGCTAAACGCAAGTAAAACTAAATACGTGTTTGCGCCTATCAATAAGCGACGAAACGTAGTTCTAAGTGTCTTGTTTGAGCACCCTACGTTAGAACAAATTAATGTGTACAAATTCTTTAGGGTGTGGTTCCGCGAAGACGTTTCCTGGAATCCACATGTAAATAAATTCCTAGGAAGTTTAAGTTAAAGGGTTAGATGTGTGCGTTTAGACCAGTTTCGTCCAAGAAAGCGTCGCGTTATACACCGTTCTATTCCGGGTTAAGTAATTGTGTCTTGATTGCAGTTATGTTGACAGCACCAAATTACAAAGCATTACACACCTTACAAAGGAAGGTACTACGAACATAGAGGCCTATTATGGTCACCCGCGAGGTAGGAGCACGCGTCCCTTGTTCTCTACAGATCTAGTATTATAAGCGAACCAATGGTATTCTCTTAAGTTACTCTTATATATCTAAAATAATAAACTGTACCCCATGTGCAGTGTGTTTAGTATTGCCTCCGCGCACACAGCATCACACCAACAAAAAATAGAACCGCTTCTGATCAGCAACGTATTGACTATCAAAGACGGAGTTTCCTAGATGATGATTGATTTGTGGGGTTTAAGGTGCCAAAACCCGTTCTGATTATGAGAGACACCGTAGTGGAGTTCTGCGGAAATTTGGACCACCTGGGGTTCTTTAACGTTCACTGACATCGCACAGCACACGGGCCTCAACATTTCGCCTCCATCGAAATGCAGCCGCCGCGGCCGGGATTCGATCCCGCGACCTTCGGATCAGCAGTCGAGTGCCGTAACCACTAGACCACCGTGGCGGGGCTTCCTAGATGATGTATATTACATTTCCCACATAAATAACAAAATTTCTAAAATAAGCTTCAAGAAATTTTTCTATACAATCTTATTGAACACTGATAATGCTTGAATTTTATATGAAGCACAACTTTTTTCTGTTCTTTGTCTTCTAGTTCACCTAATTAGGCTGGTTTATCATTAAGATTGCGAATTCCTGCTGTGTCTTAGTAATTTTTCCTGTCGGTAAGTGGGAATATCTCTGGAGTTTCCTTCCTTACTGCACCCCTTGTAAATATTGCCTAATCACCCCTTTCGTATAGCATTTCTGTTTAGCGTCGTTTCGCTCTTTGTATATCTGTGATGGAATTCATGTATAGCCAGAACTCACCTGATTATGAGTTATTGCACAAAATGTTCTTCGCTAATTGTGAATATTTTATATGCAATGTCTTTCTGCCAAAAGTGTCTTTAGGAGCATAAGCCTCCGTCGGATCTGGAGCCGTTTCCGTTTCGTTTGATTTCTATAAATGTACAGAAAGAAAGACATGTCCTCAAATAACAAGAAAGACTCCATCTTCCCGAGGGGAACCCAGACATGACGCGAAGCATCGCGGAGTTCTCTTTATTTTCATTTCCGTTGGTTACCCACATCGCGTGAACTTTGTTCGGAACTTCGCGATACTTCTCGACGCTGGCGTTTCGCAGCGGCTTCTCGTTGACGGACGGAATGCGGATCCGCCTGGCCATGTTGGAGTGTCGAAGCGGCTTCGCGTTCTCGAAGCGCGGGATCCGCTTCTCGAGGTTGGCGTTTCGCAGCTGCTTCTCGTTCTCGAAGGAAGGAATCCGCTGCTCAGCGCTCACGCTCTGCGTCGCGTGCTCTCCACCTCGCAGCAGTCTTCAACGGTGCTAACGGCTCTGTTAACTTGTTGGCTGATGCTGGCTGAACTTGTGTCAGCCAATCCGCTAGCTAGCAGGAGTGTCGGTACCCATCACACGCCAGAGCCAGACTTATCCGAGGAAGCAACGGAGGGAGCGGCGTGTGCACGCGGCTATATGTAGCGCTGGCGCGGAGAGGAGGACGGAGGCAGCAGCGCGCTATCGCACAGATGGCGTGGAGAGGCGGATGAAGAGGACAGGTGCGGACACCAATGCACAACGGACATAGCCTCGAGCAAAGTATGCTTCGCATCTAATAAAACATTTTCGTTTGAATACAAAATGCGCTACGACCCGCTTGCCGATGACGTAGAGACAGAGCGCGCTACGAATGCTGTCGGTATCGCAGCGCCTACGCGGATATCCAGCAACCTGCGGCACTACAACGCTCCTAGCATCTGCCGCCCGCATAAAGGGAACCTAGCGTGTCCGGTAAGCCGCTATATGCATAGCGTTACGCGTTGAGCGCAGTCCCAGATGGAAACAGCGCATGCTCAAATATGGCTGACTACCTTAAGCGTACGCCGTCCCCTTCAGGTATTTCGAGGGGTCGTCGTGCCTCAGTTACTATTTCGTTTGGCTTTGTATTTGCTTTAGCTTTGTATCACGAAGACCGAGAGCAAGGTATCCGCGACTGCTGGGCCCCGCTTGTGAGAGCCACACTCAAATTATCGAAGCCGTAGGGTTTGCGAGTCACTGTTAGCATCTAGGATTACATGTATAACGCGATTTTGCTTGTTCTGTTTATAAGCGGTAGCTGGCGCCCCTTGACAGCGACAAACGACTTGCGCTATCCGGTATTGGCGACACCTTTGCTACACCGCTTTATCGGACGCAATAAAATTTCGTATTCATTGCTTGCCCTGACAGCTAGAAGATTGTAGGTAGTACGCTTATGTAGCACGGGTTATATACCAGAGCCTTAAAAGGAAACAGAACAGGTTTCAGATTTCTAAAAACTAACCTTTTCCTGATGCGCAGATACGTCAAATTACTGTGACCGAGATTTGTTTTGCGACCATGCATTGAGCAGTGCAGTAATTGAGAATTAAAATTGAAGCTATCCTATGCCCACCGCGGCTCGCGGAGCATGCGAGCCGCAGCGACAGAAAGAAAAATCTGGCAGGAAGTGACGTCAACGCACTCATCTCGGGCAACCGTGCCAGTGTAGACTTCACGTTTGACCTTCCATTTGGCTTCATTAGGGGCTCCTATTGCAAATAATCAACATTTGTATTTTTAGTTTCCGGCTTACGCTTCAATAAGTTGCTGCCGCAAGTGTAATTTAGGCGAAGAGAAGCCATGCCGGCCTTTTGCGCCGTCAACGGCTGTACAAGTACCGGTGGTCGAGACGATGTCTTTCACAAGTTACCACCGGAGAACAAATAAGGTTCATTGCGGTGAAGCGGAGAAATTTCAAGGCTTCCAAAACCACTGTTGTCTGCTCGAAATACTTCTCGGACAGTGAATAACGCGATGCCTTATCCCTGATGCGGGCTGTGGGAATTCCTGTAAAATGTGCCCGACTTGGCCGGGCGTGCTGCCATCGATCTTCGCTCACAAAAGAAATGCGTCGACTCCACCAAAGGCAGCATTCATAGAGAGACGAAAGAAGATGCCGACTGTTGAAGCCCTTGCCTCTTGTTAAACAAATGCATGTTCCTTTCTCTCTCCTCTTTCTTTCTCATTGATGCTGTATTTTCGCCTCTTGCGTATGCCAGTGTCACGCAGGCACTTGTGATCGCGATCGATTTTGCTCCAGATCGGACTTCTTGGTCATGATTGGCTCCATTACGCACGCCAAGATGGAAGGCAATCGCACTTAGTAAATTTATGTTTTATTGTGCTCAATGACAATTATTAGTGCGCCGTGTGGCACCGCCATCTTAACTCTGCCGCCCGCTTCTATCATTACCGTTGCTTTTACGAAGTAATTCCGAAATTCTTCCTGTAATGCGCAGTGCCCCTTCCATGTTCGTTCGCATGCTTGTTGAGGTTGTGGAGACGACGACAAGTAAGGCGGTTACTCTCCGTCTAAATTTACATAGATGGATTTCAAAAATGTGACTCGCGTGCGGGATTCGGCATAGATATGTGTGAACTAGGATTCTTACATTGCCCTGAGAATGGGCATTGCGGTTATTAATTGAAGTCGCTTTTGAAATCGTTTCCTAATTGTACTCGCAAGACTAAATAGGTGCCCATCACTGCAAAAAAGTGCAGCTACTCGGCCGTGATATCGCGACAGAAGCGAGGCGTAGCGGAAATGATTAGGCAAGATGGATGATGAGTGGGCACACGCGCACGCAGTACTTGCACATTCGTGGCCTCACTCACTTTCGAGCACGTCGGGCCCATCTACGCTATTGTCACGTAAAAAAAGGTATTTATGCATGCATTCTTTCTTCAATAAGCTAGGGTTAATATAAAAAGTGAATATGAAGAATAACTGTGAAGCTTCAGGGGTCGTTATTTTTTTTTCTTTCAGCGATGCGCAGGTCGATTTCCAATATTAGACTACTCATACATTCACGTCAATATATTACATATTTAAACATCCCCAATCAAACGAGATAAAGCATATACTTTCGACTAGAACTGCACTAATAACATGCACCTTCGGCCGATGCACGTTACTTGCCAACTGACAGCGCTAGAGTGCATTGTGCACGCAATGAGTGCCTTTTCGGTATCCACCGTCACAACTATGACAGCTATGATACGAATGCTCACACTGGCTTCTAAGACTACACAGCATGGCAGAGCGTGACAAAAACTTGCGAATGCGTAATATGCGTAGCGCGGATAAATACCACATTTAGGTCTAGGGATCTGGCAGGTTCCAATGCAGCCACTGCGCTTACCTTTGGGTTCGTGCTTCGCGTAGTTTGTTCTTGGGCTCATGGTTAAAACGCGAT
The DNA here is from genome assembly GCA_013339685.2 of Hyalomma asiaticum. NCBI lineage: Eukaryota > Metazoa > Arthropoda > Arachnida > Ixodida > Ixodidae > Hyalomma > Hyalomma asiaticum. The sequence goes on along the minus strand of CM023485.1, from coordinate 112,886,468 downwards.
GGTGTCGCTGCGATCACCTCCAAGTGATAGAAATTTCCATAACCGCTAACGTATTTGCCAAAGCATCTGCGAAGTAGTGGCAGTACCTGAGCACAAGCTATAGCACTGCAGCGGCCTCCCGAAGAACCCGTGGCTGAGGTCAGAGAGCGCTCGCACAATCATGGGAGCTAGCCGGATTTGTCGCACACCAGACGACAGCAGTCAACGTTTCCTATTATTGTTTTCCCAAAACGCGTCTTTCGCTGAGCAGGGTCAAATTCCGTGTCGATTTGCGTCGTCAGGGTGTCCGAAACTTCCAAACGATACCGTCAGCTTGATCAGTTTTGCAAACACGTTCAGCTCCCGTTTATGGGGCCGGCGTCTATCGCCTCGCAGTTCGACCGAACAATTCCTGAGGTATTCCTTTGACTGATGATGTTGTCCGTGAAAAGATGCTTTCCTCGACTGGCGTAGTGACACCTGGCACCCCACTGAAATGAACGAGTCCGCCATATCACATTGAGCCTGAGTAGGGGTTCGGTCTCTTTGATGGGAGTCATTGGAACCTGTTGAACGCACGCTGCGTTTGTCAATGGCAACGTGTTCTATAATACTGCGAGACTGATTTCCGTGAAAGCTTTATAAAAAGAAAACAACAACAAACATCGACATGGACGAAACAAAGTAATAAATGAAAAATATGCAGAACTTTGGAACAGAATGAAAGAAAACGCGAAACACAAAAGAGCACGCGAGTAAAGTCACCGTTCGAAACAGTCTCACCAAGGCTGGTCGAGAGGTGCAGGGGAAGTCCACCACGATACTCAAGGCACTCGTTCCCCGCAGAGGCAAGACTATCAGGGCTATCAGGAAACATCCGGCGCCGTTCTTCACGGCGCCGGATGTTTCCGTCGTCTCAGCCACATCTCGTCTCCCTCGGAGACATCGCGAGGAAGTACAGCGCTCACTGAGCATTCCCGAACGACCGCAGCCTAAACCGGAGGCGATGACCTACGCCACTGCTGCAGGCCGACCTGCCGCCGCTCCGCGCCCACGCCAGGACCCAACATCCCCGCAGTTTTGTCGCCAGACACCGCCGCCACCTACGAAGCCATCCCGTTCACCAGTAATCCAGCGCGCGCCGAGGAAAACTGACGTTTGGCGCACACCGAACCACCGCCCACTATGCTGCCACTGCAGCGAAGCCGGGCACACCTACCGCTATTGCCAGAACCTTGAGATGGGAGTGTGTGGCTTCGACGTGAACGCGCCGCGTCCGCGCCCAGGTGAACGATCTCGCGACAGCACCGACTACATCGCCGGATTGCAGCGGCAACGACGACGACCATTCCGTTCACATTCGCCAGGCCGCTATGTCTTCCAGGGTCCCGCCAGTACAAAGGCCGCACCCGGGGCCTGTGTAAGATCCGCGACATTCAATGTTCCTCTGCCGCGACAATTGCGACATTCATTGTTCCTCTGCACTAGGCGTATTCCTAACCGCAGTCGGCTAATAATGGACCTCCCTTCTACGCACGCAGTGGCTGCCCAAGCTCAACACCCGTACTTTGCCCCGCGGACTCGAGTACTGAGTCCCTTCGGTGGTGTGTACTCGTCTCCGGTATCGACCTAATGCAATGGCAGCAGTCTTCGCTCTGAGAGAGGTCAACCCACCAGTTATTATCCGCCGCCTGCACTACCGGCTGACGTGGCAGTGGCCGGTACCGAGACAACCCTAGCAGCAGCCTCAGCCTCATCTCGAAGTGTTGACGTGGCGTCTCAGAGATTCGTTGGTAGCAGGCCTTGAACGGCGACTGCGTCGGATGCGTCAGGAATTGCCACAAGGGGCTGCAGCACCTCCGAAGAGCCTCGCCCAAACGTCGTTGAGGTCAATGGCCATGCCACGGAGTGCCAGTGTAGCAGCTCGGGTACCGAATGCCCGCTGTTCCCGTCGGCCGATGCGACCTTCTTCGACGTAGCCACGCAGCAAATCACCAGCTAAGCCTGTCCATCTTCGATCACGGCTCGGGTCGCGCGCCATGATCCAGCCATCGACCAATTAGCGGCACTGGACGTGTCCACGGCACGTGCTTTCTGGCGCTTCTTTATTCTTTTGCGTGCTATCTCTTCTTTTCGTCATGTGGTGCGTGCCTCTGATCACTTTACTCACGTCAGAGGGTGTGACGAGTAAGGAGCAATTTCCACTTGCGAAGGGCATTTGACATCATAAAAAAGTGATCGTGACAATGTGGGGCAGGCCGCGCTAAGGGCCAGCACGAGAGCTGGTTCGAAGCTGGACCAAGGCAGTCGCATCTGGCAGGCAAGCTGTCAACTAAGATGTCCGCGCGGCTGGTCCGTCGTGGTAGCTACGATTTCGCATTCTGGGGAGCTCCTGGCTACGGCGAGCGCCTAAGGTTCTGGCGATAACGCGCTTGTGGCCGCACTCTGGTCCAGGAGTCTTGAGCTAGCCGGCAGCGGCTTGTTCGTCCGCTAACTACTGTTCCTGAGGAGACGGCGGGAACCTTCAGACAAATTAGACGAATGGGGCCGACGTCCTCGTGTTTTCGGCCGCCCGCACGTCTGGCTCAGTGGTTATCCTGCCGGCGTGCCGCGTGCTTATAGCGAAGGATGACCAGTAGTCTTAGCGCGTCATCCCCGAGACCACAGACATTGTCCAATCCAACGAAAGTGTGAGTGATATGTGGCGCGCAAATGCAGTCAGCGCGCTTGCTTCCGTAGAGTTAAGCAACCACATCGAGTGCCATGCTGAAACCGAAAAGGCTTCGGAGGATTGTGGCTACGTATTGTATTTAATGTTTTTCTATGTCTGCGATTCGTCCCCTGTTGTGTGAGTGCCTGTGCCCACGAACCATGCCACCGGCCCGCACTTTTCACTTCGGGATTCTGCATTAAAATCATTATCTCATTGCGCCATTATATACACTCCAAAATTAGAAACGGGGGAAGGGATAACCGAATATAGTGCTTTAAAGTGTAGAAGATATATAAATCTAGAAAAACATTCCAGCGTCCGCATGAAAGAGGGTCTGCATGATTCACTTTCAGTGTAGATATGTCACATTACAACGAAAACTTTGACTTGCTAATAAATTGTTTTCTATATTGTTCCAGCTACATCAACCTTACCAAAATTTTCTCCGAGGCCTCCGGACAGTCGCCACCGATGACATTTATTCAAAGCGTGGCACCGGAAGACGAACATTTCCTCCAATACAAGTCCCTTCTTGACAGCAATAACATACCGTACGAGATCATCACGGATGTCTTCAACACCTTTCAAACAAAGATCGAAGAAAACTTCTTGGAATTTGCGTCCACGTATGCATTCGGCAGCGTCTTCAACAATACAGTGTAAGTGAATTTATTTTATTGCGAAGCTAGAGCGGGATTATCATGGTGAAGGAGAGGTGCACCTGCATTTATAAAAAGCCATTTCGTGGGCACTGCACGGCAAGGTGACGCACCTGCGCATATTCATATTTTTCCGCTTCACGCTTTCGCGCATGTGACATCTCACCCTAAATCCCCTGAACGAAAGCGCCATTACTGCAACTGCAAGTTCTACAGATTATACCTTGATTTTTGTAAAGTTCTGTCGCCGGGGTGGCAGGCACCGTAGCGGAAGTTAGACCTCGTACATCATTTCGATCATTTGGGCACATGAACCAATTCGGTCCTCAGGTTTTCGCAGAACCCTACGCGACAACATGTTCAAATGAGAAAACCAGTGATCCATGATCGAAGTGGGCATCTCGATTTTAGCAATGCTAACGCGTTTTATGGAGGGCCTGTTGTGGTACAGGATGGTAACGCGTAATTCGGCCTCCTGTTTCGAGTGCGCGGAATAGCATCCAAGGCGTAGCCGAATTTTCGGAAACAAGAAATTAAACTATAAGCTGTGCCGCGGCATAAAACAGGGTAGGGAGGGTGAATATCCCGCAGTGCAGCGGGCTGAAGTGCTATATGCGAAGGCGACAAGGACTCACTTCACATTGCCGCTGATCTTACACGTACCTAGGCGGTATCCCCGTAATCGCACCGTTCAGGTGGCCATAGATTTTGTTTATTTGAGTATGGTAAAGCTTCCTCAAAGTGCTGAGGTTATCATGCAAGATTCTGGCGAGGAAGCAACGACCGCGATTTCATAAGTGTTGACGTACGGCCCCTTCATGTGGGAGTAACACCTATATAAGGAAAAGCACGGGGTACGCGGCATACCTCTGAAATGAGCTAG
>CM023485.1:112720798-112882134 GCA_013339685.2 Hyalomma asiaticum | reverse complement strand
GCACACTCTTTAATTGGCACTCATGCTCTATGCACAATGACCTTGATCCTATGCGTCACTGTTGGCTGAATGCCATGAATTGGTCATAGTCAATTTCCTCGGTGACTGCTTCGCGTCACGCTGATGCCCACAATCATGGGATCTGCAGTACATCTTTCATAAGCTAAGAACACCGAAAGAAATTTGTAGCTAAGAACACCGAAAGAAATTGGTCAAACAGTTTGGGGAAGGGGGATGAGAGGAGCTGGCAGGTGGGTGGACCAGGTTGCAGTTCGATGGGCGGCAGAGCAGGGGGGCGGGGGGTGATTGGAAGAATACGGGAACTTGTCTTCAAAGCCCATATACTGCACATATATATGACTTTTGGCATATATATTGCCTTAGTAGCACATATATTGTGGCTAACTAGGTGTCTACGATACACCATTATAAATAACAATAAAAGCGAAAGAGAAAGGATATCAAGGCTGGCATGTTAGAGACCACGTGATGCTTATTTTCAAGCTGTTCTACACAGTTGATGTCACAGGCACCCTTTGAAGAGGCAGTAGTGTACTCGCAGTAACGAATGAAATTTATGCTGTGATAGAACTGGTCAGGAAGGCGGTCCAGTTGGGATTGGTGCCTCTGGTTTGGTGAAGATACGGTGCTGTCACAAGGTCAATCAAAGCTACGCTTACAAAGTGGCTATACGACCACTTATTTAAATTTTATGCCACTAATGTTGTCTTTCCAGGACAGCTCTTGTGGTATGGTGAAGAGCGGGTGTACCGAATGATGTGATATTTTGAAATCAAAGCGCTGAAAGTAGCATGAAACCATTTCAAGTACGAGCACGTGTAGTTCAGGGTATAAGTTTGGGTTCCTTAGGGTCGATTTCGCGCAAACGATATCTATGCGAGAAGTGCTGTGTGTAGAGCCAATTAATAGGCCTGTTTTCCTCAATGGCTGCTAAATTTCGACAAAAAAAGATATGCTTTTGCAAAAGAGGGCTAACACAAATTCCTGTTTACGTAACGGACACTGTTAGCAGGAAAGGGCTAAATACACTAACTGTATCAAAACTACCCGTAAAAATTTTGGCAGAGATATGGTCGCTATAATTAAAGAAGTGACCGCAGCCGTGCATGTGATTAGGCGCTAACGTTTCCAAATTAAAAACTCACGATAAGGTTTCTCGTACAGTTCACCAAACCTTTTGTAGCCACTCTAAGCAAATCGTGAGCCAATGTATAAACAACAAGCGAAAAGCGCGACATAGAGCAGAGGGCGGAGAAAACATGTGGCACTTATAGTTGCCCTTATACTGGCCAAATGTGTAAGCACGACGACCACGGCACCTCGTCCCAGCATAACGATAATACGTCCATTTCTTTATCCCCACCTCCCGCCTACCTTTTGTGCACCACGGGCGAAGGTAACACCAGGCAATCGCGACCGCAAACCTCTTTCATCTGTTTTTTTTCCTCGTAGTGTTTTTTTTTTTCTTCTTCCTTACTTGTCACATTGTCTGTTTCCTGTCGCATTCTACACTGACCTCTCCTGCAAAGGTTGATTTCATTTTACGGCCGCGTTCATAACATTTGTTCCAGCGACGTTTCTCTCTCGCATGCACGGCCAGGGCTACACTGTTTCGGTATCCTTTGTAGATCTATTTGACTGTCGGCTGTCTAACCCTGTGGTTTATTGCGGCCTTCACATTTCTATTTATGTCTCAACGTAGGAGTGTATGTCAGCTACCCCTGAATGTTCTGCAATCCATACCGATGCCTTGACATACAGCTGCCAATTTAAATGCCAAGCACTTCTTAGCGAACTTAGATGACTTTAAGTACATCTCCCTATTTTTGTAGCCGCCAACGACTTCGTGCTCTCCTGGCCGTTTCGTAACCGAGATGTATAAGAAAACTGGTATGCCACAACATGACTCCATGATGAACATAAATTACAGGTCATAAAACAAAAATCATGATATGCATGTCATGAGCGGCATGATGTACGTGCCACGGTCTTGGTGTTCTTGCGGCGGTTTCATGAACTTGATATATACCAAATTTGGTATGGCGGGAGAACAATGTATGCGACCATGGATGACAAACACAATCTAAGAACATCAAAGTCGTGACATCCATGTCATGAGTGGCATGATTTACATGCCACGCGTTTCGTTAATGCGATGTATACCAAAATTATTATGTGACAACACGACTGCGTGATGAATGTAAATGACAGATCATAACATTTGAACCATGAAATGCGTGTCATGAGTGGCATGGTTTACATGCCACAGTCTTGGTCTTTTGCGGCCGGTTCGTTGACTTCATATGTACCAAAATTGATATCGCGAGACGACTATGCGTGACAGCATCAGTAATAGGTCCTAACTTGCAAACTCCGCAATCAGAGCATTACAGTGCATGGCAACTTCCTCGCTGACTGCTGCACATGACGCCGATTCCCAATGTGCGTGGGACTTGCAGGTTTTGTTATAATGTTCTTTCTATTCAGGAAGACAAGAGATTAAAAATCAGTGTGATAATTGAAGGAGCGAAATATACAGAGTAAAAAGAAAGACAGATGAAGTTTTGTGCTCGCTATTGAGTTGTGGTGCGTGAGTAGCGTCATGTATTTATACGTTTTTGCACGTATTCGACCGCGGTAAAATCATTTGATAATGCTCCGTTCGCTGCTGTTTGTGCATGTCCTCGTTATTCATTTTTCATTTACATATGTTTGCGCAAGATGGTCAACAAAGCATCCAGCGCATTTCCTCACAATTTATGAGTGCAGATTGCCATGAAAATATGTCCAACCTGTGCAGTGGAGGTGCAAGAAATGAATTCTACTCGAGCTCGACAATGTTCCAAGCCACGAGTTCAGAATATCTTTTTATTCATATGGACTTATTGCAGAGACGCAAGCGTTCCCTATTATACTTGCGGAGTGTAACCGCACCACCGGAATTCCTGTCGGTGTTCTGGTTCCAAACACGGTCAAAAAATGTTGTCTTTGCTCAAGTTAACGTCTTTGTCACGTAGACATGTTGCGATTAATCATTAAAGTTGGAATATAACCGGAACATATATGTGATGTAATATATATCCGTTTCTTTGCACGCCCTCAGAATATACAAGGAATGGACGGGTGGCGAGAAAAAGCAGCCTGTTCAGGAGGAAGGTAAGCTTTATGCCTTCCAATAACAACATTAACTTACGCAGTGTTCTTATAAAAGGTTACCTTGGAAGGGCACGTCAGGTGCTTTAACTTGTGTATAGACAGCAGTGGCATCACTTTATATAGGCTGCCGTTTACTACTAATAATAAAACTATGGTGTTTTGTCGGAGGCATTCCATTTCGACCTGCTTCGATGCCAATGTTTTTATTTGTGAGCGAAACAGATAGTGATAGCGGTAGCAGACGGGAACATGGCTGGGATTCGACAAGCGTGATAGCTGATAGCAGGATGGCAGTGGAGTCCCAGTCATCTAAATGCGTCGTAGACTCAATGGCCAAATCTCAGGAGCTGGTAAGGGCTAATGTAGAGGGCAATAACATTGCCATTTTCAACGCAGGCCTCAGTGAGGTGCTACAAGGAAGCAGAGGGAACCTCAGCAAAGAGTCACAAAACTGGCTGCTGCGCGCACTATCCGAACCGTCTGGGAGAAGGCGTGTGACCATATGCACAATCCAAGATATCCAGCAGCAGTACATCTGAGAGGAAAGAAGCTTTGGCCAGCCTGATGATGTTATGAAAGGCAGGGTCTTACCACCCGGGTATTATCTAATGGGCGTAAACGGCGATGTTGAGAGCCTCGCCCCCAACAACTTCAACGTAATCGCCTTCATTATAGATTTACCATCGCTAAAGGGGTCGCAGAATGATGGGCCACTAGGCGCCGGCTGTTTCTGAGGCCAGGTGGCTGAGGTCAATTGTGTAGTCAGAGTTGACACTGGAGAGCCCCATTGTTTAGGAAATGAGGAACTTACATGAAAAGCCAAGGCAAAAGCATGACGGCTAAATTAGAGACACGGGCTATATTAACACCAAGGGCGGCACATAATGCTGAAGTGGGAGGAAAAGATCAGATAAACGACAAGTTCATGGTATATGAAGTTATCAATGCACATATCATGGGCATGGAGCAAGCGCCCGCTATTCCGAAATATGCATGAGAATATTGCTATAGAACAGCCGGCGCGAGATGGGAGCGCCGAGTTGGGGCATTCCATCGTAAAAGAACGTGTTTATAAAGGGTCAGCAACTAAAGCAAGAAATATTCATGGCTAAAAGGAAATGAGCAGGGAAAATTGTACTCCTCGATAAGCAACGAACATTGATTTATATGCTGCAAACACGAGTAAAACGTAAGAACAAGAGAAAAAAAGGCAATTCACACAAAAAAGGAAAACTCAACTAACAAAACCGAACATACTAATGTGCCCGCGACGCTGAAAATTCCTGTCCCTCCACGTTAGAAACACTCCCACCAGCAGTCCGTCATCAACAGGCCTTGCGTTCACGTACGCCGTAGCTGCTACAACGTATGAGACTCTCGGTGGTAGCTGTAGTGGTGCTCCTAGCTGTGCACCCGGCTGTGCAAGTGGTTCCTGAACTACCTGTCGGACTTCGTCTCGTATTACGTCCGCCAGTGACGAGAGCGCTGGGGGGCTTTGGTCATGTCGCTGCCTCTGCAGCTCTTCTCGCACTACGGAGCGGACTAGCTCGCGTAAAACATCCATGTTGCTTCCGAAGACAGTTGGCATTGCGTCTACGGAAGCGATGTTGATGTCGCGGTTGTACATCCTCGCCCGCTGTTGCAGGGTTCTCTCCATTGTGGTCGCCTCAGCACGAAACTTGGCGACAGTGCGTGGTGGGCTCCGAACCAAACCGGCAAACAGCTCCTGTTTCACGCCGCGCATGAGATGGCGAAGCTTGTTATCCTCGCACATGTTCGGATCTGCGCGGCGGAAAAGACGAGACATGTCTTCAACGTACGTTGCCACACTTTCATTTGTGCGCTGGCATCTTGCTTGGAGGGCCGCTTCGGCTTTCTCCCTGCGATCTGTACTTGGGTATGTAGCCAGCATCTCCCGTCGAAAGTCATCCCAGGTAAAAATGGCACTCTCGTGATTTTCGAACCATGTTCGTGCGCCATCCCGCAACGCGAAGTACACGTACCGCAGCTTGCGATCTTCATTCCATCCGTTCACCCTTGCGACGCGCTCAAAGTGTTCTAACCAGTCTTCTGCGTCTTCGAACGTGTCGCCGTGGAAAGGCTCTGGCGTCATCGGCGAATTCATCACGACGTAAGATGACGGGGCCTGGGTTGCCATTTCGGTAGCGTGTCCGTTCACGAACGCTGGTGATGCGCGGTTGCAGTCTGCCAAAGGTGAAAACTCGGGAGCCTCACCTCGTAGGCGCCGGCTGCTGCGCTGGTGCACAGGAGTGAGCTCGTTTGTGCAACTCTCTGAGGTTCCGGGCTGCTGGCTCCAATGGGAGGACTTGGATGCATTACCCAGCACCTCCACCAGATTTGTCAGGCACACTTCAATAACAAAGTGTTTAATTAGAAAAGTTAAAGTAAGCGAACTTGTGCCTTATACAAAACAATAAACTGGAAGCGTCTCAGATGGCGCCTGTGCGAACGCTGTCCAACTCGCTCAAAGATCCACACCTCCTCTTCTTCTCTTTCTGCCCTGCGCGGTTCGCGTGCACCTCCGTTGACCGAGAGAAGCAGGCACGTGCTGCTCGCAGGAAATAGCTGGCGCGCGTAACTTGAATATAGATGGCGGCATTATTGGCACTACTACCGCCGTGCGCGTTTACTACTCCGCTGTGCGTGCCACTGGAGAGTAGGGTGTCAGTTGCCGTACATCGTAGTCACGCATTACGAAAACTGCCTTGCCTACTGGAGGCTGTGTTTAGGCAGGGTTTCCACCGCTCAAGTGAAGTAAAATAAGTTGTGCCTTTAAAGTTGTACGTGCTTCCAAATTTATAGGTAGCGCAGTGAAATCTTATCAAAATTCATGTCCGCTGAGATAAGCCGAGGCCCTTTATAACACTCTGCAGGACGGACACATTTGTAACGAAAGACTGCCGTCTCAGCTCTTCTCCAAACGCGTGCATAGGAGAACTGGCAGACTTTGCATTGCAGATAAGCTTAGACGGTGCAAAGTTGAAAGTGTGGACTAAAGGACAAGAAGGTCCGATGCCTGTTGAACAGGCTAGGAAGTGGTAACCTGGAAAATGGCAGCTCGAACTTGAAGCGATGTGCAGCTCCCCCCCCAACCAGGCCAAAAAAAAAATAGAATCAGCTGGGAAATGGAAATTCTAGAACTGAAAGTAAGAACTCGAGTGGGCAGCTTCAGGTCACGGAATGAAAGGAATAGGTCTGGTAGAGAGAAGTGTGACTGAATAACATGAGCAAGCACGGATGAGCAGATGCTTGCAACGTACTCCGAAAACAGTTCTAGCTGGAGGACTTATGTCTTTACTGGCAGCACTGTTGAGCGAAGGGGTAGGAACAGCACTGTTGAGCGAAGGGGTACGGATGAAGGCTAATATGTTGGCTGGCCAATGGGCTTGGAGGAGTTGAGATGTGCTTGACGGAAGCGAGCGCAAGTTCGCAAGCATGAAGCAGTCGGGGTTGGACATATTTTAGGACGTCTTCAATTAAAGGGACAATTACTGAACGTGCAAAAGTTCTTCTAGAGAGCCCCAGTGAAGGAGCATTCTATGTTTTTCAGATATCGAAGGAGAGGTTTCTCAGGAGGGTGATCTCGAAATTTTCCTGTGTTCTGCTGACTGTAGTAAGGGGAAGCAGAGGCACCGGTCTATGTCATAGAGAGAAATCAGAGTGTGACCTACTCGGTGCACTAAAAGTGTAAATACATGTAAGAAGCAAAAGAACAAATAAACTTCAACTTCAACTTCAACTTCAACTCCCGCCACTAAGAGGAGACCAAGGTGCGGTGGAATTTACTTCACACGCATCTTACTTCGAAATAAGGCAATTTCAGCAGATGGCTAGCATAATCAAGCTGGACAAACACTGGTCTGGAGAGGGGACATACTTGTAAAAAAATCATGCACTCGCCAAGGTAAAAAATGTAAACGCGTTGACGTTTCGGGCCTCGTACGTGCCCCTTGTTGAAAATGAAGCCAGAATAGCCGTGCAAACATTTAGCCCCAGGTAGCGCAGCGGGCGGGTGTGTTTCTCTGCCAGGTTACCTTTTCTCCTGTTATCCTGTGGTCGGTCGAGTGAATGCAAAATGATTTTAAAAGCATACGTGCAGACAAATGTTATTCCGTTGTGATGGTAGCCGCCACATCGCAGTCAATCTTTTATACAGTTCGATTGTGGTGCTGCCCCTAAAGTCCCTATCTATCATTTCCGTTTCCTTTTAAAAAAGTGAAAAATATATACTAGCTCCACCAAGGCATTCCCAGTTGCGTGCCCCTTCGCTGCCTCATTCTGATACAGTTTCAAAAGCCGTTTCGGATACCCGCTCTCGCCAATGCGCGTCACGTCATATCCCTCACACGGTATTTTATAGACAGCTCCTGGGAAGTCCGCGGGTTCCATAGCGTCTATTGCGCGAACGAGCAGTCGACCAAGTTTTCAGGGCAGGCACGTGGACTATTTGGACAGCATGGCCTTTAAAATGTGCCGCGAGAGCTTCGGAAGCTTCTACTGTGTAAGGAATCGCTCTATGCCTCGTTTTCATTTTCTTTTTTGTTATTTCACACTGGAGTATGGCTGCCTTGCTCTCCTCAGTCCTGAGCATTTCGTTAGGGTAAAGGCTCACTAACAGGTCCCTTCTTATAATCTGCAGGTGTTAGGTACGTTTGGTAGGGTTGGAGCAAACGCGGAATGCCTGGGAATGGAGAGCGGGAGAGACGGGGTCGTTATTAGCCGATGGGTTGTGCGATGCTGAGGCACTTTCCCCTATGCGTGGCTTTCTATACACACTGGTTTTTGGGCCTCCTGAGGTTCTTCCCGCAAGGACGTGCAGAGAGGGTATTCGACCATTGTTTTCCTCTTCTACCGGGAAAGGTATGCACGCCTTGAAATTCAGGTGCTCGAGAAACGTTGCTGTATGTTGGCAAGTGGTGATGCAGAGAGAGTCGGCCATAAATCTCACAAGAAATATTGGTCGCAAGGCGAATGAAGAAATAGCGGCACAATGCAAGCCCTCCAGTGAAATTTTTGCGCGAACGATGGACACAGATACTCCCAGTCCCTAGTAAAACAGCAATGCAACATAATATAGTAGCGTATTGTGTTGCTGTGTCGAACAGAAAGCGAGATAATATAGCAGCGTATTGCCACGTGGTAGTGACGCACGCAGCACTCAAGGTGAAGCACGTAGAACTCAAGCGATGTCAGGCTAACTGTTTATTGGGCGAAATTGTGCCATGCAAAACAAAGCCAATGACAATGCACAGGAATAGCGGACTGAACAGTCGTCTTTCGACGGAAAGGTTTACAAGCAGCGCAACGTGTTGGCTTTTATACAAAGGTCATATCGCGTTCTCGCTTTATGTCTGGAACTCGAGAAGTTACTCAAATGTGCGCGTCAGCATGCAAAGTTTCAAGAGTCGTCGACACGCTTCCCGAGGGGACATGCAAGATAAACGCCGTTTGCATTGGGCGTAACAGAAAGCGATAACCGCGCTCACCGCAAACAAAGCAAGCACGTGATTCACAGGAAGGTGACCAACGTCGTTCACATTAACCAAACGAAAACAACCGCACGTGTCAGTAATATGTGAAAAATATGAGGCGACACTAGAGCATTGAGTGCAGAAACCGAAAACTTCAGATAAAGCACCAGTAGAATGTGCACGGATCATGACCACCAGGGGATATCACAACGGTCGCGCATAGGTTGTTGAGCGATGAAGGAATTCATGGGTAATTTTCAGATTTATTGAGATTACAAACCATGTGCCATGAGATTTGTGTGTTGCCAGCTTGTGTGACGTATCGCGACTTTTGTGAATCTCGCTATTTCACACGATGTTCCACATGCTTGGAGAGCCCTTAGATTCAATTCCACCTACATGATTGACTCTTTTAGATTGTGTGCGGCAACTATCTCACAAAGTCAAGCTACAAACAACGGCCCGCTTATTCGGATTAGCAGGCAGCCCCTGAGGGGGTCCGGAGACCTGCACCTTCTCATTGCCATGCTGAGTGGTAGGGCTTATTTGCTCAGCGCCTTCGTCCACCGCGCCGCAGCTCCATCTACGGCAACTGTATTTTCACTGCCAATAACGTCGCATACCCAAACAGTTGCTTAAGGGATCGTGAGCCGTACGTATTCCATAGTTTACAGTTGTCGTCAGAATAGATGTACGGATTGATCCTCCTAACATAGATGAGGAAGGTTTTGGTTATAACTACTGTCAGTCTACCGCTTAGGCCTTCTCACGCTTGGGGTTAGGGGTGGACAAATACGCCAGGATTTTGATAAAATTTTCTTATCTCGCGGTATCTCGTGATTTTTTCCCTCTCTATCCATCAGTCCCTTCGAATTTCATCCACCCAAAAAAAAAAAAAAACGATCCTTCAACGCTGGCGCGGAAGATGAGACGTTGTGCTACGCGATGGACCTTCTCATTGAGGCTGGTTGCATGGGCGTCCGGAGACATGTGAGCCGGAGACCGTATAATCTGCTGTTCCCCTGTCTCCACCGACGTAATGTAGTTCGCAATCGCATTCGGTATAGCCTCGGTCTCGGGTGCTATTCTCTCTTGCGCATAGTTTTTACCGCCATCTGCGGGTCACTGAGTATGTACGTACATATGCGGGTAACGCTGACCCAGGCTGTCGCCACTTCTTCCACTGTCTTCTGGTTTTCCCCAAGTATAAAACACTAACTCATCAACTGTTCGTCGGTACTGAGTACTGAGGCTGCGAAGGAACGTCGGTCCGTGTATGCAGCCGCGTCTATGAAGAGGCCTTCCTTGTCGCTACCGAAAGCGTTGGAAAAATCCTTGGCTCTGCTCTGTCTTCGACCGTGATTGTATTCGCAGTGCATCTTTTTGGGTATGTTAGTTACGTTGATCGTTTCACTCAACGACCTTGGGAGGGATCTCCTGTCGCCGCACTACTTATGGTACGTTATACCGAGTTTGTGCAGGCTGCTCCTGCCCGTTCATGTCCTTGTTAGTTCCTCGAGTTGCCAGATTTGCTGAGCTTCCATTAACTCTTCCAGCTTGTGGACACCAAGCTGTAGTAGAAGTTCTGTTCTGATGCTGTCTGGAAAGCCAAGTACCATCTTGTGCTTTCTCCTAATTAATGTGTTCAGTTTGGCATTTAACGTAGAATACCACTTGTGGCAGGCAGCCACGTATGTCATGCGGCTAATGACGAAGGAATCTCTTAGTCTGGTGACCCTGGCCTCCTTCATACCCAGATACCTGTTCGTTATTTCTTCTGATACGCCTTAACTTGTACGTGATCTTAATCTCAAAATTCCTAACCCTAGCTCCATTGCTGCCGTTGCATTGAATGATGTGTACGAGTACTTAAACCTGCTTCATCTAGAGTATTCCTTGGAAGTCTTTGGTGCGTACGCAAATTTCTTCGTGCACAGAACGCAGGACATATCCCTTGGGGAGTATTTCCTGAAATATCGGGTGTTAGAGGAGGAGTTCAGATTTCTCTGGCGAGCACAGTAGATCGATTCCGACGAGCTTCTCTTCCATCACCTTGACGGCTGTCTGTAGCCATGCCTGGATTTCTCCGTCACCTCCCCCAATCGCAATGTCACATGCATACATGGTGCGATGCACTTCCTCAGTGGCGTTGAGGCACTCGAGGAGGCTAGTCATAATGAGAATAAAGAGTACTGGTTAGATGACTGAGCCTTGCAAGGTGCCGACACTACCCATGGTCCTGCCTTCGGATGTGAGTTTGTCCAGCGTTAAGGAGACTTTCCTCTTTGTGATGAAAAATGCTCTTCATAACTCCACGCTCGGTTTCTAGATTGAGGTCGGCTATCTTGGGCAGTATGGCTTTACGAGCCGCGTTGTCGATGGCTTTCTTGAGGCCCATTTGCTGAATGGATTTTTTACCTCTCGTCTTGTTATCGAGTATCTGACGCTTGATTTGCGACATTGCGTCCTGTGTGGAAAAATGAGCTGGAAACCCGAGTACGGTGTCTGAATACACCTCGGCGTCATCCGATTGGACATTGTTCCTGTTGAGGAAGAATTGTTCCGACAAATTGACAACGCACGACGCAAGAGATATGTTGTTGTTACAGATCTTTTAAAGGGGGCCGGTGTGACGAAAAAAGAGCGGCCTTACAAACTGTAACGCGCCAGGACAGGAAGACGAAGGAACAAGCATGAGCACAAGGAGAAAAAAGGATCAGGCTACGTCACGGAGAGGCAAATCACGAATTGGGCTAACCACCGTAGCTCTAAGCCAGCAAAAGAAATCGAAGCTACGAAAAGTTGGACAGAAAGTTGAGTGGACAGAAAGTTGAAAAGGACAGAAAGTTGAGCGAGTTGGTAAGGATCCATAGTCAGAAGAAGAGGCGTGGAAGACACCGACACAAGGGGAAGAAGTTCGGCGTTCGTGTTGTTCACTTCTTCCCCTTGTGTCCGTGTCTTGCACGCCTCTTCTTGTGACTACGAATGCGAAAGCAGTGCGTGATATTATATACGAATGAAGAGTACCAGCTTTAAGGGAAATCTGATTTGTAATGAGCATAGAATTATTAAGCAAGCATGAGATGCACTTAGTCATGGCCAGACCAGAACGAAGGAAATTATTTTGGAAGACATACCGCTGAAAGAGTGCTGAGGACCGGCTGTCAAATGTTATTTGTATTCAAAGTTTCAACGGCATGGTCAGTGTATGTATCACGGTACGCAAATTCAGCAGACGTGAAAGCATTCACAGTACAGCGCGGGCGAAGATGGCATAGAGTAGGTAATGGTTGAAAGTGAGCAGTGGCCGCTGCTTGCGGTCGACTGCACGAAACTGTCGACGCGCAGCCCGAAGCGCATTTGCGAGCATCTGCTGCGTGTGCGGACTCGAGTGTACTTTCAATGGCAGTGTTGCAGTGATTGCGTGAGAAGTGAAGTACAGAATTCATCGCAAGCAAAAACCTGCTGGAGCTCATCCGCGAGTGTTATAATGATACGCAGTGGCATGCGGCAAAAAGTACCTTGAGACGGTCGAGCGCCAGAGGGAACGCTCCAGCAGAGCTAAGAGCTAAGCCATGTTTCGATTTTTCCTGCACACGCTTCACACCGAGTGATCGCGCTATGCAGCGTGAAGTTTGCGCACTTTGCGCCGTCCAGAAACTCGACCCAGCACAGCGTCAGCAAGCGACCACCTTTCTTCCGGCACTCGCACACGCATTCGCGCAAGCGCTGTGAGGCGAGGACACTGCCAGCGTTGCGACTATATGCGATGCACTGGAAGAGAGCGTGTGGTCAAGGCGCTGCTACGTAGTAGTAAGATGAAGTAGAAACACCGTCTCCTATCCTCGTGGTGTAGTCCAACGACGTTTGAGTACGTTTGAGTACGGGCCTCTTTAGCGGAAGGAGGCCTCCATGACCCTCATATGTAAAAAGAAGCGCGTCTGCCACGGCAACCCACGCGGACCTTGCATGACTCACAAACAGGGGTCTCCTCGGCGGAAGGATGACATCTTGTTACGCGGTTTTGGCGGGAACATGTCGCGTAACAATGTGTTACGTGATTTTGTGTGATCATGTGTCATATTTCCCCAAATTCACATAAGAAGATCACGTCACACTTTCTCAAGCTGGCTTCCGCTAAAGTCAGCTCGAAATCACGTCACGCAATGTCACGTGGATGTTTCCGAAAATCACGTAACGCAATGTCGCGTGCATATTTTAGCCAGAATTACGCAACGCAGTGTAACATTGCACACATTACGTAACGCATTGTCACGTGACATCTTTCCACCAAAATCACGTAAGACAATGTCACGTGGATATTCCCTAAAATCACGTGACGCAATGTTTTGTGCATGCTTCTACCAGAATAGCATAACGCAAAGTAACATGACTTATTGACCCAAAATCATCTAAGGTTGTGTCACGTGACGTGGTCTTGCCAAAATCATCTGCCCCAATGTGGCGCGACATGTTTCCCGCCAAATCGCATAACGCGAGGTCACGTCACATAATCCTGCCGAAATCAGGCACCTCAGTATTACATGACACGTTTACACCAAGGTCCCGTAACACAATATCACAGAACATGTTCGCGCTGAAGCACGTAAGGAACATCTTCGCATGACTATAAATTGGCATGTTTCAGAAAACTATATCGTTGTATATATATATATATATATATATATATATATATATATATATATTGTAACGTAAAACAGCAGAACGAGCTCGCCGTGCCTAGGGCACTCGCGCTAGGGGCCCAGTAGGACGACAAAGAGGAAGAGGAAGCGGGCAGAATAGAGCATCCGGCCTGTGGAAATGCTGCTGTATCTGTCTCTCTCTCTACATTACAATGGCGCAGTCGACGAATGACGATTCGTAAGGGCGTCCTCGAGGGTCATCGAGGACTCTGGAATCTCACTCAAAGAACGCCTTCCACGCTTCCTTTAGCATGAAGCCCGGTACCCTTTTAGCACCGGAAGCACCTTTGGGACAATTCGGTGAAGGTGTCCAGGCCTCCTCCGACGCCCAAGGTCAGTATTCCACCGGTCTCGCGCTACATCGACCTATGCCAGCGCAGGGGCTCCTCTTTCCTGAGAGTGCGGGTCACGCTTCCCATGGACACGAGTCCTGGCTGAGCACTCTGTCGGCACCTGAACTAATCAGGGAGGCTCTCCAAGCTCCCTCCTATATCGATCCCGTCACTGCGACCACTGACGATGTTATCTTCTCTGCGTCCGCCGACCGTGGCTCCTCCATATCCTGTGTCAACAACATCGCCGACGCCATGTTGCCAAATCTTTGCTGTCTAAGCAACTCGACTACACAACAATAAGTCCAAGTTCATTCTATGCGGCATTCCTGTCGCCGAATCCACTTGCATTTCCGGAGTTCCGTGTATTCCAGGATGACGCGATCTACTGGATCTAAGAAAATAATTGTCTCGGAACTTTTATGCGTGCGCGGACCAGTGAAAATAGTAAGTGGCTCTAAGCCACATTGGAGACGTTGCCGTGGCCTCGCATCGATACCAAGACATATGGGAGAAGAGCGGATAATCGGGCCAGTTGATAAGCATTCATGGTGATAAGTGCGCAAACTCAGCACAAGGATACAGCAGGGAGACACAAACGAGCGCTCGTTTGTGTCTCCCTGCTGTGTCCTTGTGCTGAATTTGCGCACTTATCACCATGAATATAGAAAAGTCCTGGCAGGAACGGTGTGCCAAATTCCTAGATGGTTTCGGCCTGCTTCCCCAAGTGTGCGACCATGACAGACATCTGTCCACCACGGATGACCAGTCAACACACGACGACTCTGCTGGTGCACCCAGCAGTCCTTCAACAGAAAGTATCGTGGACTGCCCTGGTACGTAAGCCAGCTGCCTGTGCACATCTTGGTGCACATCTTCGCTTCTGCGCCGCTAACTGTAGCTGGAACACTGCCAGTTGCGGAGAGCATCTTAGGTGTGCTCCCTTTGCGGGGCAACACCACGCTTAGCGACGCCAAGTGCTTGGATGTCCATGTCATCAACGGCAACCTCGTACAAACCAAGCCTCGTGCTGTTCCTGCCACTGTCAGCCAAGAAGGCCAGGAAAGGCCTGTTGCACGTGACGTGACTGCCAGTTCAAGCTCCACTGAATACGCGCCAGCAATAACGCTTTCAAACCACCAGCAGCACCTACAGAAACGCAAGCTCGTCTATTCATTGCGGGCATGTGGAAGACGACCCAAAGGTCGTGCAATTCTGCATGATCGAACTCGCTTACGAGGACACACAGGGGTCACGGCTCGAGATCCTACCCCTCTGCCAGCTTCGCGCCTGCCATGAAAGAGTAGCATGAGGGAGAAAATGCAATTGCAATGGTACCTGAAATACGGTTTGCCAGAAACATGCCTAGCTGCTTGGCATGTCAAGTCGCAGCATGGCAATGGCCCTAAACCGCGCCGACAGAGCGAATAGCAGCATCCGTGGTGTCGTCGCTAAATTTTCATGGGAAATCGCAGTGGGGCGGAATTCAATGACGACCACCGCAGCAAAGCCAATGCTGCCCACCGGAGGTGTCCTGGACAGCTTCGCGAACCAAAATGCATGGCGGCCACCATTGCACATCCCGGACGAGTCTTCAGGAGCTTTGCAATGTGGAGTCCCGCGCCGACATCTGTAGCAAAGCCAGTGTAGGTCCCGGAGGATTTCCTCGCAGTTCCAAGTCACGGCGAAGCCGAGACCGCCCAGCCTAGCACAGCCAGCACCGCCCTCCGGAGAAAGTTTCGGACGTTACGGACACTCGCAGACGTGGCCGAGTGTGATGTATAAAACCAAAGAACTCCCTGTGCCAAGGGTGCTCACGCTTGGAGCGCATATGGGCGACGAAGAGGACGAGCGCAGATTGGAGCAGCCGGCCTGCGGCAAAGGTGCTGGTCCACCGCGTTAGTGTAGTGGATAAGGTACTCGGCTGCCGCCCAAAAAACGCGAGTCCGATCCCGGCCGGTCACATTTCCGATAGAGGTAAAGATGCCAGAGGCCCGTGTACTGTGTGTTGTCAGTGCACGTTAAAGAACCCGAGGTGGTCGAAATTTCCGGAGCTCTCCACTACGGGTTTTGTCTCCGTCCTGTCTCTTTCACTCCCTTTCCCCTTCCCTAATGGACGCTTAGCCGTGCTCCCGATATGGGCTGCAGAAATTAGCGTCGTTTCCTAAACCAAACAACGATGATCATCATCATCAAAGGTGCTTTGGCGTCGCCTTTACTATTATATATATATATATATATATATATATATATATATATATATATATATATATATATATATACATATGGCTTGAAGGAAATATTCGATGGGTCCGGGTGTTTTCTCAGCGTCCTATCTTATTCCTCACATTGAATCGAACGACATAGATTCAAGTTCAGGAAACGAGGTGGTTGCAAAATACCGCCATTTAGTTGAAAGCATTTCGAAGGACCGTCAAGAAATTCAAGCGAATTTACGCCACGCTCATACTGCCGAGAAGTGGAAACCGTCGACAAGGAACCGCAACGTGGTATTCGGCCGATGTTGTAACAAAGGAGCAACAATATTCAACAACATGCTGCTTAGTTCCCTACCTCGGCCATGAAATCGAGTGGTTGCCCCCCACTCGCCTCCTCCCAGCGGACGGGCTTCATGTGAGCCTCGAGGGTGTGTCGTTGCTTGCAAGCCACATCCGCCATCGGTGCTGCAGGAGACGGGTCGATGCGACATCACCTGCTTCGTGCGATTCCTCAACGCATGACGCTACGCATCGAGTAGATCGAGCTGGGCAACCTTCAGCTCACAGTCAGCCTACAGCACAGCCAGCCTACAGCACAGCCTAACTCAAGAAAGAACATCACACCGGCCACATCCCGCACCCTAACAAGAAAAGCCTTCCGCAACACGGAACGCCGCCTCCAAAGCATCGCCGGCCTCGATGAACAAGCCACAATTTACACATGAGGCCTCTAGCCCACCGTCGCCTGCCGTCGTTACGTCCCTTTCGCCGTCTCAACCACGGTACGGACTCTGGAACTGGCCGCAACCAAGAGAGCAACGACTGACTACCACAATGCCAGCTGGGTGAGAGCGCTTTGTCTAATTAATGGCTTACTGAACTTTTTAGGGACAAGGAAGATTATAGAAAAACGGACTCGCGTTGAATCGCAGTTTTCGATGCTTAGATTGTACGTCGCGGCATCTAGTGCTCCTAAAGGTTTGGGGCTAGGGATGCAGCTGGTCGCATCCGAGATGTCAAAGAAAAACAGGTCAAGTTGGATTACGGCCTTAAATAGGGCTTCTGTTGAACTAACCAGCATACTAACAAGCCGTTATGACTCACCAGAAAAAGATCTGCGCAATCAAGAAAGACAGCTGCTTCAATCTTCTCAGTGTACGGCTGAAGAATTATGAATGTTCGAATTATAACGGTCACCGAAGTCAATTGACCTGCACGTTAAAAAGTCGAACAAGCCCGCCCGTGATCACATAACAGAAATCAATGCTTCCAGCGAGAAAGCATTAGACATACATAATGCGCAGGCCTGAGCTGGAAAGTAAATCTTCTGGACTGGATAACATTGTCAATTTGTCTGGCTACGATCTATCAAGTGAGGAACGTAGTGTCTTATCTCGTGGACTTAATTTTTGCCCTGCGACTGGAAGCTATAGCGAATTTCAGTTGGTCAAAGATCTTCACAATTTCGAACGTAGCATGCGCCTCCGTGAATACTTTCAAGATAGGTCTTCGACTCAAAATATTAATAGGTAGCAGCTGCCATCTTATAAGCATTAGAAACCTCCCTCCCAGAGGGAGAAATCCCTATATCAGAGCTGTGCAACGTTATGTCCTGCTGGCTTATAAAAACGTACGCCATTCCACCGCAACCTCACTGACAGCGAGAAGAAGGCCACTGAATCCCTGGCTAATCGAACTGATATAATCATCAAACCTGCCGATAAAGGAGGCGCTGTTATTGCAATGGACAGAAGCACATATATCAGCGAAGGCCAGAGATACCTCAGTGACGCATTATATTACAAGCAACTAAATCGTGACCCAACAAATTAGTTCAAAGGTGTTGTACATGATACCCTGATTTCCCTTTTTGATGATGGAGAAATTAGCCACAGGACAATAAAATCCTTAATACCGTTGAGCCCAGTAGATGGAAGGTTATATCTTCCTCCTAAAATTCATAAAAAGGGAATCTTGGTAGGAATATTATTTCTGGAATTGGAACAGTGACTAAGAACCTTTCCCGTTTTGTGGATAGCCTCATCAACTCGATTCCGTCCAGATTTTCTTCCCTCGCTAAAGATAGGAATCACTTTCTAACAGACATTCTTGACCTCCAGGTTTCTCAAAATTGATTTCTCGTTACGTTAGATGTTACGTCACTATACACTAATATTCCTCACTCAGATGGCACCGACGCAGTCATCAGCGCGTACAACGATTGCGATCAGGACAAACTAGTTTCCGCATCCACGTTAGCTACATTGCTTAAGCTTATGCTAGAACTTAATAATTTAGAATTTGATGGGACACATTACGTTCAAGTAAGCGGTACATCTATGGGCAAAGGATCGGACCAAACTATGCAAATATATTGATGGGGATCCTCGAAAACCAGTTCCTTGCAAACCATCATTACAAACCATTTGTCTACAAGCGGTTCATCCATGACATTTTTCTTATCTGGCACCATAGTGAATCACAAGTTCTATGTTTCACAGCAGATTTTTATTAACGCTCATCCGACAATTTCTTTTTCGTATTCGTATTCATCTCTAAACGTAAACTTCCTTGATGTCACTGTCACACTAAGCAATGGAAAGCTGCTAACTATTCTTTACAGGAAGCACGCGGATCGGTGGCAATATATTCACTTTAGCAGTAGTCACGTAAAGGACAATGAAACTAGTATTCCCTACAGCCAGGCAGTCAATTTCAAAAGAATATGCTCTGATGGCAGCTAATTTTCCCGCAACTGTGTACAACATTGGAGCTCACTCGAAAAACACAGGTATCCGAGTAGAATTAAATACATGCCATCAAATGCGCAAAAGACCTGGATCGTTCAGATCTGCTGAGAACTAAGAAAAGGTCGACAGAAAGTTCGCGTTCTAACCTAATTTTGACACACGCAGCATCAGCTCCAAATGTCAGCCATACTTAAAGGAAACATTTCAACATTTTAGTACAGAGCGAGCGACTCAAAGGAATCTCCAGGGAAAAACCACGCGTAGTATAAAGACGATCGCGGAACCTTCGTTATTTATTGATCGTATCTGACGTATCTGAAACCACGCGCTTCTGTCAAAAAGGTTGTCATCCCTGCAACAAACCATGCTGCAAAGTGTGAGCGCACAGATGACATCTAAAACTGTTTGAAGTAGCTCTTCCGACGTTTCATTAACAATAAACAGTGACTACATATGCGACAGTACCAAAGTCGTCTATCTTCTCGGGTGTTCAACATGTAAAGTTCAATGCATGGGTCAAACGGAGACAAGTTTCAAAATTCGTTTTAATGGTCATCGTGCGCATGCCACAAGCCTCCCCCATTTACCATTGTGAAAGCATGTCAGTGCGCCTTGTCATGGTTTCCAGAAAATTAGGACAACCATTATTCAGTCACGTTTCAAAACACCATTCGTTCAGGCATCAATGAGGACATAGGAAAGGCCACCTGTCTCGCACTATAACGACATGACGTTTTGAGTTCTTGTTATCATTTCCGCGCGATATCTTAAGAACTGTTTTCACATGTTTTGCCCACCATACTGTGTACCACGTGTTCTGACGCAAAGAAAATTTCTAACTTGTGTGCTCATGTACCAATCACATGTAGGTCATGTACCTATCACATGTCGGTCGCGAATTCTTTTGTGATACATTATGAATTTTTATCAATTTTTATTGCGACTGTGCTAGCTTCTGTACCTGCTGTACTTATATTACGACATGTGCACGGGCAAGGACCACCGGGTTTTCGGAAGAAGACGAAGTTTGGCGTCTGCGCTTCCTGTGGTTTTCTGATAATACAGTTCCTTGTTCTTTTTGTCCCATCGTGGTCCGGTCTTGTTTTTCCACGTTGTGACACTGGTGGAGGTGCTGGACTTCAACCCCTGATGCTCGGAACTCCTCAGCGGAGCCGCACTATTGTCCAAGCCCGCAACCAGTACCTGCTGTGGATACACCTGTCCACCGCTACAGTCGCCGACAGCGAGGCTTGAGCCCCGAGATTTTCTCCTTGGAATTCCCCCTGTCAACGAGCCCTCATCCTCCTGCAGATATGGCCACCGAAGGTGCTTCACAGGTGACTATTGAGCAACCGCGAATCCCCGACACATTTCACGGCGAGATTTATGAGGACGTTGAGGATTGGCTCGATCAATACGAGAGAGTCGCCAAGGCGAACCGCTGGTCCCCAGATCAGAAGCTATCCCACGTCTACTTCGCACTGGCTGACAGCGCTTGTACATGGTACGAGAACGGGGAAGGGACTCTAGCTCCTCGATACGTTTTCTAACAACGATCGTCGCGACTTGGCTCAGCAACTCATCGAAGTGCGGATCCAAAAATCCAACGAGACCGTGGCCATGTTTGCAGAGGATATGACGCGCCTCTTTCGCCGTACGGACCCCGAGATGCCTGAAGCGAAGAAAGTCCGGCATTTGATGCTAGGAGTGAAGGAGCAACTGCTTTGCTGGCCTCCTTCGTCACTCCCCGACTACTGTTGCGGAATTTATTAGGGAGGCGACGACAATTGAACGAGCCCTTCATCAGCGGTCCCGCCAGTACGACAGAACAACTACGTCGATCAGCGTTTCTGCACTGACTGCAACCGGTGAGCCTTCTCTACGTGAGCTCATCCGCGAAGTCGTTCGGGAGGAGCTGCGCAACCTTGTAGTGCCTGCGAAAGATCCTGTGGTAGCTTCTGTCGCTGAGGTTGTGCGTGAAGAAATCAGGCAAGCATTTCTTCGCCTCAACCACAACCGGACCAGCGGTCCATAAACTACGCATCCGCAGTCCGTCATCCAGCACCAGCGCCGCAGACGTCATTTTTCCCTGTTCCTCATAACGAGACGACGTATCACCCACAGCCGACCTACTTACCGCCGACCCAACTTGCCGCCGACCCACCTCAGTTGCCGCCGACCCAACAGCCCAGTATACCCGTCGAGACCTCGCCTTACTACCCTCCACCGGCCCATGCAACTTGGGCGCGAAGGACGCCTATCAGTCGACCGCTTCTTCGCAGGACGGACACGTGGCGCACTGCTGACCGCCGTCCGCTTTGCTTCCATTGTGGAGAAGCCGGCCATGTTTACCGTTTCTGCCCGCATTACGACTCCGGATACCAGACCTTTTCAAGCACTTACCCTCATGCTCGCTTTGACAGTCGACGCGATGCCAATGTGCCTGAGCCAGCACCAGCACAGCCGTTTCCCGAACCTCATCGTCGGCCCCGTACGCCGTCGCCTGCCCCGAGCCCCTCACCACACCGTCGCAGTTACGCCGGTACCACGCGTGGCAGATCCCCGAGCCCTCGCCGGGGAAACTAAGAGGAGCGACCTTTGGGGGGAAGCTTGCCACCAGTGGAAATGCCACAACTCCCCTACTGCCGCAAGGACGACTGGAAGAGACGACGTTGCCGACCTCAACTTCTCCAATGACGCGAGAACGATCGGACGAGATGACGTTGCCGACTTCAAAGGAAATTGTAAGCGCCGACCTGCCTGTTTATATAGACGGACGCCCAGTGACGGCACTAGTAGACACTGGCGCCGATTTCTCAATTATAAACAAGAAACTCGCCGACTGTCTTAAGAAAGTAAAGACTACTTGGACGGGCCCCCACATAAGGACAGCCGGAGGTCAGCTGATGACACCCACAGGCAAATGCACGGCTAGAGTTACCATCGGTAGCTCTGCTTTCGTTGCTGATTTTGTGATTCTGCCGGAGTGCTGCAAGGACCTGGTCTTGGGAATGGACTTTCTGCGTGAATACGGCGCCGTTATAAACATTCCTGATAGGTCAGTCACACTTTTGGATGAGTCCAGAGTTAGTCGAACCTTGTACAGAGCAGCACCCTCGGCCTCTGCGTGTCTTTGATGACGGCGTGACTATCCCACCTCTGTCAAGCGCTCTCGTGTCAGTCGAATGTGACATAGTCAGTTGTTCCGATAGCATTGCCGAAAAAATCCCAGAACTGCTATTCAGCCATGGTGTCTCCGTCGCAAGGGGCGTCGTCAAGATAAATCGGGGACACACGCAAGTCCTGCTAACGAACTTTAGTCCTCAGCGCCGACATCTCAAGAAAGGTATGGCAGTTGCTTACCTAGAAGAGCTCGCTCAGCTCACAAACTGCATGATTGTGCAAAAAGGTGATGCCGTTGAACAACCACCCGTACCTTTGTCCGTCGACGTTGGTCCAAGTTTGCTGCCTACACAGAAAGAAAGCCTCCTGGAGCTTATTCATGAGTTTGAGGACTGTTTTTCTTCTTCCTCCAGAGTCGGCCAGACGACGTTGACTAAACATCGCATAATTACAGATGAAACGGCCCGGCCAATACGACAAAATCCGTACCGTGTAGGCCCGCGGGAACGCGAGGCCATAGAAAGTCAAGTGCAAAAGATGCTTCAGGATGACGTTATACAGCCGTCGAAGAGTCCATGGGCATCGCCGGTAGTTTTAGTCAAGAAAAAGGATGGCAGCTTATGTTTTTGCGTTGACTACTGCAAGCTCAACCAAGTAACAAAAAAGGACGTTTACCCGCTTCCTCGAATAGATGATTCCCTCGATCGGCTACGGCATGCATGTTATTTCTCGTCGATGGATTTAAGGAGCTGATATTGGCAAATCGAAGTTGATGAAAGACATCGGGAGAAAACAGTATTCATAACACCTGATGGCCTCTATGAATTTAAGGTGCTTCCCTTCGGTCTGTGCTCCGCCCCTGCCACATTCGAGCGGTTAATGGACACTGTACTGTCAGGCCTCAAGTGGCAAACGTGTTTGGTCTATTTGGACGATGTGATCGTGTTTTCGTCAACGTTTGACGAGCACCTGAAACGGCTGCGAGCGGTTTTCCAAGCCATACGTTCTGCTGGTCTTACGCTCAAGCCGGAAAAGTGTCAATTTGGCTTCGAAGAGGTCCTTTTCCTAGGCCATGTTGTCAGCAGTCAGGGGGTACGGCCCGACCCCGGGAAGGTAGCTGCCGTTGCAAATTTTCCACAACCATGTGACAAAGAGGCGGTCAGGCGATTTCTAGGACTATGTGCCTACTACCGACGCTTCATTCACAACTTTTCCCGCCTTGCGTCGCCGTTGACACGACTCACCAGAGAAGACGTCCAATTCGAATGGGGCGAGGAACAGCATAAAGCGTTTCACGAGCTGCGGCAACGACTTCAAAAGCCGCCGGTCCTCGCGCACTTTGACGACGACGCGCCGACAGCTATACACACTGATGCCAGCAATGTCGGCCTGGGAGCTGTGCTCGTGCAGCGTCAAGACGGTTCCGACCGAGTAATTGCTTACGTAAGCAGAACCCTTTCCCGTACCGAAGAAAATTATTCCACCGCGGAAAAAGAGTGCCTTGCTGTAGTGTGGGCGGTTATGAAATTTCGCCCATATGTGCACGGCCGCACTTTTCAAGTCGTCAGTGATCATCACTCCCTTTGTTGGTTGATGAACTTGAAATATCCCTCAGGACGGCTGGCGCGCTAGAGCCTTAAATTTCAAGAATTCGACATGGTTATTGTCTATAAATCCGGAAAGCAGCACACGGATGCAGACTGCCTTTCTCGCGCACCACTGGAACCGGCAAATGAAGAGGACGACGATGATACAGCGTTTGTCGGTGTTGTCAACACGACTATGATCGCACAGCAACAACGCGACGACACGGAACTGGAGCCAGTTATTAACTTCCTGGAGGGTAGGACCTCTGCCGTTCCGAGACTCTTTGCGAGGGGACTGTCATCATTCTGCATACGCAACGACGTCCTTTACAAGGAAAACTTCTCTCCAAACGGAAACACTTGCTTGCTCGTCGTCCCAACGCCTCTCCGACGCGAAATATTACAGGCCTGCCATGATGAAGCAACATCTGGTCACTTGGGCTATACACGAACACTACACATATTGAAACAGAAATATTACTGGCCACGACTCACAGCGACCGTTCAGCAGTACGTCCACACATGCCTCGAATGCTATCGGCAGAAAAATGCCTGTAGGCAAACCAGTCGGCTACCTCCAACCCCTTGACGTGCCCGAAACTCCATTTGCTCAAATCGGCATGGATCTTTTAGGCCCGTTTCCGACTTCCGCTTCAGGTCGTAAATGGATTATTATAGCAACGGACTACCTGACCCGCTACGCCGAAACCAAAGCTCTGGAGAGGGGCACAGCAAGTGAAACTGCCAGATTTTTTGTAGAAAACGTGGTACTAAGGCATGGCGCCCCAGCAGTCGTAATAACCGACAGGGGTACTGCATTTACAGCCGAGTTATTAGAAACAGTTTTAAGACTTAGTGGCACATCGTATCGCCGAACGACGGCGTACCACCCACAGACGAATGGTCTGACGGAGCGCCTGAATAAGACACTCGCCGACATGCTTTGCATGTATGTGGATGTGGAAAACAAGAACTGGGACGAGATCTTGCCATACGTCACATTCGCTTATAACACGGCCCGACAAGAGACGACACGAATGTCACCTTTCCGTCTTCTCTACGGTCGTGAAGTCACTACAATGCTCGACGCAATGCTGCCACATGAACGTGACATCGACGAAACGGATGCCGACTATATTACCCAGCGTGCTGAAGAAGCCCGGCAACTTGCGCGCATACGCATTCGTCGCCAACAGGAGTACGATTCGAGCTGCTACAATCGTCGTCATCGACTAGTCGTCTACGAGCCGGGAGAGAGAGTTTGGGTCTGGACGCCCTTTCGCCGCCGCGGCCTCTCCGAGAAACTGTTGAAGCTATACTTCGGGCCTTATAAAGTTCTTCGACGCCTAACCGATGTTAATTATGAGGTTGTTCCCGACAGTGTTCACCGCACAAGTCGTCAACGGCATGCACCGGAGGTTGTGCACGTGGTCCGGCTGAAACCATATTTATCCGAGTGACTTCGCTACTTCGATCACCGGCGTGTATAGATCGTGTTACCGCTACTACAAAGCATCGGGACGATGCTTTCTGGGAAGGAAGGCTATGTCGCGACTGTACTTTGGAAAATGTACTTTGGTAGCCGAGAAAAACGAAGTAGGAGCACGAGCAAGGACCACCGGGTTTTTGGAAGAAGACGAAGTTTGGCGTCTGCGCTTCCTGTGGTTTTCTGATAATACAGTTCCTTGTTCTTTTTGTCCCATCGTGGTCCGGTCTTGTTTTTCCACGTTGTGACAATATATATACATATTAGTAAGGGTAGCAATCTTTATGAAAATCATTCCTGAAAAATGTTGATAAATTATTGAGCAATATAAACAAAGCGCGTTGTAAAAATATTGACAAATAGATGCAACAAAATGTTTTCAACTAGCGACTACATGTTGAAAAGTTCTTGAAAATCGCAATTTTCAGAAAATGTTTATTTGTGGTTGAGAAATTGTTGACTGCCATACGGAAAGTTGTTGATAAAATCTCGAATGACAACACTGAAAAGTGGGTGTCACTTTGTTCATACAACGTTGTCCGCAAATTGATGGTTTAGTGTTGCAAAATCGTGAACAGCAACCTTAAAAAATTGTTTACAATATGTTGTAAAACCCAATAAATCCAGATCGAACACAATGGTTTCCGGGGAAATGCATCAATAATCAGGCACCTTGACATTATAAGTGTCTGGGGAGGATCCGCACTTGTTCTCTCTACCTTTAAATTGCTACAAAAAGCTAGACAAGCCTGCTAACTTGGTTGCACAGAGTTTTATTGCTGGGCTTACATTACATATAAGATTCAAAGTTGTGCAGAAATAAAATAAATAGAATTGTATGTTGTACAATACAAGTATCTATACTTACACAGAGTATTTCAGTCTTTTAGGGGCGAAGCTCCTCTTAGTCTAACCTTGTCACGCGTGAGGCGTCAGTCGTCAGTGGGCAGGCCTAACCCGCGTGCCGGGAGGCACGCGCTCGCCCTCGGCGCTCGCCCTCTGCGCGTGCCTCTGCTGTCTTGTGTGTGAGAGAGAAAGAGAGCGAAAGGCGCGCGTTGGTTATGGAAACGCTCTTTCTTAGAGGAATGCTCTACCAGCTCGCAAAGAAGGAGAACGCGCCCTCACCCGCAAGAGCCAACGTTGGCGCAGGCAGCGTCTCCACGCGAGTTTCTTGATTGAGAAATACCGGCTGCTCGAGTTGGAGAAGCATTCACCGGCAACCCATATATATATATATATATATATATATAATATATATATATATATATGTGGGTTGCCGGTGAATGCTTCTACAACTCGAGCAGCCGGTATTATATATATATATATATAGGCATTGGATCTTGACTTGCAATGAAGTGCCGGTGGGAGATTTCACTTGTGCATAGTCGAACCATGAGGATTCGTAGCGTGCGCGTTCACTAAATTAATCCGGAACTCGGCACGATCTATGATGAACCTCCCGAGCTTCGCCCACTCACCGTCATTTACTCCGTGGATATGATGTAATAGTTAAGTAATATTGAACATTATACAATATTAAATCGCAATATGAAAGAAGAAAAATATCCATCACATCAAAGTGGGATGGTAGTGTTTCAAAATAATTGAATCGATTACGCACCACAGGATAATATATGCCACATTATGTGCATTGAGATGGCTAATTCAGTTTTCCTGAGAGTACGTTACTTCTAAGTGAGGTTGTGAAAAATGACACATGTCACCTGTGACAGTGAACAAAAAGTCCTCAAAATATGGGTAGAAAAACATAAAGCATCAGACTTAATCAATGCAGGACCATTTTTCCATATATTGAGAGCACTTGGTGCAATATGAATGCAGTCATAGCAAACATTGGACATGTGGTTGAGCACTTGCAAAGTGGAAGATGTAGTGAAACACTCAAGCCATTTGACATGTGGCACTTGGCAAATTGGTGACACAGGAGAGAACCTAACACGTACATGATGTGGTAGAGTGGTTTGTACGCTATGGTTGCGCACATAGTAAAGGCCTTAGATGTATCATACAGCACAGCGTGGCAGTGCAAGACAACACACAGGAAACTTAATTTTTACATATTTATTTGAGGTGCAATAGCATGCATGTACATTACCTCAGTGCATAGCAGAGCGTACTCGAGGGGCATAATGACACAGAAGCATGCAGGCGTGACAGATATGTTGCAGTAAATAATTCTCTCATTCACAGCAATTAAACCTTTTCTCGGTAATGGTACATGGCTTTGCGATGCAAATGTTGCTATGGAAGATTACGTGTTGTGCTTCAAATATTGGTCCAATCGATATCCTCATGATTATTCTAATTGCACAGCCACTACTGGAGTTCGGTGATGTGTTTCTTGCAGCTAGGCTAAAGAAAGTCGTTAGGCTGCCCTTTATTTAGTGCGCTTTTATATCCCTGTGTGTTCACTCTTCACCCGAGAAATTTGTTATTCCGCTTGAAATTTGAAAGCTCTCGATGAATGCAAAGGTGCACAACCTTCGGCCGACACAGAAAAGGAGTGTTTTACTTTCAAAGGAACATTGTATTCAATGATCCATAATGGCTCGTAAAGTGGAAATAATTTCTCACTTCTGCGCACTTACTTCCTTCTTTGCATGCTTGGTGAATAAGATTTGTCCTCTGGTGCATTATGTGTGCTTTTTTTTCTTATGAAGTGTTCATGCTAATAAATATTATTGCATGCAAAGATGGAAATGTCTGTGATGCCGTACAGTAATTGGCTAACACAGCCGTGAAGAAAGGGACGACAGCGTAGAAACATGAGCATTGTGCCCACATCGGCAAACAAGCTAAGCGTAGACAACACTAGGGCACACAAGTAGACGAGTTGTTGAATTAAACAATGCAGGTTTTTCAGTCAAAGGCGGGTAGTTTTTCCTGCCTTCCCCCATTATAGAATGCTACAGGGGCTGGCCTGAGTGGCACGTGCATACATACCATAGTCATAGGTGACAGAGATATAAAAGCGCACTAAATAAAGGGCAGCCTAATGACTTCCTTTAGCTTAGCTGCAAGAAACACATCCCCGAACTCCAGTAGTGGCTGAGCAATTAGAATGGTCATGAGGATATCAATTGGACCAATATTTGAAGCACAACACGTAAACTTCCACAGCAACATTTGCATCGCAAAGCCATGTACCATTACCGAGAAAAGGTTTAATTGCTGTGAATGAGAGAATTATTTACTGCAACATATCTCTCACAGCTGCATGTTTCTGTGTCATTATGTCCCAGCGTACTCTCCGCTATGCTCTGAGGTAATGTACATGCATGCTTTTGCATCTCAAATAAATATGTTAAAAATAAGTGTCATGTGTGTTGTGTTGCACTGCCACCATATGATGTATGAAATGGGTACGGGGCGTGTAGGAGGGTTTATTCGAGGAAGCTGGGCGGCAAGCGATATGGCGGCGCTGCAGGTCGTTCTCCTCTTCTTCGCTCCTCTGTGTACCTCCTTGTTGTTGCTGCTGCTGCTGCTGCTCCACTACAATTTGACGCACCGTATCAATACATCTAAGGCTGTGATGGAAAATAGGGGATTAGGATCGTGTAGGCCCAGGACCGCTCAGCAAAGGACATAATCGAGCCACGAGTGCACACACAAACAAAACACTCACTCTATTTACATGAAGACATCTAAGCACATATACAACTCAGTGATATGGCTACAATTATCTAGAAACATGAAATGCTAAACAAGCAACAAAGTCTCGATAAATCAAGTCTCGCCGTGTGAAGCGTGCGGGGCAGACTGTCGACACCTCGGCGCGGACTTCGGTCAGTCGACGGTGAGTGACGCCCGGCTCGTTGAGGTCAGCGGGCGTCAGCCCACGTCACAGCACGGCTTCGTGCCGCAGCGGGGGTATGAGCCAGCGCGGCAGCTCGGTAGCACAGCGGCTACTATGCATTAGCCCGGGTACGAGTTAAGCCACTCGACACGGCAGCCGAATGGGATCAGCTGCCTGGGATGGCAGCCGGAACAGCGCTGCCTCGCCTGGTCCCTGGGCCAGTCACCCAGCCAGAGCGCAGGTCTCGTTCATGGGTCGGTCAGCTGTCAGGAACGGCAGCCAGGACACCGGTCCCTTCGCCTGCTCCCTGGGCCAGTCACGCAGCCGGAACGCAGGAACAGAACAGCGCCGAGAGGACGTCGCCAGCTTCCCCGGACCGGACGTCCAGCCGAGAACCGCCTAACTCGAATGCTGCGCTGCTTCGAACGCTGGCACGAGCTCTTGTCCCACGAGTTCGCACCGGTTCTTCTTCTCCGTTGTCGCTCAGTTTTGGTTTCGCTCTCGAACCCGTATATTATCACAATACCCCCGGTTTTAAGAAAGTTGTTCACAACTTTTTCGGAGGGTAGAATGAGCCAAACTCAATGTCACATGGTTCTATACATCTCAGTTGTTAATTAAGTCCAGTAGTTCGCCCACACAACACGAAGCATGGGAAAATGTTTGTGTACCAAAGTTCACCCGCTGACTATACAGCAGCAGCAACATAAATATCACACGGTTACCTTAACCTAACAATATACTATGTTGTCAGATCTGTGGTATGAATAATCTGGTCACCTTGACTTGATTTGTGAGAACTGTCATCCCTTTAAATCACAGCTATCTGAAACATCCATCATCCTCGTCTCTGCGCTTTCTTCTGAAAATAGCCGTACGGATTCTTCTGGCACTTTGCTTCGGTCGTCGTAGCGAGAACTCGAATTGCCTAGTTGTCCCTGGCAAGTCAGAAAAAATTCCCTCATATTTATTGAACGAATAACTCACTTGAGAACGGTATTCATCCCTGTGACCTGCAGATAGCTTTACCTAAGAGGCTGTCTGTTCAGGGAAGATACTCGGAGATTGGACGATCATATCGTTCGCCACACACTCAACAGGTGTACGTATCAGGGGCATGTTGCCTAATGGAGCAATGACGACTTTATCTTGTTGCGTTGTTCTTTGGCACAGATCGCAGGACTTCACAAACCGTTTGACGTCACCATGCAGATCTGGCCAGTATAAGTCGGCAATCATGCGGCGTATTGTTTGCTGTATGCCTTGACGTCGGGCTTTAAGGCTGTCATGCGCCACTTCGAGCACTGATCTTCTCATCGTTGTTGGTACGATGAGGTCGTTAAATGTCCTCCCTGTAGAAAGCTGATACTGGCGGTACAGAATTCCAGATTTTTCACAAAATGAGTAGCTGCGGCCTTTCTGCGGCCCGACGGTTCGACCTACTTTAGCTAATAGTGGCTTCAGCGTCTTGTCTTTTTCCTGTTCCTCTGCAAGTTGCTCTTTTGTCAGGTCCCTTATCTTTATTGCTGGGACATGCAGTGGAATTAATTTTTCTTCTTTTGACTTGATAATGGTGGAAGCTTAGCGAGGTGTAACTTGTGTACTAAGGTTTGCCGATGTAGCGTCGCTTCCGTCGCCCACAGCACGTCTCCGATTCGTACCTGGGTCGTTGGGTCCTCTTACACCCGGGATGTTCCCTAACACGAGATCATAGAGTGGTTCATCCATACACAAGGCTTTTATCTCGCCTGTATAGTATGGGGTATGTATCTTCACTCTAGCCTCCGGGACGTCTTTAACAGGCCCGTCAGTCAGTACAACTCTAATTCTCTTTCTCGTCAAGCAGTGGTATGGAATCAAGCCTCGTCGCACGATTGCAGTGTTGCTGCCTGTATCTCGAAGAACCGTAACTTTCGGCCAAAAGTTTGTCCTTCGACTACTGTTTCCCACACAAAAATTGCACTTAGTAAGTTCGTTCCTTGCACTACGACACTCATGAGAGTGATGGCCGATACGGTTGCATAAGATACATCTTGTAGTTTGTTTCATGGGAACTTCCGAGGTATTCCTGCTAGCCTCTTTCGCCTTGTTGGCTTCTTTCCCGCGATTCGGAAAGTTCTCAGCTTCAAGATATCTGTCAGTTGCGTGAGCGAGCTCCTGAAGTGGCCTACATTCCCGTCCTTTCAGGAAAATGGTCAACTTCGGACTACAACACTCGAGAAACTGTTCGGAGATGATATGATCTCGGAGGCCCTCAAATGTTCTGGGGACATTGGCCATGTCTATCCAATGATCGAAATACACTGAAATCCTTGCCGCCAACTGCTTTTCCGTTTCTCCGTCCTCTGGTCGTGCCTTTCTAAATTTCTCGCGATAACCTTGCGCAGTAAACCTGAATCGTTGCAGCAGCGCCTTCTTTACTTTCCTGCAGTCGAGTGAGTCAGCGGCAGTCATGTGACCGATTACTGTTAAGGCTTCGCCAGTTAAGCACATGCTTACGGCAAGGGCCCATTTATCCTGTGGCCATTCTTGCCCGGTTGCCACGCACGCACTCAAACAGTTGCAAGTATGCGTGCAGGTCGTCGCGTCGCTCGTCAAATAACGGCAGCAATTTCTGCGGGTTGAAAACAGATGACGAGCTACTCGGTAGAGACGTAGGCTCTTGATTAGCTGTTGGAGCCCCACTTAGAGCGCCTTCCTGAAGTTTAAGCTTCAGTTCAAGAATTTGCCTGGCTCTTTCGTCGGCTTCTTTGCTCGCCTCTCTTTCTGCAGCTCGTTCGCCTCTTTGCCTTGCCCGCTCGTTCTCGATCCATTTGCGCAACTCTTCACCGGATAATCCTAGCTGTGACCCAACAGCGGCTAATCGCTCAATATCCATAATTATGGTTCAAGGGTCAACTCCTGTGAGGGTGCACTCGGGGTACGATATTTTCCTTCGATGGGAGCGGTATCCTGGCAGGCTCGCCAGATAGTGATAGAAAATAGCGGATTAGGATCGTGGGGGCCCAGGAACGCTCATCAAAGGACACAATCGAGCCACGAGTGCACACACAAACAAAACACTCACTCTATTTACATGAAGACATCTAAGCACATATACAACTCAGTGATATGGCTACAATTATCTAGAAACATGAAATGCTAAACAAGCAAAAAAGTGTCGATAAATCGTCTCGCCATGTGAAGCGTGCGGGGCAGACTGTCGACACCTCGGCGCGGACTTCGATCAGTGGACAGTCAGGGACGCCCGGCTCCTTCACGTCTACGGGCGTCAGCCCACGTCACTGCATGGCTTCGTGCCGCAGCGGGGGTATGAGCCACTGCGGCAGCTCGGTAGCACAGCGGCTACTATGCACAGCAGCCCGGGCACGAGTTAAGCCACTCGACACGGCAGCCGAACGGGATCAGCTGTATGGTAAGGCAGCCGGAACAGCGGTGCCTCGCCTGCTCCCTGCGCCAGTCAACCAGCCGGAGCGCAGGTCGCCTTCGTGGGTCGGTCAGCTGTCAGGAACGGCAGCCAGGACACCGGACCCTTCGCCTGGTCCCTGGGCCAGTCACGCAGCCAGAACGCAGGAAAAGAACAGCGCCGAGAGGACGTCGCCAGGTTCCCCGGACCGGACGTCCAGCCGAGAACCGCCTAGCTAGAACACTGCGCTGCTTCGAACGCTGGCACAAGCTCTTGTCCCACGAGTTCGCGCCGGTTCTTCTTCTTCTCTGGCGTCGCTCAGTTTCGGTTGCGCTCTCGAACCCGTATATTATCACAAAGGCCTTTAATATGTGATCTACCATAGTGCACAAACCACTCTACCACATCATGTATGTGTTAGGTGCTGTTCTGTGTCACCAATTTGCCATGTGCCATATGTCAGATAGCTTGAGTGTTTCACTACATGTTCCATTTTGCAAGTGCTCAACCACATGTCCAATGTGTGCTATGACTGCATTCACATTGCACTAAGTGCTCTCATTATATTCAAACATGGTCCTGCATTGATTAAGTCTGATGCTTTTTGCTTTTCTGGCCGTATTTCAAGGACTTTTTGTTCAATATGACAGGTGACATGTTTCATTTTTTTACAGCCACACTTAGAGGTAACATATTCTCAGGAAAACTGAATTAGCTATCACAATGCACATAATGTGTCATACATTATTCCGTGGTGCGTAATCGATTGAAATATTTTGAAACACTACCAGCCCGCTTTCATGTGATGCATATTTTTCTTCTTTCATATTGTGATTTAATATTGTATCATGTTAAATATTACTTATAAAGACTGAAATACTCTTTGTCAGTATAGATACTTGTATTGTACAAGTTACAATTGTATGTACTTTATTTCTGCACAACTTTGATTCTTACATGTGATGTAGAAAACTCTGTGCAACCAAGTGTAGATTTTTGTAGCAATTTAAATATAGAGAAAACAAGTGCGGAACCTTCCCAGATACTTATAATGAGAGATATAATCGTGTCAAGGAGCCTCATTATTGATGCATTTCCCCGAAAAACCATTATGTTTGATCTGGACTTCTTGCGTTTTACAATATATTGTTGCACACAGTTTAAGGAAATTCTTTAATAAATTAAGTTGAATTGGACGAACTTGTGTCCGGCAATAAAACGGTTCAGCCAGCATCTGCCTAGTCTCTGTTGTTGTTGTGTTGTTGTTGTTAGTGGCTTTGGAGGAAAAGAAATAAGGCGCTAATTTCTGCAGCCCGTAAGGGAGCACGGCTAAGCGCCTAGGGGGAGGGGTATGGGGATAAAAGAAAAGAAGAAAAAGAGGAGTAGGAAGTGTTCAGACGCGGTGGCACAAAAACGGGCACACCGCACGCAAAAGGCCGCCTACGTCGTCAGGGCAACACACAGCAGTGGTGGCGTTTCCGCCGCAGGCGAGTGTCCAATCACTCGCGCTAAAACAGAGGGATGTGCACGCCGGCAAACTTCACGCATGCCGCGCGCATCGGGTGGTCTGCTGGCACCAGTGCTGGGCAGTATCGAAGATACATGTATCTTAGATACTCCTTCAGTATCTTGTATCTGTATCGCGATACATCTTGAAAGACGTGTATCAGTATCTGTATTTTCGATACATTGAAGAATGTATCGAGTATCTTAAGATACAAGATACTGATGTGGGAACATCACCGCGCGACACTATATAAATACTGGCAGAAGTCCGCTGCTCTAGCGGGTACTG
Source organism: Hyalomma asiaticum (assembly GCA_013339685.2). Taxonomy (NCBI): domain Eukaryota; kingdom Metazoa; phylum Arthropoda; class Arachnida; order Ixodida; family Ixodidae; genus Hyalomma; species Hyalomma asiaticum. Next base: position 112,848,248 of record CM023485.1, on the reverse strand, counting down.
CCGCCACTAAGCTTATAACGCTTATAACCACCCGCCACGGCGGCCTAGTGGTTAATGCGCTCGACTGCTGGCCTGAAGGTCGCGGGATCGAATGCCGGCCGTAAAGGCCGAAATCCGATACCGGCGTTATACTTGAGTCCCGTGCAGTACTGTACTTAGATTTAGGAGCATCTTAAAGAACACCAGATGGTCTAAACTTTCAGAGCCCTCCAGTACGGCATCCCTCATAATTATATCGTGGTTTGGAGATGTAAACCTCAACAATTATTATTGTGACCGTCCCCACGAGCTCTTTCATGACATTTTCCACAAGCAGTGAAATTCCCAGTGTGTGATCTTACTTGGTAGGCTGACGACACCTTTTGCTGAGAAACATCGTAACTAATAATGTTACAGCACGATTCGTTCTATTATATATATATATATATATATATATATATATATATATATATATATATATATATATCCATCCTTTCTGAGTCACATTGTTTTTTTCGCTGTCACAAATCACAAGGTAATTCGCGCAATCAATGTCAAGAGTATGAGTAGCGGAGGTATCCTGCGACACTTTGTACCGCTACGATATCTGGAATTCTCTCGTAGAGAGAAATTATTACAAAAATTGCACATTCGTGAATCCGTCGATGACGAGCGCTTTACGCGAGCACATAACTAGAATTTAGGAAGTCATTGCGGTTTTATGTCCTTTCTGTATAGAAGATCCGTCACAAAATATGTCGCTACGAGCGTTGTTACTGCCACTTGTCCCGTGGTCCGGTACTGCGTAAACGGTATACGCGTACGGACTAGGTTAAACTCAAAGTCGTAATTGCGGCATCGTGCCGAGGTTTTGCATCGCCATTTTTGTTATTAGGTGGGAAACCACTACCTGGTTGGCAAGTAGAGCATCGAATTCCATGAATTACAAAAACCACAAAAAACCGCCGACAGCCTAGCTTACACATAGCTGTCATGTTTAGCAGCCAAAAGAGCCCCAATCAGTTGTTTGGGAATGAAAACAATATAATTATAGCCAGAAAACAACAGTTGTTGAGATACTAACACATGTTTCATTCAAGTTAAACTTGGTTGGTCGCAGCTCTGAAATTCTAAAGCAAACACTCCTGTTCATAGGCGTTTTCTGCTGCATTATATATGTCTATAATATGAAATTTATAAATGTATCGAAGTATCTTAAGATACAAATGGCAAGTATCGTATCGGATACAATTATTGAGGTGGTATCTTGTATCTGTATCCGAAATACTTCTTGCCCGAGTATCTTGTATCGTATCGCGATACAATTTCAAAGTATCTTTGCCCACCCCTGGCTGGCACACAGTCCAGTACATCCCTGATGGTCCCGATGAGCATGGCGATGAGGGCATCGCGGGGGTCGACGTCGCGGTCCGGTGAGGCAGCAGCAGGCGGCGTCAAAGCGGCGGCAGCAGCAGCAACAGGTGGTGTAGCAGGGCGAGGCGCTGGCGCGGAGCGCTGGCGTCCGTGAGCCACGGCAGGTGGTTTGGGCGGGCCGGCCTTCACTGCAGCGGCGTACGAGCGCACCTCGCGGGTCTCTTCGCGCACTGCAGCTTTGACTGCCCGTCTCGAGAGCAGGGCCGGTGATGATGCAAGCACGGTCGCCACGCGCCTTTCCTCCTGCCATCGCGGGCAAGTGGGATTGTCGGCGGCGTGGCTCCCGTTGCAGTTGACACACCGGGGCTTGCATAGATCCGTGGCCAGGTGTTGGCGGCCACAGATGATGCATGCACCGACCCGCCGGCATGCCTCGACGACGTGGTCGAAGCGCCCGCACCGTCGGCACTGCTGTGGTCGCGGCTTCACGTGTCGAACTCGAAGCCGCAGCCCGCTGATCTTGACAACGTCGGGAGGGGTAGGAGCACCGAAACGCACCTTGACGGCGCGTCCCTCCCTCGTCGCCGAGAGTATTGGAGCTGCGGAATCTAGTCCGGTACGCAGATGCTCATCTGTGATGTCGCCGTCCACCCCGTACACGTACCCGAGGCTGGATCAGCGATCAGCAGGTTCCCGGGCAGACACGGGCACGCCGTTGAGCTCCTTGATGGTCAGGAGCTCAGCCAGGCGCTCCGCCGACGACGCATCCGCGGCCACAATGTTGCGACGGTGATTAACGCGCACCGCCGCCACACCGGGCCGCGAGGAGAGTGCCGCGGCGAGGGCCAGGCGAGGCGAGTCCGTGAACGAACTGCCGGGAGTGGAGGGGCGGTAGAGCACAGTTCCTACCGTGCCTGTTTGGGGCTCGATGACCGCCGCTTCCAAGGCCCGTGCTCGCCGGCGCGCTGCCTTACTGACGACGAGTTGATATCCGTCATCGGCAGGCGCAGGGGTGGGGGTCCGGGGCGGACGCTCGGCCGGGGAGTTGAGGGGCCTCGACGTAGGAGGGGCCACTGCTGCTGTGGGCTCGGGGGTGCGTTGTTGCGCCCGCTGCTGCCTCTTGCGCTTATTTCTTCGGCGCCGGGCGCTTTTGCTGCCGACGAAGGTCACGACCGTCCTTGGGGGGGCAGCCGCGTTGTCGACAGGGCCGGCGGTCGAAGAGGAAGCTTGTGCCGTGCTCGTAGGGGCTGCCGGCGATGATGAGGGTGCACTCGGGGTACGATATTTTCCTTCGATGGGAGCGGTATCCTGGCAGGCTCGCCAGATAGTGATAGAAAATAGCGGATTAGGATCGTGGGGGCCCAGGAACGCTCATCAAAGGACACAATCGAGCCACGAGTGCACACACAAACAAAAACTCACTCTATTTACATGAAGACATCTAAGCACATATACAACTCAGTGATATGGCTACAATTATCTAGAAACATGAATGCTAAACAAGCAAAAAAGTGTCGATAAATCGTCTCGCCATGTGAAGCGTGCGGGGCAGACTGTCGACACCTCGGCGCGGACTTCGATCAGTGGACAGTCAGGGACGCCCGGCTCCTTCACGTCTACGGGCGTCAGCCCACGTCACTGCATGGCTTCGTGCCGCAGCGCGGTTATGAGCCACTGCGGCAGCTCGGTAGCACAGCGGCTACTATGCACAGCAGCCCGGGCACGAGTTAAGCCACTCGACACGGCAGCCGAACGGGATCAGCTGTATGGTAAGGCAGCCGGAACAGCGGTGCCTCGCCTGCTCCCTGCGCCAGTCAACCAGCCGGAGCGCAGGTCGCCTTCGTGGGTCGGTCAGCTGTCAGGAACGGCAGCCAGGACACCGGACCCATCGCCTGGTCCCTGGGCCAGTCACGCAGCCAGAACGCAGGAAAAGAACAGCGCCGAGAGGACGTCGCCAGGTTCCCCGGACCGGACGTCCAGCCGAGAACCGCCTAGCTAGAACACTGCGCTGCTTCGAACGCTGGCACAAGCTCTTGTCCCACGAGTTCGCGCCGGTTCTTCTTCTCTGGCGTCGCTCAGTTTCGGTTTCGCTCTCGAACCCGTATATTATCACAAAGGCCTTTATTATGTGATCTACCATAGTGCACAAACCACTCTACCACATCATGTATGTGTTAGGTGCTTTTCTGTGTCACCAATTTGCCATGTGCCACATGTCAGATAGCTTGAGTGTTTCACTACATGTTCCATTTTGCAAGTGCTCAACCACATGTCCAATGTGTGCTATGACTGCATTCACATTGCACTAAGTGCTCTCATTATATTCAAACATGGTCCTGCATTGATTAAGTCTGATGCATTTTGCTTTTCTGGCCGTATTTCAAGGAGTTTTCGTTCAGTATGACAGGTGACATGTTTTATTTTTTTACAGCCACACTTAGAGGTAACATATTCTCAGGAAAACTGAATTAGCTATCACAATGCACATAATGTGTCATACATTATTCCGTGGTGCGTAATCGATTGAAATATTTTGAAACACTACCAGCCCGCTTTCATGTGATGGATATTTTTCTTCTTTCATATTGTGATTTAATATTGTATAATGTTAAATATTACTTATAAAGACTGAAATACTCTTTGTCAGTATAGGTACTTGTATTGTACAAGATACAATTGTATGTACTTTATTTCTGCACAACTTTGATTATTACATGTGATGGAGAAAACTCTGTGCAACCAAGTGTAGATTTTTGTAGCAATTTAAATATAGAGAAAACAAGTGCGGAACCTTCCCAGATACTTATAATGAGAGATATAATCGTGTCAAGGTGCCTCATTATTGATGCATTTCCCCGAAAACCATTATGTTTGATCTGGACTTCTTGCGTTTTACAATATATTGTAGCACACAGTTTAAGGAAATTCTTTAATAAATTAAGTTGAATTGGACGAACTTGTGTCCGGCAATAAAACGGTTCAGCCAGCATCTGCCTAGTCTCTGTCGAGAGCACCGTCTGCACGAGGTGTGTGCCTCGTCTTCTTTCTCCTTTTCCCTCTCCAAAAGCGCGCGGCTTCTCAGCACGCACGTGCTACGAGCAATGCTGTTGCTCTGCTTTACACGTAGGCCGCAGATGAGTGGCGGGGCTTCACGAACAGCCAGGGCGCGTAGTTTGAAGACGGGTCGTGTCATTACTCCCCTTCCATGAGTGCATCATCCCGATACTCAAGACACTCGCCTCCAGGCGGTCGTAGTGCTCCTTGGTTCAGTCAGTTATCATCGACCGGGGGTGGTTCCTCGATTGTTCACTGTCTGTCATAGCAAGGCTTCAGCCTTACGACGTGCACAACTTTTGTAGGATGCCGTCGTCTTGATGACACTCCTTGGCCCTCTGGGACCACTTCATAGTTCAAAGGGCCAGCTCGGCGTAGCACTCTGTATGGTCCAAAATAGCGGCGGAGAAGCTTTTCCGAACGTCCGCGTAGTCGAAAGGGAGTCCATACCCAAACTCTACCTCACGGCGCGTACTGTACGTCTCTTCTTCGCAAATTATATCGATGCGCATCAGCTCGTTGCTGTTGCTGAATACGATACCGCGCAAGCTGTCTCGCTTCTTCGGCTCGTTGTATATACTCGGTCGTATCACAGTCATTTTCGGATACGTGGTCTACAGGAAGCATTGCATCTAAAGGTGTGACAACCGCACGGCCGAAAACGAGCTCGAACGGTGTCTTTCGGGTGATCTCTTGCACTGCGGTATTGTAAGCGAACGTGGCGTACGGTAATATGTCGTCCCATGTTCGGTGCTCGATGTCCACGTATACTGATAACATATCAGCGTCCTGTTGAGCCGTTCTGTTAATCCATTTGCTTGTGGGTGATACGCCATGGTCTTTCTATGACTGGTATGAGTAAGTTTGACAAGGGTATTGAGCAAGTCAGCCGTGAATGCGGTTCCTCGGTCTGTGATTAGCACTGCGGGAGCGCCATGCCGAAGTACAATGCCGTTAACGAAGAACTCGGCGACTTCAGAGGCCGTTCCCCGAGCAAGATACGCCGTTTCGGCATACCAGGTTAGGTAGTCAGTTGCGACTATCATCCATCGTTTTCCTGACGATGACGCAGGAAACGGGCCAAGCAAGTCCATTCCAACTTGTTCGAATGGGGCTGCCGGTGCCTCGATAGGCTGAAGAAGACCTGCTGGTTTCAAGGGTGGTGTTTTCCGTCTTTGGCACTACCGGCAAGTTTTGACATAATGCTGCACAGAACTCAACAACTTGGGCCAGTAGTATTTCGTGCGAATGCGCTCTACTGTTCTGCTCACTCCAACGTGTCCCGCTGATGGGTCGTCGTGGCACGCCTCCAAGATCTCCGGTCGCATCAGTGCAGGGACCGCAAGCAGGAATGTCTCCGCAGTCTGCTCAAAGTCTCTTTTGTAAAGGACGTTGTTTCGCAGGACGAAGGATGACAAGCAACGGACAAACGCTCGGGGGACGTCGGTAGATAGTCCTTTTAAATACTGTATCATTAAGAGTAATTCAGGGTCGGATTGCTGGTGATGAGCCATCTGCGATGTCGTAACAGCTGCCAAGAATGGAAAATCTTCTCCGTCGTTTGCAGAAATAGGGTCAGCGCTTTCAATCGGTGCCCGTGACAAGCAATCGGCGTCACTGTGTTTGCGACCAGACTTGTATACGACAGTTATGTCGTATTCCTGTAACCGTAGGCTCCACCTTGCACGCCGCCCTGACGGGTCCTTGAGATTAGCGAGCCAGCACAGTGAGTGATGGTCACTAATAACTCGAAACGGTCTACCATATAGGTAATGGCGAAACTTGTGGATTGCCCATATCACCGCAAGGCATTCTTTTTCTGTCGCCGAATAGTTCACTTCAGCTTTAGAAAGAGTGCGACTGGCATATGCAATGACTCGTTCTTCTCCATTTTGCCACTGCGTGAGCACGGCTCCAAGACCTAAATTGCTTGCATCCGTATGGATATGCGTCTCGGCTTCCTCATCAAAATGTGCGAGAACAGGATGGCTCTGTAGACGCCTCCGCAATTCATCAAAGGGATTTTCCTGTTCATCAAGCCAAACGAATGGTGTATCTTCTTTTGTCAGCCTCGTTAGCGGTTCGGCAATCCTTGAAAAATTTTTGACGGAACGTCTGTTGCAGGTGCACAATCCTAAGAATCGTCTAACGGCCTTTTGTCTGTGGGCTTAGGAAACTTCTCCACCGCTGCAGTCTTCTGAGGATCTGGACGAATACCTTCCGCACTGATGATATGGCCGAGAAAGAGGAGCTCGTGGAAACGGAAATGACATTTTTGTGGTTTTATCATCAAACGTGCTGCACTAATAGTGGCCAGCACATTTCGCAGTCGTTCCATATGCTGTTCAAAGGTAGTAGAGAAAACCACAACGTCATCGAGGTAAACAAGACAGGACTGCCATTTGAGTCCGGAGAGCACAGCATCCATCATCCGCTGGATAGTGGCGGGCGTAGAACAAAGGCCAAACGGAAGCACCTTGAACTCGTACAGCCCATCCGGAGTCACAAACCCTGTCTTTTCACGGTCCCTTTCATCCACCTCTATCTGCCAACATCCACTTTTTAGGTCTAGTGACGAAAAATACTTTGCGGCTCGTAGCCTATCCAATGTGTCATCAATTCTGGGCAGAGGATAAACATCCCGCTTAGTGACGGCGTTCAGTTTCCGGTAGTCAATGCAGAAGCGTAACGTTTGATCTTTTTTTCTTTACAAGGACCACAGGGGGCGCTCATGGACTTGCTCACGGCTGAATTACATCATCCCTAAGCATTTCTTCAACCTGACTACCGATAGCTTCTCTCTCCTTTGGTGACACTCGATAAGGACGCTGGTATATAGGCCTCACTGTCTCATCCACAATTATCCGATGCTTGGCGATAGGTGTACGCCGTACTTTAGAGGACATCGTAAAACATGAGGCGAATTCTCTTACCAGGCTTTCTATTTCCTCCCTTTGGCTGGGCAGCAGTCCTGTTTCAATGTTGATTGATGCGAGGACCGAATCCACATCTTGCAAGTCAGGTGTCGGGGCCTCAGGGATGCTCAGCTCAGAAACGTGGACGAAATCACTCAGGCTGGCCATGACAGTCCCCTTCGCAAATGCTGGACCTCGTTTCTAAAATTGGTGAGCAGCACGTTCGCACATCCATCCCGCAGCTGCACAAGGCCTCTTGCCATGCAGATCCTTTTTTCCAGTATCAGCCTGGTGTTGCTGTCTGCAATTCCTTCTAAATAACTGAATGTCCTGTTTGTTTCCGCTACACACATGATTGATCTCGGGGGTAGCGTGACGTCGTCGTCTGCAATGCAGAGCTCATTGAAATCTTCTTCGGTGTCGAATGTCGAAATAGCGTGCCTCGTTGAGAACGAAACACACGAGTCCCGCAAGTTGATTACAGCACCGTGAGAATGCAAGAAGTCCATACGAATAATTAATTCTCGTGAACATTCAGGCATTACAATAAAACTTGCAACGTACGTGAAGCCCTGTATGCCAATTCTAGCGGTGCAGATGCACGTCGGGTCGATGAGGTGTCCGCCTGCGGTGCGAACTTGTGGTGCTCTCCACGGAGTCAGCACTTTTTTCAGCGTTTTGGAATGCTCGTTGCTCTTTACCGAATAATCGGCACCAGTATCCACCAGCTCCAGCACTTGGAAGCCGTCCACAAATACAGGTAAATCGGAAGTTACATTGTTATTACAGCACCGATCACCGCGTCCTTCGTCGTTTTTCGGATTCAGCGAAGGAGGTTCTTCTGCTTCAGCGTCGACAGCGGCCTTGCCTCCACAGGTCGCTCACTCTAGTTTTTCCGACGCGGGCTTGGCGAACGACGCCTGGGAGAACTTGCCGACGGACGAGGACCTGGCGACCTATATCTCATTGACGTTGTCGACCAAGGCTGGTGCTGAAAACCACGGGAACTCTGACGAGTAGAAAGGCACTCCTCGATCTCTAAAGGACGCTCACCACTGCGCGGCCGGGGTGCGTTTATGGAACAACCACGAAGTCCCACCTGGCGATACGGGCACATCCGGTACAGGTGTCCAGCCTCTCCACAATGGTAGCAAAGAGGTACTCTGTCAGGTGTGCGCCAGATGTCGTTCTTTCTTAATCTCCTCCCTGGCGTTGGCTGTCGTATGCTAGGGTACATGGGAGGCTGCATAGGGGCAGGCGCTGCGACATCCGCACGTACAGGAGTTCCTCGCTGGAGCACATCGGCATAGGCAGCAGTCGTCGGCTGTCGAAGCAGTGGAACTTCTAGAAGTACAGGACGCTCAGGTTCGCGGACCACTTGCCTAACCTCCTCGCGAACCACGTCGGCGAGTGACGAAACCATCGGAGTAGTCTGGTCAAGCCGCCTCCACTGGATCTCCTCTCGCACAACGGAGCGCACAAGTTCCCGTAGCACTTCCATGTTGCTCCCGAAAGCTGTTGGCGGTGCTTCCAGAGAGGCGACGTTCAAGTCTCTGTGTTAGGTTCACGCTCATTCTTGTAGCATCCTCTCAATCGTAGTTGCCTCAGAACGAAACTCGGCGACTGTGCGCGGCGGGCTCCGAGCCAACCCGGCAAACAGTTCCTGTTTTACGCCCCGCATTAAATGGCGCACCTTTTGGTCCTCGCTCATGCTTAGATCCGCCCGTCCGAATAGGCGAGTCATGTCTTCCACGCACATCGCTACGCTTTCGTTGTTCCGCTGGTTTCTTGTTTGCAGGACAACTTCAGCTCTCTCTCTGCGGTCTGTATTTGGGTAAGCGGCGAGTAGCTCCCGTCGGAAATCGTTCCAGGACAGGATTGAAGCTTCGTAGTTTCCGGACCACGTTCGTGCGCTGTCCTCCAAAGCGAAGTACACTCTTCGGAGCTTGCGGTCGTCATTCCAGCCATTGACTTTCGCGACGCGCTCGAAGCGTTCCAGCCAATCCTCCGCATCTTCGAAGGTGTCGCCGTGGAAAGGCTATGGGGCATTGGCGGATTCACTAAGATGTGAGCTGGCGCGACTTGAGGTTTGAGGTTTTATTTATTTTTATTTTCCTGTACATAGGAAAAAACGAAGCAAAAGCAAAAGGCTGTAAAGCCTGACGGAGGCTTTTGCTCCGAAATACAGTCTGGTACACAACTTAGACGAGGATAAAACAACTTTTTACACAAAGACTAACAATCAACAAATTATAATCAGACAAATAAACGCTACAAATGTGAAAAAAGAACAGAACAATATGCATAATAAAAGACAAAATACCATTCAAGAAAAACATCATTATCGCAATATGTAGAATAGGTGAGATCAAAAACACATTTACAGACATATACATTTCTAAAGCAAGCAACAGCACTGAAACTATACAGATTAACAATTAGTACAAATAAAGTAATAACTAATCGAAATATTATATTAAACATATTCAATGCAATTATGAAGGAGAATTTCCTTGAATGTATTTTTGGAAATTTTTTTATTTAGGTCAACTACATTTTCAAGTTTATTCAGGAGACTGGGTATTTGATAGTCAGTATGTTGCTGACCATAGGTGGTCCTAGTTCTCGGTGTTCTTATGCCAGGAGCACGGAGGCAGTACTCAACACACCGAGAAGAATCATACATGGGGTATAGTTTGTTATTTTTTATGTACAAAAGTAACTTGTAGTAATATATTTCGTTTGCTTGTAATAAGAAATATTTGGAAAATAACAGACGTGTGCTAAAATTTTGTGGGTGACCGTAGTATCCTTCGATTAGTCGTAGTACCTTTTTCTGTAACGTGAGTAACGTCTTATAGTTCTGTGCTGTCGTTGTTCCCCAACACAAGACACAATAACTTAGCCTGGAGTAGAACAGTATAATATAATGCTTTCTTTAGCCAAAGGGGTAATAAAGGAAACAGTCTGTACATACATCCAACACTCCTTATTAGGTCTGCTACTAGTTTATTTATGTGTTCATTCCAAGAAAGGTCTTCCTGGAACCACACGCCCAAGAATTTTTGTGCCCTTACTTGTTCTAAAGGCTGACCCTCAAAGGAGGGTCAGCCTCATGGGATGTCATGTCGGCAGAGTTCCCGTTCATAGGTGAGGAGGTTCTGGCCGGATTCGATAAACCTGAGAACTCTGGAGCCTCACCACATAGGCGACGACTGCAACGCTGGTGTACAGGTGTGAGCTCGATGGGCTCAGGCCGTTCGTCTGGACTGCATTCAGTGACGCGAGAAGGGCTTGACATAATACCCAGCACCTCCACCAGAAATGTAACACACAGTTTAAGGAAACTCTTTAATACGTTAAGTTAAATTGGACGAACTTGTGTCCAGCAAGAAAACGGTTAAGCCAGTGTGCCTAGTCTTTTTTTTCTTTCTTTTCTCCTTGTTATTTGGCTCTTGCCCACTACGGGGGATTGGCCAGCTGTTAAAAACACCGTCTGCACGAGCTCTGTGTCTCGTCTTCTTTCTCCTTTGCCCTCTCCAAAGGCGCGCGGCTTCTCAGCACGCACGTGCTACGAGCAACGCTGTTGCTCTGCTTTGCACGTAGGCCTCAGGTGAGTGGCGGGGCTTTAGAAACAGCCAGGGCGCGTAGTTTCAAGACGGGTCCTGTCAAAGTTGTGAACAATTTTTTAAGGTTGCTGTTCACAATTTTGCAACAGTAAACCAACAATTTGCGGACAACGTTGTATGAACAACGTGACAACCACTTTTCAGTGTTGTCATTCGAGATTTTATCAACAACTTTTCACTATGGCAATCAAGTATTTCTCAAGAACAAATAAACATTTTCTCAAAATTGCCATTGTCAAGAACTTTTCAACATGAAGTCGCTACATGTCTACACTTTGTTGCAATCATTTCTCAATATTCTTACAATGCGACAATGTGCTTTCTTCACATTTCTCAATAATCTATCAGCATTTCTTTCAGGAATGATTTTCATAAGGATTGCCAACCTTACTAATATATATATATATATATATATATATATATATATATATATATATATATACTGAAAAAGTTTGCGGGAAGCACACATTGAAAGGGGAGATATTCTTCGTCAGAGTAAGCAGGTCAGTTACAATGCAGGCGCTTCTATATGCTCACGTGTCGTAAAATAAGTACAGCAGGTACATCAGCGAGTAAAATCGCAATAAAAATTGATAAAAATTGATTACGTGTCCCAAAAGAATTCGCTGCCGACATGTGATAGGTACATGACAGACATGACTTACATATGATTGGTACATGAGTGCACAACTTTGAAATTTTCTTTGCGTCTGAACATGTGGCACACAGTATGGTGGGCAAAACATGTGACAACAGCTCCTAAGATATCGCGCAGGAATGACAACAAAAACTCAAAACATCGTGTCATTACAGTGCGAAACAGGTGGCCTTTCCTATGTCTTCATTGATGCCTGAACGAATGGTGCTTTGAAACTTGACTGAATAATGGTGGTCCTAATTTTGTCGAAACCGTGACCAGGCATACTGACATGTTCCCAGCAGCACGCCAACACAGGACTGATGTAGGCGTGAAGTCGGCAGCGATGTCGGGCCTAAGTCGGCAAATCGTCCTCGCGCCACTTTCACCCACATCTGCCCGATGATGACCAGCCAGAATGGCTCCACTGTGGCGAAGCCACCATGGGTCGAACTTGGCCAGCCAGAGCGGGCGAAATTTGGCCAGCCAGCGTGGGCGAAATTTGGCCAGCCAGAATGGATCAAATTTGGCCAACCAGGATGGGTCGCATTTGGCTAGGTAGCATTGGCCGATCTTGCGGGCATTCAGGCTTCTTTGGTGTGTTTTCGGCCCCGCCGACATCGGTAAACCCCTAGCGTGACCGTTCACAGCCACTATGGAGTTTCTAGTGTTTACCCCACGTGTGTCGCGCCGTTTGGATTGCAAAAACTTTTATTTTTGTGTTTGTACATTTTCGAAGGGCTATGAACGGCATTTTCGAAGGACCAACAGTAGTTTGTGTAAATGTGCCTCTCATGCATACGCGAAAGCTTTATTAACACAGTAATAAGTGGGGCTACGTGGATCCTCTGTACTTTCTATTAATGCGCTCTAAACAAACCAAATAACACAACAACAGAGGTTTCCAGACAAAAGCACTATTTCATTTATTTTCTGGACTTTGAATTCGTAATATGCTATTCTCGTATTGCACCGTCGTAGTTGAAAAGCTTCGGCAAGGATGTAACCTGCGGGAAAAGGCGTGACAAGTCAGCACAGCTTTGGAGCACATCAGAATAATACTGTCATTGTATGCAAATTAAGTTGCGATTGATGAACAAACGCAGAAATTCAAGAAATGTCAGAAACATCTCATAATCGGGCACTACTTTAGAAAATATTAAAAGAAAGTTCTCCTTTTAACTATATAATGAATTTATGTTCAATATTCAATCCCCAGATCTTGGCTTCGCGTCGCTTTAGATACCCAAGGGGAAAAAACGTGAGTAAAGGTTCTGTTGCAAAGCAACTTTTAAGGCGGCAAAGGACTTGAAATAGGTGCAGTTTGCATTATAACAAATTTAATATTTTTGGCGTACATTGGAAAGGAAAACATGTAGGCGTGAGCTAACACGACACACACCAGGGTTGGGGTCGTTAGGCAAAAAATGTCCTTAAATGATAGGTGCAAGTTGTATTATGAGCAGATATTAGAGAAGGAACATCTTTTGAAGGCTGCTCAAAATGCCATCGCGTGCCGAACTGCCGCACGTGTCCTGCACCAAGGAGCGCGTGTTCGGTATCACGTTACCTTTAAAAATACGGGCAAGAAAAATAATGTTACGAGAACTGCAAGTCACTACACAATGGGTGTTTGATACGAGCACACGATTAACTACATGAAGTAAAACTGCTTTGGGACAACGTGCGTAGGGTCTTTATTCGAAAATAAAGAGCCTACGCGCCTCACGACACAAATAATACATAAAGCGGAACCGGTGCTTTAACATCACAACAAAATGTGCCACGTCCCATTTTGAAAGCTAGCCAGCAACTCACGGAATTCTGGCATCCGCTCTGCACTCTACAGCTGTGAGTCCGCAATACAAATTTGGCGAAGACACTGTAGTCTCACCAAAAGGCACAGGCTTGTGTTCATATACAACCGATGTCACAGTTGTGATGGGCATTGTCTAGGAGGTACACTAGCCAAGGAATCGCGCAATCAACTTGAATGATCGATAAATGCGGTACATGATAAACGATAAATGCGTAGACAGACTGCGCGCAGCCGGCGAAACTTGTTCGTATGCCTTGCACGTTGGTAGCAATGCAGCCGCGACGAGAGAGCGCGTAAAGTTCCCCGAAAACTGCGCGGTCTCCCCCTCCGAAGGCAGCAAACGCCAGCAAAATCAGGTTCAGAACCACATTCTTTGCAAGCTGCAGATGAGCACAATGGATGGGCATGGAGGGGGCCGTGACAATGGTGGTCAGTTCGGGAGGGGACGCGCGCCCCCTTCCCCCACACTTTATTTATGTTTAGTTGCTGCTGGCTTAGCACGTGCTAGGTTGCTTCTCGGCAGAGCACACTCGTTTTTCTTGCTTTCTTTTTTTTTGTAGTTGTCTCAAAACGTGGAAGACAGCATTTCTGCGGGGCAAACATTTTTGTACAATGGCCGGGACACCCGCTGTGACTGCATTTAAGTGCAGCCCGATGCAGCCTATGGAGTATACTGGTATACATGTGTTCTCTTGCCAGCTACTTGTAACACAGGATTTCGCAGAGGCTGAACCACCCACTCTAGCTAAAAACGCGAGCGAAATGCTGCACTGCATGCAACAAACGTAGCGAGGACGCGCAGCGCCGCCATAGTGCTTGAATTTCTGCCATTTTCTGCAGCTCATGAAAGACATGTACGTGCTGCTTTTCCGCAGGACAAGAAATACTGCAGTGACTCTGTCTCTACGCGCCCTTCTTTTGCCCTTATTTGTGATAAATAAATGAGTTGTTAAATATCAGAATGCGCACATGTTTGCTTATATCAACGCCATAGTCTCATACGAACGTCAGTGATAAATCCGACACACTATACAGAGCACGCAGTCAAGCTCGCTATCTTGCGCTCATCTAACTAGTACAACGTAACCGATGGCCGATGTGGAAACGAATTCGATATGTATGGAAAGAACGCACTAACGGACGTTACGCAAAAAAGCAAAAAAATAAAAAAGCAGGAATTATACGCAATGTCGTGGACATATTAAGGAATTATTAATCTATTGTATCTGCGTGGTAGTAGAGAGCATGGAGGTGGAAAAGGGAGGTATAAGTTTACCCGACCAGTAGACAATTATTTTCTGTTGCTGAGCGTCTGCGAGCTGCGATAGATATGCGTTGCACTGTACTGGGGCTGCTTTTGAAAGGAAAGCACTAGTTTCGCGAACGCACTGATGAAATGTAGTGGAGGGGCACGTGGTGAACAACTGCTTGACTTAGGACGGTTGGTTTATACTGTAACCCTGCACAAACATATGAAGAAAGTAGGGAACAGCAGAGAGCTTTGATTTTCAACTGATTTTTTTCAGTGCTGTTTTTATATACGATAAAATACGCAGATCGCCAGCACAACACTGTGTGATCACATACGCTCTAGTAGAACTCACCAGAAAAGCTCTCTCTATATCAATTATAGGTGTGTGCATTTGTTTGCCACCTTTGAGATGAAAAATGCTTGCCATATATGACTGCTCCGTATTTTTCGTTTTTGCTTTTTTCGCAAATGTCGTGGTCTTCACAAAAGCACTTCATTTGAATTTGCAATACAAATGGATCTATGTATTTCATGGTCCTCTGAATATAGAGTTAGCACTAGACCAGTATTGTCTCCTCGCTGTCGCGCTGTTAGCTCCGTATACCGTTCATTTGCATAGGTTGCTAAATGTCAGTAGTATAACGCCGGTGGCGAGTTTATCTCCAATTCAGCGCACCATAAATTCTGCGCTAGACATTTTTGTCCACTCGCTGTTGCGCTGTTACTTCCATATGCCCTTTCCTTCCATAGGTTACAAAACGTCAGTAGTATAGCGCCGCTTGCAACTGTTTATCTTTGTTTGGACATATGAGTGGTGGTTATGCCCATCGATGTATGCACGAACTAATGCAATTTCTATGAATTTAAATTTTCTGACATGCGCTGTCAGATAATTTTCCACCATGCTTGTCGAACCTTCTGGCTAATGTTAACTGTTGCGCCAGCCTGTTTCGCAAAGTTCCCACAAAACAGCCTATAGATGTATATATCAATAGTTTATATGCATGTTTTTTGTGTGCCCTATTTATGAAAAACAAAGCGCGCGAACTGAATGTCATATATGCTGCTCAAAACGCACTTGCGTTATGTTCCGGCACTAAAACACGTATACATGAATATATGAAGTCCAACATCTGATTCTTACATCGATTCTCTCAAGTGAATTTCGGTCATGCTTGTCTCGATCGGATGTCAGTTGTTATATACAGCAGGCTTCCAAAGAGGCCCGGCCGATATCAACCATGAAAGGCTGCGGCGTAGTCGACGTTGCCTCCAGGACAGCAGAAATGGCTCAATGTTTCCTGTGAAATAATCTTTCTAGGCAAATATCGCGCCAAATTCGCCATTCCTCAGGCGATTCTGATGAGCAGCGAAATCGGTGCGATATTTGCCGGAGAAAGTTATCGGCTCAGCTGACGGGGGCTCTAAGGTGGCATACTTGGCACAGTGTTGCCGACAAATGGCGTCGGCCAGCCCATATTGTCTGTAGAAAGGCAAAGTCGGCGCCATAGATGCCGTTGAAAGCCATCGCCTCAGCCGATGTCGGCAGTAACGCGGCATATGCAGCCCCATGTTGCCGATTACAGTCGACGGCCTGCCCATATCGGCGGGGCAACGGCTATAGTAGCCCGACGTTGACGGCGGCTTAGCCGAGGCTGGCTTGCTGTCGGCAACGTTAGGCCGTGGATGGGCCGAACTTTGCCGCCAAAAAAACAATATCGGCCCTACGTTGCGTGCTGCCTGGGTTTTCACAATGGTAGATGGGGGAGGCTTGTGGCATGCGCACGATGATCATTAAAACAAATTTTGAAACTTGTCTCCGTTTGACCCATGCATTGAATTTTAGATGTTACACACCCGAGAAGATAGATGACTTTGGTACTGTCGCATATGTAGTCACTGTTTATTGTTAATAAAACGTCGGATGAGCTACTTCAAACTGTTATAGATGTCATCTGTGCGCAGCATGGTTTGTTGCAGGGATGATAACCTTTATGAGAGGAGCGTGTGGTTTTAGATGCGATCAATAAATCACGACGGTTCCGCTATCGTCTTTATACCACGCGTGGTTTTCCCCTGGAGATTCCTTTGAGTCGCTCACTCTGTACTAAAATGTTTAAATGTTTCCTTAAAATATGGCTGTCATTTGGAGCTGATGCCGATTGTGTCAAAATTAGGTTAGAACCCGAACTTTCTGACGACCTTTTCTTAGTACTCAACAGATGTGAACGATCCAGGTCTTCTGCGCGTTTTCCTGTAAAGATAAGTTAGCAGCTTCCCATTGCTTAGAGTGACAGTGACATCAAGGTAGTTTACGTTTACAGATGAATACGAATACGAAAAAGAAGTTGTCGGATGAGCGTTAATAAAATCTGCTATGAAAGATAGAAGTTGTGATTCGCTATGGTGCCAGATAAGAAAAATGTCATCAGCTTGTGAAGCATTGCTGCCTTTTTGCTGTTCGTTTCACTTTCAATTTTTGTAACTACTGTGTAATGAGGATGATTACCTTTTATATGCCCTGTTGCTGCTAATATAATGTGCACGTTACTATGTCATGTCATGTCTCTTGCGTCATTAACTGCAATAATGAGCAAACAGACAAATGAAGCCTAGGAAAGCATAGGGGAAGTTACTTGTGGTATTGTAATTGTGGAGAAAGTAGAAAGGAATTAAAGTGGACGAAAAGACAAACCTGCCTTCAGGTGGGACCCGAACCCACGACCTTCGGATGTCGCGTCCGATGCTCTACCAACTGAGCTACAAAGGCGGTCGTCCCCCCGTCCACTTTATTATGTGTTTATGTACATATTATCCTGGGAGTGTTAGGCAGCGCCACTCGTAGCCAAGGCGGCGTGTGTAGAACACACTTTTCTTGCCAGGAGGCGTCACGTAGAACGTGAACTTAGATGTGATGGCTGCTGCCCAATAAGCCCTCGCATGCTACCTAAGGCACGAAGTCTGCCGCAACGAGGCCCAAGCCATGAAATAACGAAAGGGAAGGGGTCAAGGGCTTGTTCTTTATCTGTTAGAATCAAGTTAATGAGCAAACAGACAATGAAAACTAGGAAAGCATAGGGTAAGTTACTTGTGGTATTGTAATTGTGGAGAAAGTAGAAAGGAATTAAAGTGGACGAAAAGACAAACCTGCCTTCAGTGGGACCCGAACCCACGACCTTCGGATGTCGCGTCCGATGCTCTACCAACTGAGCTACAAAGGCGGTCGTCCCCCCGTCCACTTTATTATGTATTTATGTACGTATTATCCTGGGAGCGTTAGGCAGCGCCACTCGTAGCCAAAGCGGCGTGTGTAGAACACACTTTTCTTGCCAGGAGGCGTCACGTAGAACGTGAACTTAGATGAGATGGCTGCTGCCCAATAACCCTCGCAATGCTACCTAAGGCACGAAGTTTGCCGCAACGAGGCCCAAGCTATGAAATAACGAAAGGGAAGGGGTCAAGGGCTCGTTCTTTATCTGTTAGAAACAAGTTAATGAGCAAACAGACAATGAAGCCTAGGAAAGCATAGGGGAAGTTACTTGTGGTATTGTAATTGTGGAGAAAGTAGAAAGGAATTAAAGTGGACGAAAAGACAAACCTGCCTTCGGTGGGACCCGAACCCACGACCTTCGGACGTCGCGTGGCTACGAGTGGCGCTGCCTAACACTCCCAGGATAATACGTACATAAATACATAATAAAGTGGACGGGGGGACGGCCGCCTTTGTAGCTCAGTTGGTAGAGCATCGGACGCGACATCCGAAGGTCGTGGGTTCGGGTCCCACCGAAGGCAGGTTTGTCTTTTCTTCCACTTTAATTCCTTTCTACTTTCTCCACAATTACAATACCACAAGTAACTTCCCCTATGGTTTCCCAGGCTTCATTGTCTGTTTGCTCATTAACTTGTTTCTAACAGATTAAGAACGAGCCCTTGACCCCTTCCCTTTCGTTATTTCATAGCTTGGGCCTCGTTGCGGCAAACTTCGTGCCTTAGGTAGCATGCGAGGGCTTATTGGGCAGCAGCCATCTCATCTAAGTTCACGTTCTACGTGACGCCTCCTGGCAAGAAAAGTGTGTTCTACACACGCCGCCTTGGCTACGAGTGGCGTTGCCTAACACTCCCAGGATAATACGTACATAAATACATAATAAAGTGGACGGGGGGACGACCGCCTTTGTAGCTCAGTTGGTAGAGCATCGGACGCGACATCCGAAGGTCGTGGGTTCGGGATCCCACCGAAGGCAGGTTTGTCTTTTCGTCCACTTTAATTCCTTTCTACTTTCTCCACAATTACAATACCACAAGTAACTTCCCCTATGCTTTCCTAGGCTTCATTGTCTGTTTGCTCATTAACTTGTTTCTAACAGATAAAGAACGAGCCCTTGACCCCTTCCCTTTCGTAACTGCAATAATGTAACGCGTGCGGTTTGTTTTCTGTCTGCCAGGCTCTGCGCTCAAGCCTACATTTGGCTTTGGCAGGCCTAGCCATATTTACTGCTCTATTTGATGAAATAAAAGGCATTATTATTATTATTATTATTATTATGAACCGCTTGTAGAAAAATTGTTTGTAATCATGGTTTGCGAGGAACTGGTTTCGGGGGTCGCAATAAATATATTTGCATAGTTCCGATTCTTGTGCCAATAGATGTGCCGCTTACGTGAACGTAATGTGTCCCATGAAATTCTCAATTATTAGGTTCTAGAATGACCTTAAGCATAGTAGCTAACGTGGATGCGGAACTGGTTTATCGTCATCGCAAGCGTTCTACGGGCTGAGATTAGCCTCGATGCCATCTGAGTGAGTATATTTGTATAGAGTGAGGTAACATCTAACGTAACAGGACATTTTTTTGGGAGACCTGGAGGTCAGGAATATCTGTTAAAAAGTGATTCGTGTCATTAGTGAAGGAAGAAAGTATGGACGGAATAGAGTTGATGGGGTATCTACATAATGGGAAAGGTTCTCAGTCACTGTTCCAATTCCACAAATTATATGCCTTACACGATTCTCTTTCTTACGAATTTTAGGAAGAAGATACAACCTTCCATCTACAGGGCTCAACTGTATTATGGATTTTATTGTGGTGTGGCTGATTCCCCCATCATTCAAAAGGGAAATCAGGGTATGATGTACAACACCTTTCAACTCGTTTGTTGGGTCATGATTTAGTTGCTTGTAATATGATGTGTGACTGAGCTGTCTCTGGCCTTCGCTGATATAGGTGCTTCTGTCCATTACAACAGTGCACGTAATTTATCGGTAGGTTTGATGATTATATTATTTCGATTATCCAGGGATTGAGTCGCTTTGAGTCGCTCGGTGGAAATCCAGTTCGTTTTTTATAAGCCTGTAGGACGTCACGTTGCCCAGCTGTGACACGTAAGTCTATGGATTTGTCCCTCTGGGAGGGAGGTGTCTGATGCTTATAAGGTGGCAGCTGTGACCTATTAGTATTGTCACGTGGTTGTGCAGCTTATTGGGCAGCAGCCATCTCATCTAAATTCACGTTCTACGTGACGCCTCCTGGCAAGAAAAGTGTGTTCTACACACGCCGCCTTGGCTACGAGTGGCGTTGCCTAACACTCCCAGGATAATACGTACATAAACAGATAATAAAGTGGACGGGGGGACGACCGCCTTTGTAGCTCAGTTGGTAGAGCATCGGACGCGACATCCGAAGGTCGTGGGTTCGGGTCCCACCGAAGGCAGGTTTGTCTTTTCGTCCACTTTAATTCCTTTCTACTTTCTCCACAATTACAATACCACAAGTAACTTCCCCTATGCTTTCCTAGGCTTCATTGTCTGTTTGCTCATTAACTTGTTTCTAACAGATAAAGAACGAGCCCTTGACCCCTTCCCTTTCGTAACTGCAATAATGTAACGCGTGCGGTTTTGTTTTCTGTCTGCCAGGCTCTGCCGCTCAAGCCTACATTTGGCTTTGGCAGGCCTAGCCATATTTACTGCTCTATTTGATGAAATAAAAGGCATTATTATTATTATTATTATTATTATGAACCGCTTGTAGAAAAATTGTTTGTAATCATGGTTTGCGAGGAACTGGTTTTCGGGGGTCGCAATAAATATATTTGCATAGTTCCGATTCTTGTGCCAATAGATGTGCCGCTTACGTGAACGTAATGTGTCCCATGAAATTCTCAATTATTAGGTTCTAGAATGACCTTAAGCATAGTAGCTAACGTGGATGCGGAAACTGGTTTATCGTCATCGCAAGCGTTCTACGGGCTGAGATTAGCCTCGATGCCATCTGAGTGAGTAATATTTGTATAGAGTGAGGTAACATCTAACGTAACAGGACATTTTTTTGGGAGACCTGGAGGTCAGGAATATCTGTTAAAAAGTGATTCGTGTCATTAGTGAAGGAAGAAAGTATGGACGGAATAGAGTTGATGGGGCTATCTACATAATGGGAAAGGTTCTCAGTCACTGTTCCAATTCCACAAATTATAGGCCTTACACGATTCTCTTTCTTACGAATTTTAGGAAGAAGATACAACCTTCCATCTACAGGGCTCAACGGTATTATGGATTTTATTGTGGTGTGGCTGATTTCCCCATCATTCAAAAGGGAAATCAGGGTATGATGTACAACACCTTTCAACTCGTTTGTTGGGTCATGATTTAGTTGCTTGTAATATGATGTGTGACTGAGCTGTCTCTGGCCTTCGCTGATATAGGTGCTTCTGTCCATTACAACAAGTGCACGTAATTTATCGGTAGGTTTGATGATTATATTATTTCGATTATCCAGGGATTGAGTCGCTTTGAGTCGCTCGGTGGAAATCCAGTTCGTTTTTTATAAGCCTGTAGGACGTCACGTTGCCCAGCTGTGACACGTAAGTCTATGGATTTGTCCCTCTGGGAGGGAGGTGTCTGATGCTTATAAGGTGGCAGCTGTGACCTATTAGTATTGTCACGTGGTTGTGACACACGCAGCACTTGAGACGAAGCACGCAAGACTTAAGCAGACGTCAGGTGAACTGTTTGTTAAGCGAACTTGTGGCCAGCAAAACAAGGCCATTCACAATTCGCAGCAACAGCGGCGTGAACAGTCCTCGGTCGACGGAAAGACTGACAAGCGGCGCAGTGCGTCGGCTTTTATACACTTGGCTTAACGCGTTCTCGCATTATCTCTGGAATTCCAGAAGTTACTCAAGTGTGCACGACAGCCTGCAAAGTTTCAGGAATTGTCGACACGGTTCCCGAAGTCACATGCAAGATAAACGCTGCTTGCGTTGGCATAACAGAAAGTGATAACTGCGCTCGCCGCAAGCAATCAAAGCGAGCGGGTGATTCACAGGACGGTGATAATGGCGTTCGCGAAAACAACCGCACGTGTCACTACCCCCATCTGAAAAGCATCATCCCGATGCTAAAAACAGGACATGCAAGTGAGAGTTCATGCAATAAATTAAATATACGTAACGGGTAATCAGGCGCGTAATAAGGTTTAAGTCGCACCACATGTACAACTTCGGGTCATGCACGGCGCCGCTGGGATGACGTTAAGCCATCGGGCACGACCTCATAGTCCAGTTCACCACATCGTCGGAGTACCTTGCAGGGTCCAAAGTAACGCGTAACAGCTTGTCACACCATCCCCGTCGTCGTATCGGCGTGCAGACCCAGACAAGTTCGCCGGGTTGGTATTCGGTGTGGCGTCGTCGAAGGTTGTAGTGGCGCCTATCGACTGTCTGCTGACTCTTGATACGCAGGCGGGCTAGCGGTCGAGCTTCTTCGGCACGCTCCAAGTAGCTGGAAACGTCGAGGTAGCATTGCGTCAAGCGTTGTTGTTGGGCTCCGTCTGTAAACAAGCCTCTATGGAGCAAGCTGTGTCGTTTCTTGCACGGCCGTGTTGTGCGCGAAGGTCACACACGGAAGTATGGCATCCCACGTCTTGTGTTCGACATCGACGTACATGGCCAGCATGTCGGCGATGGTCTTATTAAGACGCTCGGTAAGCCCATTCGTCTACTGGTGGTAGGCGGTCATTCGAGGGTGGTTCGTGTGACTGTACTTCAAGATCGCCTGAGTTAGGTCAGCCGTAAAGGCCGTACCTCTGTCGGTGATGACGGCCTTCGGGGCTCCGTGACACAGCACGATGTTCTCGATGAAGAACTTGGCGACCTCGGCGGCAGTGCCCTTGGGCAAGGCCTTTGTTTCGGCATATTGGGTGAGGCAGTCAGGCGCTACGACGATCCATTTATTGCCGGAAGTCGACGTCGGGAACGGCCTCAGTAAGTCCATGCCGATTTGTCGGAACGGCCGTCGAGCTTGTTCGATGGCTTGTAAAATCAGGCTGGCCTAGTTGTCGGCGTCTTGCGTCGCTGACAGTCTCTGCATGTGTTTACGTAATGGGCGACGTCGGCAGTGAGGCGAGGCTAATATAGTACTTCTCTTGTATTCTTGATAGTGTGCGAGAAAAACCGAGGTGTCCGGCTGTCGGGTCGTCGTGTAAAGCTTCCAGAACCTCTAGACGTAACGCTGAAGCCACCACAAGGAGGTGGTAGGCTCAGAGCGGCGACGAGGTTTTCAGGAGGAGATTTTTCCGCAGAAGAAAACGAAGTCAGCCCTCGGCGGAATATCTTTGGCATGGCGACGGCCTTGCCTTCCAGGTCGTCCATGAGGCTCTTGAGCTCTGGGTCAGCTCGTTGGCGTTCCGCGAAGTCGTCGATACTTATGGGTCCCAAGAAAGATTCGTCGTCCTTCTCACCCTGGGGCGGCGGATCGACGGGGGCGCGAGACAAGGAGTCGGCGTCGGAGTGCTTTCGTCTATTCTTGTAGATGACGGTGATGTCAAATTCTTGCAGTCTGAGACTCCACCGTGCCAGGCGCCCTCATGGATCTTTCAAATTAGCTAGCCAACACAAGGCGTGGTGGTCACTCACGACTTTGAAAGGCCTGCTGTACAGGTGGGGGCCGAACTTTGATGTAGCCCAGATGATGGCAAGGCATTCCTTTTCTGTAGTGGAATAATTCGCTTCTGCCTTCGAAAGTGACCGGCTAGCGAGACCCCTTTCAAGTCCGTCGGTCCTCTGCACGAGCACGGCACCGAGCCCTGTGCTGCTTGCGTCCGTGTGAATTTCGGTGTTGGCTTTTTCGTCGAAGTGTGCGACAATTGGCGGCATTTGCAGGCGTCGCTTTAATTCTTGAAATGCCTTGATTGGCGGCGTTTGCCATTTAAAGTCGACGTCGGCCTTCGTGAGGTACGTCAGCGGCTCGGCGATCCGCGAAAAGTTCTTGACAAAGCGCCTGTAATATGCGCAGAGGACAGGAATTCGGTGTACTGCTTTCTTGTCGGTGGGCGCAGGAAAGTCGGCGATCGCAGCTCTTTTCTGTGGATCAGGGCGTACTCCCGACTTGCTGATAACGTGGCCAAGGAACAATAGCTCCTCGTAGGCGAAGCGGCACTTTTCTTGCTACAAGGTAAGTCCGGAGGCTTTGATTACCCGAAGAACAGCTTCAAGGCGCCGGAGGTGTTCGTCGAAGCTGGAACCAAATACGACTACGTCGTCCAAGTAGACGAGGCAAGTCTGCCACTTCAAACCAGCGAGTACTGTGTCCATAATCCGTTGGAACGTCGCAAGCGCCGAGCAAAGACCAAAGGGCATGACCTTAAACTCGAACAGGCCGTCTGGTGTGATGAAGGCAGTCCTTTCTCGGTCTCTCTCGTCTACTTCGATTTGCCACTAGCCGGTTTTGAGATCCATCGACGAAAAATACTTTGCGTTGTAGAGTCGATCCAAAGCATCGTCTATCCGTGGGAAAGGATACACGTCTTTCTTCGTGATCTTGTTCAGGCGACGATAATAAACGCAAAACATAGCGTTCCATCCTTCTTCGTCACTAACACCACGGGTTATGCCCACGGGCTCGTAGACGGTTGAATGATGTCGTCAAGCAACATTTCGTCGACTTGTTGCTTGATGGCCTCGCGTTAGCGTGCCGAAACTCGGTAGGGGCTCTGACGGAGAGGACGGGCATATTCGTCGATTATGATGCGATGTTTCGCGAGAGGAGTCTGACGAAGCCTCGATGATGACGAGGAGCAGTCCTTGTATTGCAGGAGTAAGGCCATGAGTTCCTTCTGTTGCTGCCTGGAAAGGCCTTGATTGATATCGAAGGCGGGCGCGAGCACTGCGGTCGTCGTTTCGCGTCCGTGAGAATCGGTGAGGGCAAAGGCATTGCTTACTTCCACGAATTCACTTAGGTGCGCACCGTCATACCTCTTCGTTGCTGAAGTTCGTCACCATTACCTTGGCTTCGCTGTTATGAAACTTGGCTATGCCTCTGGCGACGCACAACTGACGGTCTAGGAGCAAGTGCTGGTGGCCTTCGATGACACCTTGAAAGTATGTAGGCACTTTGGTTCCGACCGAAATGAGGACCCTCGACTGTGGCGGGGCGGTTACCTGCTCTTCTGTCACATTCAAGGCATGATAAGCGACCGTGCAGTCTCACGGCGTCGCATTATCCGTGGCCAGCGTGATTGACCTGGATCTTAGGTCGATGACTGCGCCGGGCTGGTCTAGGAAATCCATGCCTAAAATGACGTCTCGCGAACACTGCTGCAAGATCACAAAACTCACCGAATAAATCTGGCTGTCAATCGTGACTCTTGCAGTGCAGGTTCCAGTCGGTGCTATAAGGTGGCCCCCTGCTGTTCGGATATCTGGTCATTCCCCGGCAGTCTTCACCTTCTTCAGCTTGGCGGCGAAGAGACCACTGATGACAGAGTAGCCGGCGCCGGTATCGACTAGGGCGGTGACGCTGTCGCCGTCGATAATCACATCGAGGTTGGTGGTTCGCCGTGTTGTGTTCCGGTTAGGTCGGGGCATCGGATCACGGCTGCGTCGGCTTGCTCCGGGGCTGCTATGTCGCGTCGGCGGCGAGGTTTCTCGCGAAGACTCTGGTCAGGCGCCATGCTGAGACCATGTCGGGAGCGTTCGTGCGTCGTGGCAGCTGTCGTCGGCGGAGGATCTTCGGCATTGCGTCGTGCAGCGACCACACCTCCGTCGGTTGCTGCCTTTAGTTTCCCGGATAAGGGCTTGCAGATCGGGCCCGGTTGGGGCCGGTGCACTAGCGGCGATCCGGGGAGACGTAGCGGCCAGGCGAAGGTGAACGGGACGGTCGTCGTCGTCGTTGCCACTGTGATCCGGCGATATCGCGAGGTCGCTCACCTGGGCGCGGACGCGGGGCGTTCACGTCGAAGCCACGCAGTCCCATCTCACGGTACTGGCAGTAGCGGTACGTGTTCCCGGCTTCGCCGCAGTGGTAGCATAGTGGGCAGGGGTCCGGGGTGCGCCAAACGTCGGTTTTCCTCGGCGCGCGCTGGAAAACTTGTGCCCAGCAAAACAAGGCCAATCACAATTCGCAGCAACAGCGGCGTGAACAGTCGTCGGTCGACGGAAAGACTGACAAGCGGCGCAGTGCGTCGGCTTTATTATACACGTGGCTTAACGCGTTCTCGCATTATCCCTGGAATTCCAGAAGTTACTCAAGTGTGCACCTCAGCCTCCGAAGTTTCAGGAATTGTCGACACGGTTCCCGAAGTGACATGCAAGATAAACGCTGCTTGCGTTGGCATAGCAGGAAGTGACAACTGCGTTCGCCGCAAACAGTCAAAGCAAGCACGCGATTCACAGGACGGTGAAAACGGCGTTCGCGAAAACAACTGCACGTGTATTTTCATTAGAGACCTATCGTGAAAGTGTTCACGAAGGCGCATGCTGATTGTGAAGATCTTTGACCAACTGAAATTCGTTATAGCAGGGCAAAAATTAAGCCCACGAGATAAGACACTAGGTTCCTCACTTGATAGATAGTAGGTAGACAAATTGACAATATTATCCAGTCCAGAAGATTTACTTTCCAGCTCAGGCCTGCGTATTTTGACAATGTTATCCAGTCTAGAAGATTTACTTTCCAGCTCAGACCTGTGCATCATAGCTGTAGATGTAATGCTTTCTCGCTGGTAGCATTCCTTTTCTCTTATGTTATCACGGGCGAGCTTCTTCGACTTCTTAACATGCATGTCAATTCACTTCTGTGACCGGTATAATTCGAGCATTCTTAATTCATCAGCCGTAAACTGAGAAGATTGAAGTAGCTTCTTTCTTGATTGCGCGGATCTTTTTCTGATGATTCATAATGGCTTATTAGTAGCTAGTTAGTTCAACAGAAGTGCCATTTAAGGCCTTATTCCACCTTGACTGGTTTTTCTTTGACATCTCCGATGTGGCAGGCTGCATCCTTAGCCGCAGACCTTTAGGAGGAGTAGATGCCGCGACGTACATTCTCACTGAAATGTGCGATTCAACGCGCGTCCTTTTTTCTATAACCTTCCTTGTCCCTAAAAAGTTCAGTAAGCCATTAGACAAAGCACTGTCACCCAGCTGGCATTGTGGTAGTCAGTCGTTGCTCTCTTGGTTGTGGCCCTGTTCCAGAGTCCGTACCGTGGTTGAGACGGCGAAAGGGACGTAACGACGGCAGGTGACGGTGGGCTAGAGGCCTCATGTGTAAATTGTGGCTTGTTCATCGTGGCCGGCGATGGTTTCGAGGCGCCGTTCCGTGTTGCGGAAGGGTTTTCTCGTTAGGGTGCGGGATGTGGCCGGTGTGATGTTCTTTCTTGAGTTAGGCTGTGCTGTAGGCTGGCTGTGCTGTAGGCTGACTGCGAGCTGAAGGTTACCCAGCTCGATCTACTCGATGCGTAGCGTCATGCGTTGAGGAATCGCACGAAGCAGGTGATGCCGCATCCACCCGTCTCCTGCAGCGCAGATGGCGGATGTGGCTTGCAAGCAACGACACACCCTCGAGGCTCACATGAAGCCCGTGTGCTGGGAGGACGCGAGTGGGGGGCAACCACTCGATTTTATGGCCGAGGTAGGGAACTAACCGAGAATAATGGGAAAGTTTTCGCAGCATGTTGTTGAATATTGTTGCTTCTTTGTTACAACATCGGCCGAATTCCACGTTGCGGTTCCTTGTCGACGGTTTCCACTTCTCGGCAGTATCAGCGTGGCGTAAATTCGCTGAATTTCTTGACGGTCCTTGGAACTGCTTTCCAATAGATGGCAGTATTTCGCAAACACCCCGTTTCCTGAACTTGAAGCTACGTCGTTCGATTCAACGTGAAGAATAAGACAGAACGCTGAGAAAATACCCGGACCCATCGAATATCTCCTTCAAGCCATATCACAGGATAGCAGAGGGGCTTACTCTGCGGTGTGCGAGCAAGGTAGCAGAGGGACTCACTCTGTCATCGACCGAGCCTGAGAAGGTTCCTGGATCTCGTGGGGGCAGGAGAATCACAGGAGCCTGTGGCGGCGGCACCGCCCCATCAGCCATCGCCGAGGAATCGAGACGGCGCCCGCTCCGACGTTCCGTATTGGTTGAGCGAGGAAACGCAGGGCGGGCGTACCCGGCACTTCCACCACAAATGTTACGGAGATACTTGTATTTACAATATATATACAGGCAAGTGCCAACCAACACTAACGGCAAGCCCGAGTCTTGTCCGAACACTTCCTTCTTCGCCCGTGTCCTGCGTACAGAGTGAGCCCCTCTGCTATCCTGTGACACTATATATATATATAGTAGTAAAGGCAACGCCGAAGCACCTTTGATGATGATAATGATCGTGGTTTGGTTTAGAAAACGACGTTAATTTCTGCGGCCCCTATAGGGAGCAGGGCTAAGCGTCCATTAGGGAAGGGGAAAGGGACTGAAAGAGATAGGAAGGAGACAAAACCCGTAGTGGAGAGCTCCGGAAATTTGGACCACCTGGGGTTCTTTAACGTGCACTGACAACAGACAGTGCACGGGCCTCAGGCATTTTCACCTCTATCCGAAATGTCACCGGCCGGGATCGGCACTCGCGTTTTTTGGGCGGCAGCCGAGGACCTTAACGAATACACTAACGCGGTGGACCAGCGCCTTTGCCGCAGGCCGCCTGTTCCAATCTGCCCTCGTCCTCCTCGTGGTCCACTTGCGCTCCTAGCGTGAGCACCATTGGCACAGCGAGCTCTTTGTTTTTATACATTACACTCGGCCACGACTGCGAGTGTCCATAACAGCTGAAACTTTCTTCGGTGGGCGTTGCTGGCTGTGCTACGCTGGGCGGTCTCGGCTTCGCCGCGACTTGGAACTGCGAAGAAATCCTCTGCGGCCTGCACTGGCTTTGCCACAGAGGTGGCCGTGGCACTCCACTTCGCAAAGCTGCTGAAGACTCGTCCGGGCTGTGCAATGGTGGCCGCCATGCATTTTGGTTTGGCAAGCTGTCCAGGACACATCCGCTGGGAGGCATTGGCTTTGCTGTGATGGTCGTCATGGGACTCCGCCCCACTGCGACTTCGCATGAAAATTGAGCGACGACACCACGGACGCTGGTACGCGCTCTGTCGCAGCGGTTTAGGGCCATTGCCATACTGCGACTTGACATGCCGAGCAGCGAGGCATGTTTCAAGCAAGCTGTATTTTAGGTACCATTGCAATTGCAGTGTTTTCATCATGCTACTCTTTCATGGCAGACGCGAAGCTGGCAGGGGGGGGGGGAGGATCTGGAGCCTTAACCACCGTGTGTCCTGGGAAGCGAGTTCGATCATGCTGTGTGGCGCATGAAACTCTTGTCGGACATAATTTTCGTGTTTAGCAGAACGGCGACACGCCTGCCTCCATCTCCTGAAAAAGGTCTATTTTGTAGCCCTTGAAGGAAAGATCAATTGTCTATGTTTCTTGAAGTATAATAGCGCGAGCTTTTTCGGTTTCCTGACCTTATTAACCGCAGGATGCTCCTTGTTTATGGAAGGTTTGTGTAGGGCTCTGGCGTGTGTATTTTAGTGTTTCCTGATAAATGTGATTCGTTCGAGACCTTTCGCTCTTGTGCAACTGTCGAGGATGCTTGTACCGTGCCGAGGTGCAGCTGATGTCTACATGAAACGTCTTCACATGTTCACAATACCCAAGCCATCCCCCGTCAGATTCCCTTGTGCATTGCGGAACTTCGCGAAAACATGTTTCACTTTCGTGTTGTACCGACTGCTATGACAAAGGGGTCAACAACATTTTTTTTCATCCTTGTGTTTGTGGGCAGTTTCTACTGGGCTAACAGAGACTCCCATGGTCACGGTAGCTTCGACGAATGTGCGTTGCTGGCTTAGTTCAAATAAGCGTCCTAGGGCCACTTCAATAGAACAGACTACGCCTAAGAACAGCGCTTGTTTAGGCATTACAATGCAGAAGTGATGGCTTGCTGCAGAACGTACTGAAATTCTTCGCTTGCCTTTTTTGCACGTTTCTCAGCATGATTGGCTCGGACCACCTAGGGGAAACTGCAGTCTGCCCATAAAAAACGCCATGTTGCTTGCAGAGCTTGCGATCACGACAATATCTGCTTAGATGCCTAAAGGCCGTGGGGGATGAAATTGTGCTTTTGAATTTTCATTTGAACGTTGCGCTGTCTGAACATTGTAGTCTCCACCGTCTAGCACGTGAATAGACCACGTGATCCGAATATATAACATACAATGCTATCAAAGGAATTTTGAGCATTTTCGAGCCCAACTTTCGCAGGTACTCAGCTCCGTTCGTACATACGCATAAAATACTGCTTCCGCACTCGCCCAATTTTTTTAGTTTCCTGGTCTGGTAAGTGATTGCATGCGTTGCTGTAATCAATTTTCCTCGGTAGCCTTATTTGTTTTCGGAGGATGTCAAATTTCCTACACGTCGGAATATAATTTCTGAATCCAGATCAGAAGCTTGTGTGTTCGTATCACTTCCGGGTCTACAAAGTGTGGTGATACACGACCTCGCAAATCAGCAAAGTCTCGACCTACCGACGAAAAAGTGAATCTGACACATTCACTGTGGTTTTTAGGGTTACGATGTTCTCAGGAACACTTGCGCATAGAGCCTTGCGCGCGGAAGCCCGTGCCAGCGACACCAGCCTCGTGCTGGCGCTAGCGTAACGGTCGCTTTCCCCGCGACGCCAAAGCTATTTCCCTACAACCTACGAAGAGAATAAGCAGTAGAGTGCAGCTAGGGCCCTTAAGACAAGTCACATCGTTTAAAAAAGCGGGTTCAAGACAGTCCTCCATTAATTTTATCGGGATTTTAGACCGTGAGCCTACAATTCTTAGCGTGATGATGATGATCGTGATTTTGTTCCAGTTAAGGACAGATCGCACCTTTCTGCAGGCCATGTTTGGGGCACGGCTATGCATCCATGGAAAATGCAGCGAAAGCGATAGATAGAACAGAAAAGCCGTAGTGCAGGGCTCCGGAAAATTTGGCCACCTGAGGTACATTCTCTTCCGCTCAAAATGAACATTGCAGGGGCCTCAGGCGTTTTCGCCTTCATGCCAAATGCGACCGCCGAGGCTGGGATCGAACAAGAGTTCCTTAACTTTTGAGATCCCGCATATTCGAAGAGCATGAGGGGTTCGTTTCCCCTTTGCTCGCTACTCCAGAGCTCAAGTTCCTCAAATACCCCAACAGGGGGTAGTTGAAGTATTATATATAAATAAATAAACATAAAGTGGACGGTGTAAAAATATTATGAGCTTGTTAACAGGGGCTTGGCGTGTAATCGTTGAGGTGCCAATGCATTCATAGGAATCACGATTCGTTTCAGAAGTTTGTGACTCAGTGCTTGGCATTAGGACATGGAAAATGACGCAGTCGCAGCTGGAGTAGCTTAACCCAACGAATGCCGGTGACAATATAAAGGGGCGTCTCATCGCTCGGTCACGCAGAAAGAAAAAACGCCAAGTTTGTGATTTCTCTCATCTACCGTGATTTTCCGTCTGAAAAATTCTGCTACACTGTGACGGAACGAGAAAAGAAAGTTTGCGATGCTTCTACAAAGTATTAATAAGGTAAACGCTTCTCAATATGCAAATAAAGATCTACGAATTGAAGAGGAATCCCCGTACTCTTACTCATATGATATTCGTGTGCTGATTTTGCAATTATGTTGACAACGCTCATAACAATGCACAGTTTCCCGGAAGTGGCATACGTTAAAGTTATCGGGCGTATTTTATCTCAAACAAAAGCCTTCATAAGTAGCCTATGCAGCTCATTGCATAAATGTAGCTGTTTCGGTCACCGTTGCTAATCGGTCACTCTCCTACCACTTCCCAGTTCCCTCTATGCCAGCCCGCATTTTCAGAGGCAAGTCATTTTTCATAATCGACGAAGTCTTCAAATGTCACAACTTCTTGCTACTTAACATAGTATAGCTTTGCCAGGGCATACACTAATCGTTAGTAGCCTGTACGGCAATTGCATGTTAGTTTACCTTGGAAAGAAATTGCTAAAACAACCTGCCGAAGTGATTAAAAGGAAGATCGAAGTTTTGACGTACTCTCAACCAAGTTTCTCAGTAACTATGTTTCCACAAGGTAGGATTCTCTGATTTTGCTATATGTTAATTCTGGTTTTCAGTAAACACTAATTTATTAAAACTTCTTCAATGGCGATATGTGGCAGATCCTCGACTTAATAACAACATTTCACTTTTTTCTTAGGAGACAAGGGAATTTTGTAATAATTTGTCCTAAAACCACAACCAGCATATTGCTATGGGCCCAGATGGTGAACAACATTCTGCATACAGCGTGAAATGAAAGTATTTTGATTTTCCTGTTGAAAATCCGCGCCAAAATATAGGTTTCCTCAACAAAAGAGATATTTCCGGCCGACGAAGAACGATGGCTTTGTGTGGGTAGGGAAGACCATGTCACATTTCACACTAGCTGAAGCAGTGGCCTGTTTTTCGCACTACAAATGCACCACAAATTGTAATATTTGGCTGCAAATTAGGCTTTTCCTGAAAAGAACTGCCCAACCACATTGCAACTAATTTTCAAAACTTTGCAGGAGGGAGGACTTTACAAATCGACGTGGTCCAAAGGACTCCTTGTCCACAACAGCGATTCCTTGCCTTGGCCCAAAAACGACTGCTTTTCTTCTGGCGCACGCCATTCTTGTTTGTGACTGGTTGGATTGTACCTCTTTCTATAGCGTACATTGCTCATAGGATTTACGACGTGGGCCTACTGAAGCCGGTTTCGGAAATCAGGTAATATACTACTCAGCGAAAAGCAGTCACCTGTCCTGTACACATTAATTTTACGCAACAATGCAAGTAGCCACACACTTGTTGCTTCATTTGTGATGTCAAAAACGATTAAAGCTGACTCCTAAGAGCGGTTGCAATCGTTGCAGTTGTTACAGATACGTCGTGTCAGTGTGTACTGTTTTCATTTAAGTATTTGCTTCTCTACGCTACCGCAAAAGTTGCTAGCCAAAATAGGAGGGCCACAGTAAATGCGCAAATGCGACATAGCAAACAAGATTCTTCGCTGGGCGAGTTGTTCATAGCCTTTCTTTCAATGTAGCTGCCGCATAACAAAATTACACAAAAATAGGCATAGTGTTAAGGTGTTAAGTGAGCTGAGGATCACAACGAAAAGTAAGACAAAGGTCTCACCTAATGCATCGGAAGGTAATGGAGCACGTGCTTTTCCGAATTTGCAAGCTTTCCTCGACAGACAGTGATTCTTATCCCACTCACAGTTCAGATGTTGGTGCATTTCTCTACACACAGGCCGTATTTATGCAGCTCAATCAAGAGGTTATGGGCGCTTCGTTGTGTGCCCAGACGAGGGCCACCCTCACCCTTGATCTAAAAGGGCCGTTTGACAACGAGGCACATGCTATGATCTCGAAGAATGGGGCGGAGTCTCACTCTGGTGACCGCATGTGGAACTACATGCGTTCCTACACCCGACAGAACAGCTATCATAAGGGCCCCACCGGTCGGACACAACTCGCGTTACAGTTCGCGACACCTTACAGCAATCAGTTCTGTCTCCCACCCTGTTTAAAATCGCCTTGGGAAGACTACTTCAACTGCTGGATAAGATTCACAACGTCGCAGATGCGATTTATGCAGACATCACGATTGGGAGGAACCGCGGGTCAGACGGGGCCATTCAGGATTGAATGCAATAAAGCGATCGATATCGTTACCGCTTGTGCACCACAGGGCTGCCTTCAAAACAACACAAAATTTGTAAAGTTTGTAGAACGATCGATACCATTCTCGGAGTGGCGTGCATGATAGGCGCGGTCAGCATTGTGGGTCACAAAGTGATCCTGGCCCTCCCTGTGCTCAAAGCAAAACAAGCGCATGTGTCGCTACCCACATCTGAAAAGGAATCGTCCCGATGCTGTAAACAGAGCATGAAAGTGAGAATACGTGCAATGTAAATAAGGAAACTACGTCACAGATAATCAGCCCCCATAATAAGGTTTAAGCTGCACCAGGTGTACAACTTAGGGTAGTGGTGGCGCCCCAAGGATGACATTAACCTATCGCGCACGACTGCATAGTCCCGTGCACAACAACGCCGGCGTACCTTGTGGGGTCCAATGTAGCACTGCAGGAGCTTTTCACTCAATCCGTGTCCTTGTATGAGCACCCAGACCCAGACGCGGTCGCCAGGAGGGTAATCTGTGTGACATCATTGAAGGTTGCAGTGGCGGCTGTGGACTGTGTGCTAGTTCTTGATTCGCAGCCGGACGAGCTGTGATGCTGCATCGACACGCTTCTCCAAGTAGATGGCAACGTCCAGGTGTTCTTCGTCGGCGACGACAGGTATCATCGCATCAAGCGCCATTGCTGGGCTCCGTCCCAAGACAAGATTGTATAGCGCTAACTGCGACGTTTCTTGCATGGTCGTGTAGTATGCGAAGGTTACATGTGGAAGGAAGGCATCCCACGTCTCGTGTTCGCTGCCGACATACATGGCCAACAGGTCGGCTAGGGAGCTATATAGACGCTCGGTGAGGCTATTCTTCTATGGGTGCTAGCCTATGGTTCAGCAGTGTCTTGTCTGGCTCTACATCATGATCGCCTGAGTTCGGTCAGTCGCAAAGGTCATAGCTATGTCAGTGATGAGGACCTCTAGGTTGACGAGATGCATGACAATCTTCTCAATGAAGATTTTGGCCAACTCGGCGCCATTGCCCTTGGGCGGGACGCTTCTTTCGGCGTAGCTGATCAGGTAGTCAGTCGATAGGGCGATTCATTTATTGCTGCAAGTCGTCATGGACATCCCCAGTAAGTCCGTGCCGATTTGCTGGAACGGCCGTCGAGGTGGTTTGATCGGCTCCAGAAGTCCGGCTGGCTTATTTGGCGGCGCCTCGCGTTGCTGACCTCTGCATGCCCCAAGTAATGGACGACGTCGGCAGCGTTGCGAGGCCAATAGTGCATCGCTTGTATCCTCGTGAGTGTGCGAGAGAAATCAAGGTGGTCGGTCATGGGGTCGTCGGGAAAGCTTCCAGAACTGCCGGACGAAACGCCTATGACACTACGAAGAAGTGATCAGCTGTGATAGGGGAATTCTTCGGGAGAACATCGTTCTGGCAGGAAAAACTAAATCAGTCCTCGTCGGATACTTTCGCGCGACGATGGTCTTGACTTTCAGGTAGTTCATGGTGCCCTTGAGGTCTGGCTCAGTTCTTTGTTTTTCCGGGAAGGCGTCGCCACTTATTGGTCCCAAGTAGGTATCATCGCCATGGCGATCCTTCTGCACCGGGCTCACCGAGGTACGAGACAAGCAGTCTGCTTGAGTGTGCTTTCGTCCGCTCTTGTAGACGAAGGTAATGTTGAATTCTTGAAGCATGAGATTCCATCGTGAGAGCCGTCCTGCTCTTCCAAGTTTCCTAGCCAACACAAGGAGTGGTGGTCACTCACGACTTTAATGGGCCTCCCCTACAGATAGGGGCCAAACACCCTGTAGCCCAGCTGATGGTGAGGCGTTCCTTTTCGCTGGTGGAATAATTTGCTTCAGTCTTTCAGACATACCTCCTACCATAACATTGAAGTCCGTCAGCATCCTGCAGATGAACGGCGCCGGGTCTTTCGTGTCCTGTGTCGGGGTGTTTCGGCATTGTCGTGCTCATCGATGTGTGCAGGTATTGGCAGGCGTCCCTTGAGTTTTGTAATGCTTCTGTTTGCGGCCTTTACTACTGTAACTCGATATCAGCTTTTCTGGGGTATGCCCGAATTTCTGCGATCCATGAGAAATCCTTCATGAAACGCGCTTAATAGGCGCACATTCAAGGAAATCTGGCACTGCTTTCTCGTTGGTCGGTGCTGGAAAATCGGGGATCGCGGCTGTTTTCTGCGGCTAAGGTCGCACTCCACACTCACTAATAACGTGACAGAGTGGGCACTGGTCGGAGTTGTGTTAGACGTTCTTTCTCGACGCGTGGTGCTGCATTACTGGCGAGTGGGATCGCATCAGTGGTGACAGTCGGTGGAATCGTGAAGGAAGTGGGAATGCGTGTGATCCTGCAGTGGATGAGAAGAAGTGGCAGCTTGAC
The DNA here is from genome assembly GCA_013339685.2 of Hyalomma asiaticum. NCBI lineage: Eukaryota > Metazoa > Arthropoda > Arachnida > Ixodida > Ixodidae > Hyalomma > Hyalomma asiaticum. Next base: position 112,812,168 of record CM023485.1, on the reverse strand, counting down.
GTGCAGCAGCAGCGCAGATCATGGCCTCTTTTAAGGTTGGGACAGTTCGCAATCTGGCAGCCATCGTTGGGCTTCCTCGCGAATGATATCTTCGGAGGAAGGTACCTGGGTCTGAGACGACGGTAGCATCCGGCGCAGTTACTAGCGAACAAGAGCCATTATGGTCTTACACACATCGTTTTTTCAGAGTCCTTGGACTGCTCTGTAGTCTTGTGGTGAGCGCCAATTACATTGTCGGGTGAGAATCTCGAGAGTCTTCTCAATCATAGTCGCCTCGAAGAGGAACTCTTCGACAGCATTTTTGGGGTTCCTCACCAGCCCTGAGAAGAGCTCGTGCTTGACTCTTCGCCTGCGCTAGCGAACCTTCTTCTCTGGCGGAAATGTCGCATCATCTCTTCCATATATATTGGCGCGTTTTCGTTCGGGAGCTGCACCCGCGTCTCTAGCAACAGTGCTGATATTTCGTATGCATGATGCTTGCGAATGTTTCCATGAAGGCGAAGCGAAAGCTGTACCAGCTTTGAAGTGTTGACTATCGATTCTCAAACAAAGTCCTGACATAGTCTTCTATGTAGTATAGAGGAGGCGCCGTTTATCTTCGACGCCCCATTGTTGAAGGTGGCCAAGTGGTCGTAGTTGCCTAGCCAGCTTTCCGAGACCTCGTAGGACGATCCACAATATGTTGACGGCTTAGTGGGGTGCTCCAAAACCACGGTTGCCGAAGACAGTGGTGCCAACACTGTGGATGCTGTTTTCATCGTTGCATTTGTCTTCATCCTCTTGTCCGTTAGCAGCTCGGCTTCTGGAAGTTCTCCTTGCTGTTTGCGGCAAGCTCGAAGGGCCAGGTTTCAGTCGTATAGTACGTGAACCGGGAAGCACCTCCAGCAGATTTCACGTGGTCGTCAGAATGATGAACGCAGTTTGTCACTCGAGCCGTTTATTCGGCCAATCTCTGCCTAGCAAAGGAAAGCAAATCACGCAAGAAGATAGTTGCGTGTGCATTTCTTGGTCGACAGTGAAAACTGACCAACAGCGATGGACATCAGGCATTATATACTATAGCGACAACGTGTTCCAGTATTATCACTGATATTCTAGAAGGTGCTCAAATGTGTACATCAAGCATACAAAGTTTGTAGGACAATCAATAACATTCTCGAAGAGGCAGGCATAATAAGAGCGGTCTCCACTCCGCGTTAAAGGACGCTCCTAAGCGATGACGGTGCTCCGCATAGACAAAGGAAAACAACAGTAAATGTGAATATATTATTTTTAAAAAGAAGCTTGCCTCTCTTGTTCACAGCTATTAGGTGAAGAAACTACCCTGCATACAAGCACAAAAATGGATAGCACAGGAGCGCTGTGGGGAGCCACCTTTAGAGGGCAATCGAACGTTGTCATTCCTTGATTGTATTACTGTGCGCCTTAAATTGCGTTATTGAGAATAGTTCCTTTCTACGCAAAATGCTTTGCAACGCAAAATGCTTTTACCTTTTGTCTACGTTGAACCAGCCAATGTACGGCGCTCGAAGACGCTGTATGGGCTCAGGTAATGCAAAGTTTTCACGAAAGTGACAAGCTAAGGTTATTAAAGGTTATGAACTATGGTTATTAACTAAGGTTATTAAAAGCTAGGCAAAACATTAATCCACCGATCACCTTCTCAAATGAGAATTGGGCTGCTGCATCTGCTCCTGCCACCGCCGCGACGTAAGAAAACATGTGATTGATCCCTTTGTCATAGGAATTGTTATAACACTGTTACAGGGCCGTGTTCAAGCTCCCCGGCGAGAAGTCGGTGAAGGGAACTACGGCAGTTTCGGTCGTTCCGTACGCAAGCAGACACAGTGAAAGGATGAGAGTCGTGGTTGAGAAAACAAAACAACAAAAAAATTAATCTATAATGATAGGGCAGCGCAAATAATACAAGTTGAACAACACTTCACTCAACTAACAACGAACAGCGATTAAATAGCTTGACAAAAATACTAAAGCGCGAGAACAACAAACAAATAGGAAAAATAAACTAACAACAGTAAGTAAGAACAGTGAGAACAGAAATGTAATTTACAAAAGTTAACGAAAGTTCAAGAAGAAAGTTCATGGATAGAAACAGGTGGTGGCATACGTGCTGGTGACCGGCAGCGTCGAAGGGTCCACGACTGGTCTGGTGCGGGAGTCTGGTATACGGCACAGGGTTGAGGTCGATGGAGTTGCGGCGCTGATGTTCCCGGGGAGCTAGTGCTTGATGGCAAACCCGAGCAGTTTTAAATAACTGGAGCCGAAGTCCCGATGCCTACGTTGCAGACGGTAAGCGCACATCTCAACTAGGCGAAGCGGCTAAGGTTAGGTGGCCAGCCGATACAGAGCCACGCTAACAACTTCTAGAGCGATGCGATGATGAGCTTCTACGCCATGTAAGCCAAGCGACTAGAACCCCGTGCTCCTCAATGCTCCTCGCTTAAATACCCGCATGTTTTTTCTGATTCGCTGTCTTCGGAATCGGGGCGTGTTTGTGATACAATTGCTCCGTAACTTCATTTCTGGCTCCGCCCAAAATAACCCTCTCGCAATTAATGCATTGGAGAGAGCGATGGGCAAACCCTTTCTCGTGGTCGCCGACTGGCCTCTTCATTCCGCTCGCCTGATTGACAGGTCATCAGCGTGACGGTGGGGGCCCTTCGCCGGTCAACAACGGTATGCCTACTCGTCCCCTTTGGACACGGTGGCCGCCGAGCAAACAATAGCGTACGTCCGCACGTGGCCAGTGCACGTCAAACCGCTGCCCTGCTGTTTTGTCCTACATTGCTGATCCGAAGGATTGTTGTTCGGGCCTTCAAGAACCACGCCGGGGGGTCGCATGGGAACGCTTCAAGCTCAAGCTTCCCAGCTTAGGGAGGCCATCATCTCCATGTCTTCTCCGGAAAGGCCGAGAACTTTCGACGTATTTGGAGAGTGGTCGAAGCGCTTCTAAAATTGCACGTGCGGCCATGCCGCCAACCTTTACTTATATTTCACCCCGAGGCAATGTCAATCCGTGACACAACCTCCCACTTTCGGAATGTTGTCCCATAACATTTGAACACGCGGATGACATTCGCCGAGAGTAATGTAAAAGCACCAACTCTCGCACAACCAAGCTAATCGGTGGTGCTTCACTTTTGCACCCCATCTTACACAGAAGCTTACAACGTGAGTATAAAAATAAATCAAAATCGAAAAAAAAACATCGTTCCACAAGGTACTTCTACACAGTCGTTCATCAATGTTCTCACTAAAAACAGCCATGCAGAGTGACACGAACACTTCTCTGCTACCCAGTAGGATAACCAGGGGCTCCGCAAACATGAAAATACAACCAATGCACGCACAAAAGGGGAAAATCCACGAGGGTTACACTCCTCCATATAGTGCATCAATAGTTACACTTGACACAAAAAGGACAAACCTCAAAAACATATTCTTAAAGACAAAGAATAACTATGTGCTGCTCAAGTATTCGGCCCCCACAATTTCACTACCCTCAATGTAGGTGACACTGAACTGGCATTCACGCAGGAGCACATTTCACCGAAGTACCCGGCCGTTTAGTTGCCTTGCTCGTCCGATATAGGTCAGCGGCTGGTGATCGGTTTGCCCAAACGGCCCAGTAAATTCTCCATTCTAGCGCCACACACTCTAGCGCGGTACAACCTCCCGCTGCTTCCGGCTGACATTTTCTGGAATCGACCGCAGACATTCTTCGCAGTGCTGCTAATGCTTCCTCAAAAGAAAATGGATTCTACTGAGAACTTTATCGAGCCATGTGTAACTGAAACTAATTCTACGTACACCGTAATATGTGTAGCTTTCATGCGGCCATTTCTTTTGCGTTAACCGTCTCCATTAACGCGACTATGAGTCATTGCCCTTATCGAACGTCCGTGCCATGAAACGTTCCATGCGAAAAAAAAAAGAGAAAAAGAAAAAAAATACGAAACCTGCGCTGCACCACAAGTCATGCGCGCTTTCGCCCAGTGAACTTGAAAATAACCAAAGAATTTTTTTCCGAATAGCGTCCGCATATTACGCACATGGGCAAAGTGACTCGAAATGACCGTCACTACTTTCAGTTGCTTATGCTCTTAAACCGGACCCTATGTGGTCGCGCTCCCGACTTCTTCCGCCATCCCCAAGGCCCACAACGAGCCCCCGGAAACCACTGCACCTTGCTTACGCCTGTCATGAGGCACCCCCGCGTTCCTTTCTCTCCACAAAGGCGATCACGAGCACGACGGGGACAGAAGGACCTTTCCTTTCTGCACCTGTCAGTGCGGCGCCCAACTGTGGTCTTCAGATGCGTCCACTGTCTATCCTGGCCCTCCGCTATGCTGACCGCGTCTAATCTCCGCGACGCTCCATGTTCGCTCGAATGTCGAGGCGTCACCAAGAGTCTCCGCTCCTCGCTGAACCGATTAGTGCACGGGCGACCAACGTCGTCTTCCACAGTCATGCATTGCTGAATTCCCCCCACTTCCAGACAGGTAGCAGCATCCCTGCCTACATTCTCTACCTCGGAGCACTCCGCCTCTTCGCAAGTTCGCGAGCTCTCTGCCGCCATTTCATGCGACGTCACCCGTCCCTCATTTTCCTCCACGGAAGGACCATCGTCTTCGTGAACGTGACACTCGTTCTTGACGTTCTCTACAGCTGAGCAATTTACGTCTTTGCAATTACGCGAGCTTTCTGCAGCCCTTTCACATGACGTCACGCATTGCTCCCTTTCCTCCACGGAAGGACCTTCGTCAACGTGACACTCCCCTAGCTGAACCAGGTGCCCGTTGCTCTCGCTTCCGTCTGTTACTGCCACCGCTTTTCTCTGAAAGACTCATCGCTTTCATTCTCCTTCGCTCCAACCTTTTTCGGAGCTACCGCGGGCTCCTCCAATACCTCCTCTATCTTACTGCTACTGGCCTCCTGGCCCAGCTCTTCAAAGTTGTACTCAACAACTGTATCTGGTGCTTCAAATGCGTGCGCTCTTTCATCAGTCGCCTCAGAATATTGCGCCGCCTCAAGCACGGCGCGCTCACTTCCGTCACTTATTGACATCCCCTCGTCTTGACCGATAACCTTTTCCATTTCCTCTGCAACTGAATCGCAATCCTTGGAAGCTGTCTCCCCATTATCAGAGTCATCTGTTTTACAGCTACTGGCCACTTGGCCCCGCTCTTCACAGTTATGAACTGTCTCCTTCACATGAAAAGCGCAAACCCTCTTCTCGGTCGCCTCTAAGTCCAGTGTCGTCTCATGGACACTGTTCCTTAGCTTCATTCTTAATTGCAGCAACTTCAATTGCAGTTCTTCGGCTTCCTTCGCCCCTATTCTTTCTCTTTCCTCTCGCTCTTTCTCTCTTTCTTTGTACCTTTGTTCTCTCTCCTTTTTCTCTCTTTCCCATTCTCTTGCCCATTCCTGCTGTCCTTCCACCCACTCTCTCAGCTCAGCGCCCTCAAGGCCCATCTCTCTGCCCTGTCTTATGAACTTTTCAATCTCCATTTTGTCTCTCACAATCCAAAATAGCGCTACAACGCCCCAACACTCAAGTGCTCACAATTCGCGCAAGCGGACTCTTTCAATCATGTGCAACACTCACCCCTCACTGTGTTACTATTGTAGGGAACATCCTGTTGGCGGACGCCAGTTTTGCTAGAGGGCCGTGTCCAAGCTCCCCGGCGAGAAGTCGGTGAAGGGAACTACGGCAGTTTCGGTCGTTCCGTACATAAGCAGACACAGTGAAAGGATCAGAGTCGTGGTTGAGAAAACAAAGCAACAAAAAAATTAATCTATATAGATAGGGCAGCGCAAATAATACAAGGTGAACAACACTTCACTCAACTAACAACGAACAGCGATTAAAGAGCTTGACAAAAATACTAAAGCGCGAGAGCAACAAACAAATAGGAAAAATAAACTAACAACAGTAAGTAAGAACAGTGAGAACAGAAATGTAATTTATAAAAGTTAACGAAAGTTCAAGAAGAAAGTTCATGGATAGAAACAGGGGGTGGCATACGTGCTGGTGACCGGCAGCGTCGAAGGGTCCACGACTGGTCTGGTGCGGGAGTCTGGTATACGGCACAGGGTTGAGGTCGATGGAGTTGCGGCGCTGATGTTCCCGGGGAGCTAGTGCTTGATGGCAAACCCGAGCAGTTTTAAATAACTGGAGCCGAAGTCCCGACGCCTACGTTGCAGACGGTAAAGGCCCAACCACAGGCACGCGTCGCTACGCGTACGCAAGCGCCTACGCGTCAGACGCGTCGCCTCGCGTCGGTGGAGGGGGAGGGCGCGCAACCACAGAGCAGACGCGGCGACGCGTCAGCGCGGCGGCGCTAGCTCCTGAGTCTTGCTTGAGGCGCACTGATGCTTGCACTTCATTCCGTGCTGTCCGCATGCTTTCCTAGATATATAGAATACGTTTAGGTACAAAATGTGCACCTCGCACAATTGTTTTGACTGTTTAAGTAATAATTGCAATCGCAATACTTACAGCAACAACGTATACACAAGTCATTTATATCAGCGCTTGCTCCTTTTGCTGTCAACGCCTTCGCTCTGTGTCAGCGAAATGATCGACCCCTCGAAGGTTGCGGCTTCGATTTCCATGAGCGCCAGGACCGTATGTTACAAGCAGCACTCTCCTAGATCGTTTTGAAGCGGAGCTACATTATTAATTTGTCACTGACTCAAAGGTACACCCCCTCCCCCTTTCCCCACGAACGAGCACGCACACCACTGTATTTTAGTAAGGCCACGTGTGAGCGTCTCACCATTAATGAAATTGAATGCCTAAATACAAGATTCACTTAAATCCCAAACGGCATCTTTCTACCTTTATTTACAGCGGATCTACGGCCACTCAGCCCCCATTCCCCCGCCCCCTCTCCATTCGGCAATGTCGCGGGTTCCAGTCCAGCCGATTATCAAATTAATCATTTAAACGTTAAATACAATTCAATCTGAAAACATATTTGTCTCCATATTTACAGTGGAGCAATGACCAGACTTCCCAATATCTGGGAAAGGACGTGGGTTCGATTCCGACCACTCATGAAGTTATACATAGGAAATACTTGAACCCGAAATGGCATCTTTCTAGCACCATTCACAGCGGGGATACGATTAATTTTATTTATGGCCCAGAATACAATGAGCATTTTAATTAATTAGTCATCATTACTGAGGTAACTGAACATTTTTAATGTCAACTTGATACCCTCAATCATAGACAACCGTCAAGTACAATTTCCACACTTTTCGCTCTTTTATAAGGGTATTATATTCTTCGCCCACCTCTTGTCCCTGGCCAAGGAGTGCAAGGTAAACGCTACACATCTTAAGACTTCCGGGCAGTTGGCGCAAATCACACATGACCGCAGGGCACTGAAGCACAGATGTAAGGGAGAAATGTGCAGACGCACAGTGTCCCAGTGTGTTTCTATGCATTTGTCCTTTGCGTCTGTTGTTTCAGTGCCCTCTAATCGTGTACCACCACACAATTTCATTGTCATTAATCCTGAATTAATCCATGTCATGTTATTGATGTCATGTCCTATCAGTCACGTTATTCACACATTCATAATGTTCAATGCAAATTTTTGTATGTACTGGTCAAATGTGCGAGACCAGTACACTGACTTACGCCTACTGACAGCAAAATATTTTTTTTAAAGTTAGACGATTGCTGTAAGTAGTAAAAATTAAGGTTCCCTACATATTAGGCATAGTACCTAATGGATTTCACATAGGCGAAGAGGTGGCATTTCTGTATATTACGGTCATCAACATAATGTTCATGCCTCAAAATATGCGTAACAGGTTCTTATATGTGCTACCTTTGAGAAGCTCCAATCATCAACCAAGCACATTATTTTGCTCCTTCCTCACCTTACTTTGAATGAATGTGGTCAACTATTTTCAGTGTTTATTTATAGGATCCTGCCTTGACCTTTCACACAACAGTAGATTTTCACCTGCTAATGAGATAAGCAGCACCAATACAGATTGCTGATAATGAGCTACTGTTGCGGTCAGCTTCAAGATGACCATGTCCTGCCAAGGTGAATAGTGCACTCATGCAGAGACAGTTAAGCTGAAAAAGGAAGTGCACACCTTGATTCAAACAAGTTTGCACAGTATCTCTGTCATTATCATGAAAAAAAGCTTTAATGTCGACACGGGTCCTACCACAACAGCAATGAAAGATGGCAAGCACAACGTACATTGTGTGCTTGCATAGAAAATAGACATTATAGAAGCCTTAGTATTCAATTTTATTACAGTACAATATTGGGGATAATGTAAGCATGGCCGAAATAACTGGACTGTGATGATCCGCCACTATCCGAGGGCCAAACCTAGTTAAGGCGCAAGAGGGTGCGGTTCCTACACAATTTTAAATAGTATCAAAGCATGTCACTTCCAAATATCTCTTGCTATATTCTGACCACTGAAGTCCTATGTAAACTACAGCCTCGTTTATATATATATTAAATATCCATTAGGCATATGCCAACATCTTTAGGTTTTGCTGAGGCTGTTACCAACTATACACATACTGTGGGTCACTGCCTATCCACACAGTATAGGTAGAAAATCATGGGCAGCCCTCATTTGTAAAGTCCTGTCTGGTAGTTTGTTTGTGGTCAGTGTCCTCTAACAACATAAAACAAGCCTATCATTACCTGACATGATAATTATCATTCCGGTCATTCCTAAAATTCTAACCAAGCACTGTTTTAAAATGCTTCAAGAGAAATTCATGGTTAAGGGGTCATTTATAAACAAAGGCATGCTTACAGTCGTGTGATGCAACTACCATCACTCACAAAATTCTAACCAAATGCAACTTAGAATGCTTTGGACGGCTACTTGTGATTCACTAATTGTTTATTAACACAAGGCATGTTTGTAATTTATTGTGTGACTACTGTCCACTCTTAAAATTCTACGTAAACGCTCCATTAGCATGCTTTTGGGGGCTATGTGTGGATGAGGGGTCTTTCATTAACATAAAATGTGCTCATAATTGTATGATGCGAGTACTGTTGCTCCTTAAGTGCTAACAAAGCACTGTTCTGTAGTGCTGTAAGAGAAATTCATGAATAAGAAGTCGTTTATTGCCAAAAGGTGTGCACGATGACTACTATTACTTGCAAAATACTAACAAAGCACTCTTTTAGGACATTTGACAGCAATTCAAAGAGAGATTAGTGATTACAAAAAGGTGTGCTTGTAACATTGTGATGTGGCTTCTATTACAAGCAAAATCCTAAGACAGTACTGTTCTGTCATACTTTTGAGCATTATTTGTGGCCAGAGGTCTTTTGTAAACACAAGACGCGCTTAATTGTGTGATGTGAGTGCTATCACCTCTATAATTCTGACCAAGCACAGCTGTAGGACGCCTTTATGAGCAATTTTTGGTTGAGAGGACTTTATTGACAGATGTGTTCATAACCATATGATGCGACTTATGTCACTTGAAAACATGCAATACAGTACCTGTCCAGACATGTTTGCAAGTTGTTAACATTGAGAAGCTGAAATTCTTGGCATTTCGGCCACGTTAAAAGTGCATGAGTACTAGCATATGTGGGAAAACGCACAAACTTTTAAAATTGAATAATCCTTGCCATGTTATTCCTTATATATTGTTACCATCTGATCTTGTTATTTGAAATTGTCAAAAAATAATTCTGTTTCAAATCACGGTGCTGAGAAAAAAAAAAGAAACAATGAATGGGCAGATAGGTGTTGATGGTTATAGATATGGCACTTCATGATAGGAATCATGGGATAGATCTGTGCAATAATGTAAGGTCATTCGGGCAAACCAGCTGTCATTTACATAGCCCTTATCAGAATTTTGTTCCCAATTTACACAGACCAATGTTTATATCAGCTACCATTGCTGCCCACTCCCCTACGTCTCTCTTCAATGATGCCCTGTACTCTAATATTGCACACTGCTTATTCAGCGAATAATGCGAGTACATTTGGGGCCATGCTGCCCTCACATTTTTAAATTGTCATGCATTTGATATTTAAAAAGGCACATCTCATTCACAAGCTCTGATGAGACGGCAAGTGCTAAAAAACACGCTATGTAAACAACCCTCAAAAAGCAATCTTCTTTAGATCCTCGTTACTCGATGAATGATACCTGCTCTTGCATTACACCTCTGTCCGTGTGTTTGTCAGAGCAGACAGCGTACAAAGCAAGGTATTGCACATACCTTGCTTTGTACTACGCATGTGCCAATGTGCAGTGCACTGTAGGAAAGCAGAACAAGAGCAAAAGCAGCATTTCTTCGTGCATGCAATTTTCTTTTTCAAACACCACTTTCGTGTACGTTCGAGCTTGAATTCTAAACACAGCAACGACACCGGTAACAGCTGATCGCAGCCGTAAGCGATGGTCCGTTGTTGCTGGCTTGACACTACACCTAAACAATTTGCCTCGAATCAACAAATGTTTGAGCGTCGTAGAGTGCGCAATACACTCATGTTCGTGGCAAGATATCACCGGAAAGTGCTGGCGAGGGCGCGGTCCACCTTTGGCAGCGATGGTGGTAGGTGCCGATGTTGAAAACAAACATGCAGCGGTTCAACACTCTTGCGTAAGCACCACACACGGTCACGATCAGGGGCGTTGTTATAACGTTTACGTTGCGACGTAAACAAAGAAACATCAACATCCGTCACCCGAGTTTCTCAACTGTGCCCCTTCGGGCGAAGTCGACGGGCCGCGCCAGGGGCCTTCGCTAGTTACTGACATCGCTCACAGTTGAATTAGCAACAGGTGACGGTCCAGCCTTCGAAATTCGAAAGCATGTCTCCACTCGTTTCAAGCACAAGTAAACACAGACACAAGCACAGGCGCAGCAGCAGTCTCCAGTACGATGTCGACGATGTTTTGACTCGGCAGCGATCGCACTCACGCCGGTGGAAGGTCAGCTGGAACTGTTGGCAAAATCACGGTGGGCACGATATCATATCACCCTGCGACAATCGCGGTCCTTGATCGTATCGCTGTGGGCTACGGTTGACGACGCGTTAATTCCGAAACGCTTCCGCGCTTCCCCAGAACCAGAACTCCGCCGTGTCTTCGCGGCTGCACTGCGGCGGCCGCCATGCTAGGCCTAGCCGTGGGTGGTTCCGCGGCCTCTGATTGGTTGGCGCGTGGCAGGCGCGTAGACGCGAGCCGTGCGCGAGGCGAAAATATCTGACACTGCTAGATACCCTCGCGTCGACGCGTCTCGGTCCGTCAGCCCCCTCCGAGGGTGACGCGCGGCGACGCTTTTGACGCTTTTGACGCGTAGGCGCGTGCTGACGCGTGCCTGTGGTTGGGCCTTAAGCGCACATCTCAACCAGGCGAAGCGGCTAAGTTTAGGTGGCCAGCCGATACAGAGCCACGCTAACAACTTCTACAGCGATACGATGATCGGCTTCTACGCCATGTAAGCCAAGCGACTAGAACCCCGTGCTCCTCAATGCTCCTCGCTTAAATACCCGCATGTTTTTTCTGATTCGCTGTTTTCGGAATCGGGCCGTGTTTGTGAGACAATTGCTCCATAACTTCATTTCTGGCTCCGCCCAAAATATCCCTCTCGCAATTAATGCACTGGAGAGAGCGATGGGTAAACCCTTTCTCGTGGTCGCCGACGGGCCTCTTCATTCCGCGCGCCTGATTCACAGGTCATCAGCGTGGCGGCGGGGCCCTTCGCCGGTCAACAACGGTATGCCTACTCGTCCCCTTTGGACACGGTGGCCGCCGAGCAAACAATAGCGTACGTCCGCGCGTGGCCAGTGCACGTCCAACCGCTGCCCTGCTGTTTTGTCCTACATTGCTGATCCGAAGGACCGTTGTTCGGGCCTTCAAGAACCACGCCGGGGGGTCGCATGGGAACGCTTCAAGTTCAAGCTTCCCAGCTTAGGGAGGCCATCATCTCCATCTCTTCTCCGGAAAGGCCGAGAACTTTCGGCGTATTTGGAGAGCGGTCGAAGCGCTTCTAAAATTGCACGTGCGACATGCCGCCAACCTTCACTTATATTTCACCACGAGGCAATGTCAATCCGTGACAAAGACGAAAGTGAAACTGGTGTTCTCAATGCTGTGGAATACAAAGGGACAATCTGGCGGGTCAAGGTGTGGGAAAGGGGCTAGGCACTCTCGACACTTGAACCCGTTGCCAGCAAGCATCAATGGCACATCGACACAGATCCCCGACAGTTATAGACAACTGAATTTTCTCGAACTGCTCACATTTAATCGGAGGCACTGCACTGCACGCGCCAGAGCACTGCGCGATCGTGCCATAGTCCAGGAGCACCCCCAAACAGTGAATCCATCCAATCAAAAGTGAATTATTTGTCAGTGTATGGTTTTGTGAACACAGTAAGCTTCAGGGAAAGGAGCATCATTTTCTTGCTGGCGTTCATAGAGCAGGGCGCATTTATAGACAGCATTGAGTGAAAGCAATGCCAATTTTTTTGCTGCCTAAACACATTTACTTCAACAGGACACTAGTTAAATGCAAATTGCAAAGCGGTGTACTGAAGATATAAAAGACCTCCGTTCCCTGTTTCTGCGGTCTGGCTGTGGTGCGACTAGTAGCTCCTGCAGCACCTATGTCGTAACAGCACCAATGTCGTAACTGATTGTGACTTCGAGTCCGAGCCTGTTATGGATCGTTATTGCAAATGCACGTTATGTTTTTTAGACGTCCACTACCGTGACAGCAGTGCGTCAGTGATTTCTTCGCATACTGCAGTAGCCAAGAAGCAAATGATTATATGTGGTCCCTTGCTGTTTATAACTTACATAAATACGCTCTTCGCAATCCTTGTTCTCCTAAATTATTTGTGTATGCTGGCGGCACCGATATTTCTTGGTCCCTCGAAATTTGAAATCGGACTAAGTGTAAACACGTTCGTGCTTACTCAATCTAAACAGGTTGCGGCTAAACGCAAGTAAAACTAAATACGTGCTTCCGCCTATCAATAAGCGACGAAACGTAGGCGTCTAAGCGATTTGTTTGAGCACCCTACGTTAGAACAAATTAATGTGCAGATATTCTTAGGCGTGTGGTTCCACGAGGACGTTTCCTGGAATCGACATGTAAATAAATTCTTAACAGGTTTAAGTCAAAGTGCTAGATGTGTGCATTAAGACCAGTTTGGCCCAAGAAAGCGTTGTGTTATATACCGTTCTATTCCGGGTTAAGTAATTGTGTCTTGATTGGGGTTATATTGACAGCACAAAATTACAAAGCATTACTCACATTATAAAGGAAGGTACTACGAACATTAGAGGCCTATTATGGTCACCCGCGAGGTCGGAGCACGCGTCCCTTGTTCTCTACAGATCTAGTATTATAAGCGAACCAATGGTATTCTCTTAAGTTACTGTTATATATCTAAAATAATAAACTGTACCCCATATACAATTCTCGGTGTGTTTAGTATTGCCTCCGCACACACAGCATCACACCAACAAAAATTAGAACCACTTACGATCAGCAACGTATTGACTGACTATCAAAGACGGAGTTTCCTATATGATGTATATCAGCTTTCCGATATAAATAACAAAATTTCTAAAATAAGCTTCAAGAAATTTTTCGATACGATTGCATTGAACATAGATAATGCTTGATTTTACATGAATAACAACTTTTTTTAGGCTGGGTTATCATTTTCTTTGCAAATTTCTGCTCTGTCTTATTATTTATTCCTGTCGGTCAGTGGGGATATCTTTGGAGTTTCCTTCCTTACTGCACCCCTTGTAAACAATGCCTAAACACCCCTTTCGCATAGCATTTCTGTTTGGCGTCTTTTCGCATTTTTATATATCTGTGATGGAATTCATGTATAGCTAAAACTCAGCTGATTATGAGTCAATGCACAAAATATTCTTCGCTAATTGTCAATATTTTGTTTGAAATGTATTTCTACCAAAGTGTCTTTGGGAGCAATAGGCTCCGTCGGCTCTGTAGCCTTTTCCTTTTGGGTTCATTTCTATAAATGTACAGAAAGAAAGAAATGTCATCAAATAAAAAATGGCGCCATCTTCCCGAGGGGAACTCTGGCGGGATGCGAAGCATCGCGGAGTTTCCTACATTTTCACTTGCGTTGGTTACACATATCACGTGAACTTTGTTGGGAACTCCGCGATACTTCTTGACGCTAGCGTTTCGCAGCTGCTTCTCGTTGACGGACGGAATGCGGATCCGCTTGGCGATGTTGGAGTGTCGAAGCGGCTTCGCGTTCTCGAAGCGCGGGATACGCTTCTCCAGGTTGGCGTTTCGCAGCTGCTTCTCGTTCTCGCAGCGAGGAATCCGCTGCTCGGCTTTGACGCTCTGCGTAGCGTGCTCTCCACCTCGCAGCGGTCTTCAGCGGTGCTAACGACTTTGATAACTTCTTGGCTGATGTTGGCTGAACTTGTGACAGCCAATCCGCTAGCATGACTGTCGGTACTCATCACACGCCAAAGCCAGACATATCCGAGCAAGCAACTGAGGCAGCGGCGCCAGGGGCCGGACACTTCGACTAGTTTCGGTATTAGAAATAAAGCGTCCGCCATTGTTTTGGTAGGAAGCGAAAATTCAGCAACGTTTGCATGTGTGGCCTTATCTATGCAACCTACGCATGAATAAAGTAAAGTTATGCAATTATGCGTAGATGTAAAATGTGTCCTCGGGTATTTTCTTTTTTTAACACCCTATATATATATCCAGACGCTGCATTCGTTGCGCCGACGGGCGGCGCTTTCGCTCTTATCTCTTCTGCTGCCACTCCGTCCGTCTGCTTCTGCCGTTTTCACTGTGCACGTGTGAAATTTATTTAAAGTCCCTTGAAGGTGAATATTTCGGTGTTTGTGAGTACGAACGCGCTCAAAATGTCAGCGAAACTAGCAAGAGGACACAAGGCGTGCTGCGGTGATCTTTGGTGCCACAACTCGGGAAGAAACAGCGCAGCGAAATTTTTCCGCTTCCCAGCGGACGAAAAGTAAGTACACTTTTTGTTCGGTACGGAGTAGCGAGGGCTATCCTTATCAAATCAGCTACAGGGCGAACCGAAAGGTTGCTGTTGGTGCTTTACAGTGGGTTTTTTGTTTGGCACTGCGCATTTTTCAGTAATGTAGCAAGCACGTAAAGCTACTTGTGGACACAGTTTCTCATGAGCCGATTGATGCCAGCTGACGCGCAGACGTAAATTTCGCTTCGGTATCGGTATTGTTAGCGGTGGCTCTTAATTTCTTTTTCTTCGAGAAGAAATCGTGCAAAGTATGTTCGCCGAATGCGCTGCTTCGACGAACTGGTTCGGCTTTAGAGCATTCCGACGACCAGTGCCTTGTAGCGACTCTACCTCGTTTGAGTTCTTAAGAAAGAAGCCCCCAAAATCATTTACGTAGCAGTGACTGCTTACATTCCGTGTGAAGTGAAGTTCGTGTTACCTGAAGTTCGTGAAGTTCGTGTTACCTGCGCTAAGGCCAAGCTGTCCTTTGCTTTTAAAGCTGTGTCACATTTTTTTTCTCCTTTTTTCGCACTATATATATTAGTGTTGCTTTTACGTGTTCTTCAGTGATTTCCATGGTGGTATTTGTTTCATTTTCTAGGTGTGACGTGGGGCGAAATTACGCCAAAAGGGCAGACCTCGAGGGACTCGCACAGGAGCAACTGTACGACGGCTACTGCCTCTGTTCGGACCACTTCGCCGAAAGTGCCTACGCGAACCCTGCCAAAAATGAAACACTTTCGCGCATTTTGATTTCTGCGCAAACAGCGTGCAAGGTATTGTCTTTGTGCAGACATTCATAGCTCATACTGCTGCGAACACGAATTTTGAGATCTTGTACTTGATGTGGTGAAGTTGCACAAGTACTATAGTACTCGGCATTCTTGCCACGCATACTTTAATTTTAATATCAAATGAGGAGGAATAAGCTCCTTCTAGAAAAGTCATAGTTTAGTAAGTCAAGAAAGCACGCTGTGCCAAAAGCAAGTGTACTAGGAAAGTTGAGGCGCTTTCACCGGTTTGTTAAGGCGTCTTCGAAAGTCAAATTACAAATTGCCTCCTGCCAATTACAAAACAAAGAGTACAGCTCAGATTTGTCCTATGCTTCCAACATTATGCGCGAAGCTGAGCTTACGAGCTCCATAAAATAAATGCTTTATATTATTCAGGCATATTAGAGGAATGTCTTGAAAACTGGTCAGAGTAGGCTTCTTCTGAACTTTCTGCCCAGGCTGATTCATTAAATGCTGTAGATCTGAGTTACTTTTGTGGACATTTTTCCATGTCCCGAAGGTGCGCGTTCCGTAATACTTTTGCGCATGACTCTGTCCTAGCCCAGTTTCCAATCATGATTAACCATCGACACTTACCTATACTGCATTTTTTTTTCTCAATGGAAATCTCTGTCTACAGGGTGTCATTTGTTGTTTGATGTTGTAGGATTGTGATACTCATGCCTAAACTGTGATAGAATTTATGGTCATTACAAATTGCGAGGAGTAACTGCAATGTACTGCTGTAAAATTCTGTAATGATGCCCTGTTAGCAATGCTACAGCTTTGAACGACGGTTTACGCGACGTATCGAGAAACATAGCCAAGTGTTATAACGTAAATATAATTTGCTCAGTATGTAATGGTACATTAGCACAAGCTGAGTTATATAGGAAGTTAGCTTGCTATATAGAAGGTTATTTCGTCTAGCAAGCTTCAGAAGAAATGGGGCTGGTAGTGTTGGGCTCAACGTGCAGGTCATCTGCACTGGATGATCAGTTCATTATTCACAAACGTGTTACCATGAAGCGTCGTTTCTGGAGAATTGTATTGTGTACAGCCAATAAACGTGGTGACCCCTGCAGCGATATTCTGTATTCGATGAATTGTGTGAAGACTTCTCTTATGCTTATGTAACCGATACAGAATGCGAACATTTGTATTTATCGTACGAGATACACTGCTCTGTGCTATTGTGGCATCTATTGAGTTTTATCGTTTGCAATACATTGCTAATAAAATGAGTGAATAAACCACATTTTCTGACTACGCCGTTTTCTTGCTCAAACAAAACTGTCACGCTTCAAGGCTTGCTGGCTCGTGCGCATTAAACAAGAAGTATTTATAAACAAATGTTTTGTGGATGTGCTGAAAGTCCGAGAAAATAGCAAACGAAAGTTGTCCAAAACAAGATATGCATGAGCAACGCAACCTGAAAAGAAAATTGCAAGTGGTCGCGCGCTCGTCGAGCGAATAGCAGACGACAAGCAGCTCGGCGCTTCCTCCTCTCTCATCAACAAAAGCGTTGCCATAGCAGCATCAGCAATCTTTTTATTGTTTTTTGGTTTCGCAGTTTGGCCTACCAAACACCAGGGGACAAATTGGCGCTAGTGGTGCTAGCGCCAATTGGAGGGTATACCTGGGGGGTATACTAGCTGACCTAGCCCTGGCGGCGCGTGCACGCGGTTATATAGAGCGCTGGCGTTGAGAGGAGGATGTAGGGAGAGGGGCAATTGCGCGCGCTATCACGCAGCTGGCGTGGAGAGGATGACGGAGGGAGCAGCGCGCTATCGCACAGATGGCGTGCAGAGGGGGATGAGGAGGAGATTTGCGGACGCCAATGCACAACGGACATAGCTCTGATGATGATGATATTTGGTGTTTTGTGGCGCAAGGTCCAAGTGTGGCCAAAGAGCGCCAAGACAGTGAATAGTATGTCTCCCGTGATTGGTGCGTTACAATGACGGATAGTACGTGGCTGTAAGGGGGCCTAAAGACGAATCACTGTAAAGGAGCGTAAAAACAACATAGGGCAAAATTATGGTAGTGACGTGTGGAGTGATCGATGGGTCGGGAATGAATGAGAAATGGTCATTGTACTAAAATATCTAAAACATGAAAGTAACACGACACCTACCGTAATCCTTTGTGGACAAAGGCTAGGAAGCGCATGCTTTCTCTAAGAAAATGCCGCAGCAGCAGCCTCTGTTTAGAGGCCGTGCTACAGGTCACCTGGATATATGACTCGGAAATTATGTATGTCTTTAAAAAATGCCCCCACCTCCCCGAAGGGAATCGTGAGGCAATGCGAATGCGCATTTATATACACATGCGAGCGAGCGAACGGGAGAGTGAGGCGCAGGGAGGAGAGAGAGCGAACGGTGAGAGAAGGAGCGGCGAAGCCACGCGGGTGAATCTCCGTATACCTCCCATTGGCTGCAGAAATGCAGACGCTCAGCCGACCGTAGCGCCAAACTCCTATTCAGTTACGACCCTGGCGAATGGGGGCGGTATTTACGGTCGCGAAACGTCGCCATGGCAACAGAAGCAGACGCGCCTGGGCCGACCGGCCCCCCTCCTCCTACCCCCCTTTTCTTTTCGCCCCTCCCATGCCGCACGCGCCGTTTTTTTTATTATGTCTGTTGACGGAGCGTCAGTATCTTTTTTTCTTGCACGAGCGTGCCTTGCGCACTCGCCCGTGCGTTGTGAGCCTTGCATTGTTGACTCGGCCCACGCGTTTCGTTGTATTCTATCATTTATTCAACTGTATACTTTGCGTGCTTTACGGTAACCATTTGCGTTGATTTGTTGTCGAAGGGCATTTCACGCGTGTTTCATATCTTCGTTTGCTGAGCTTTTATAATGTATGTACAGGCACGTCACGTGAATATCTTCTTTTCAGTTACATTAAAGTGCACACAGAGTATTAAGTTCCCCTTGGAACACAGGAGACCCTTCGCCTCACTTTTTTTGTCAATGAAAAGCAAGACATCTATATACGGGCTCGGAAATTAAGAGAAGTGTAGGATGCTTGAAATGCTCGTTACTACAAGGCAACGCAAATGGTGCAATGTACAGCACCTAAAGCACAGTGACGTAAATAATAGAACACAATGAAACCCGCCAGCACTGTCATGCTCCAACTGCAGGCTCACCCATTGTCGTAAGGAGCTCCCGAAGAATCTTGCAGGGCTTTGTAAAGTATTTGTGCATCATAGCACGATCCACGAACGGCGCGAGTCATGAAACGTACAAGCGCACCAGCACACAGCGAGCGGTGGCCACAAAACCGCCCACGAAACTTCACCAACGCTCGCAAAAGTTCAAAATGATCTCAACGGACTTCGGCGGCGGGCGCCGGGAGAAGGGCTGAGCGGGGTTGCGAGGAGAGAGCCGGAGCAGCGAGAAAGAGGGGAGCTAACGCACCCCCAGAGCTCAGGTGGCGCAAGAGGATTTCTCGGCTTCACCGAGGCCCCCGAGCTTCATACCCCTGGCGAAGCACTGCACCTACCCTCTCCTACACTCTCTCCACACACGCGGGAGCTCCGCCGAGCTCCCGCGATGCGAGCGCCCTCACACGACAGAGCGCGCTCCTCATCTCCGCTCACTCTCCGCTACTCCGCCCGCACCACCTGCTCCGGTTGCTAGGGGCGAGGATAAGCGCGCGCGCCCGCAACTGTTGCTACGGGAGAGGGAGTGAGAGCGGAGAGATGCGGACCCCGACGGACGCCTGACATGCCCCGACTAAGAAATGCTATCGCATTTAAAAACGCAATTAAAGATTCGTATTTAGAAAGAGTTTCATTGCCCAAGAACATAGAAGGGTGCAGTGGGTGGTGCTGTCGTGATGGTACTGGAAAATGTCTTTGCTCTGGGGTTCTAGTTCACGGCATTGCAGGAGGACATGAAGTACGCTGAGCGGCTCACCACAATTGCATACAGGCGGATCACCACCGGGCAAAATGTGTGCATGTTGTTGTTGTTTAAAACTTTATTGAGGTCCTGGAGAACGTTCGGTGGGGGAATCTCGAAGGGGCGCCCCTATCTACGTTGCGGGCCACACAAGTACCTGGACGGGCAAGCCGTGGCCTGCCGCCCGGGCACACGCCTCCTGGACTGCCCGTTTCTGCGTGAAAAGATCGCCGCTTCTAAGCGACTCCTCACACGGCGCCTGAGAGGAGAGCTGTGCGCCGGTAAGCGCAGTGCACTGCCATAGCATGTGATCTAGTGTGCTATTGTCATGGCCGCAAGCAGGGCATCGCGGATCAATTCCTTCCGAAAAATGAGCAAATTTGCTGCGCGAGGGAAATGACCCCGTCTGCAGCATACGAAAGGCCATGGAGTAAGGCCTGGTTAACTTAGGATGAGGACGAGGGTAAGTCCTCCGCGACAACTGATAATGAGTCGTGCCCTGATTGAATGTCACCAAAGGATCTTTAATGCTCCCAACGCAAGCTCCGTCTAAACTGCCAGGACCGGCACGGCAAGTGAGTCCTCGGGCACGGTCATGCGCTAGTTCATTGACATTGGAGATATGCGGGTGCAGGCCCTGGCCCATGTGGGCGGGGAACCAAGTAATAGTATGGAAGCCTTCCTTGCGAGTGGAGAGAATTGATGCCGGGCGGCCGGCCAGAGTTCCAGAGGCGAAAGCCTTAACTGCTAGCCAGGAGTCTGAAAATATTTGCGGATGGGAAGGGTCTAACATGGCTAGAGTTATAGCTGCCTGTTCGGCCTCTTCGGCCAACGATTTCTTAAGGGAGATCGCGTTCAACACGTGCCCTTTGTAGTACACTACCACGGCGACGTAATCGTTGGTACGGCCGTATTGGGCCGCGTCGACAAAAGCTACTTGCCCTGGATTCTTACATGCGTAGTCAAGGAGAGCCTTGGCATGGGCTCTCCGTCGCCCCTCGTGAAATTGGGGGTGGACGTTGCGTGGAAAAGCGTCTACTTCGTATGTCTCCTTGACCTCATGTTTAAGGAAGATCTGCTCGGGGAGTAGACCAATCAATCCAGATCCCGTCGACTTGAGTATTCTAGTGCCTGGCCTCGTTGTGGTGAGCCTCGCCACATGCGCGATGCGCTGGGCCTCTATCACCTCGTCCAAGGTGTTGTGCATGCCAAGGCTCATGAGCCTGGTTGTTTCTGCATTCATTGGAATTCCGAGTACTCTTTTGATGCTTTTTCGCATGAGCGCATTAAGGCGTTCTTCCTCCGACTTCGTCCAATCTAGAATCGAGGCGATGTAAATAATGTGGCTCATTAGGAAGGCATGATAGAGGCGAAGCAAGTTCGCCTCACTCAGCCCTCCTCTCCGGTTAGAAACGCGGACAATGAGCCATAGCATGCTCTCCATCTTCGACGAGATTCGCGCGATGGTGAGATTGTTTTTGCCGTTTGCCTGCAGAAGCAGTCCGAGGATTCGTATGTGTGAGACCCGGGGAATAGCCTGCCCTTCTCTTGTCGTTAGAGAAATGTTCACCTGTTCCAGAGGAGGAGGGGGACGTCCTCCGATCCTTGGCAGCCGATATAGTAGCAGTTCGGTTTTGGAAGGTGACAGGGCCATGCCCGTGTCTCGGAGGAAGTCCCCCGTGGCATCTAAAGCTCCGTGAAGGGCTGCCTCGACCTCTCCATCCGATCCACCGGGACACCAGATCGTGATGTCGTCCGGATAAAGCGTGTAGTTGATGTTCTCTAACTTTCAGAGACGTTCCGCGAGCGGCCGCATCGCAATGTTAAAGAACGTGGGGGAGATGACCGACCCCTGAGGGGTGCTTCTCGCCCCCAGGCTCTCTCCGGATTTATCCTGTCCTATGCGGATAGTGGCGCTCCGGTTCCTGAGAGAAGCCCTCACGTAGGAGTGAAATTTAGCGCCTAGGTTCATAACTGAGATTTCCTTTACGACACGCTTGTGCAGAGCAATGTCGAATGCTTTAGTTAAATGTAGTGCTAGAATGCCTCGCACGTCTCTCGTCTTCCTGTCTAATATCTCTCGTTTGATCAGCAGCATGGCATCCTGGGTACCTAGACCTGGTCTGAATCCAATCATGTTGAACGGAAAACTCTCTTCCGCCTCGATATGTCTCGACAAGCGATTCGTAATAACGCGCTCGATGACCTTACCCACGCTAGACGTGAGCGAGATCGGGCGCAAATTGCCAATGTCAGGCGGCTTGCCCGGCTTGGGGATAAGTACTACGGAGGCCTTCTTCCATGCGTCAGGAACCGTCCCTGCCTCCCAGTGCATGTTAATGACATCGGTCAGAAGACTAACCGCTTTGTCGTCCAGGTTCCTGAGTAGCTTATTCGTGACCCCGTCGGGTCCCGGGGACGAGCGTGACTTAAGATTGTGAAGGGCTTCGTAGACATCAACCTTGGTGAACGGGGAATCGAGATTCTCTGCTCGCGCCCCCTCGTAGTAGGGGTAATCCGCAACGCAGGATGGCCCGAGCGGGAGGTACTTCTCCGCGAGCTCTCCAAGGAGAGCCACAGGCGAGACCCCCGCATTCCGTTTAGCCAGTACTAGACGGTCGACGGCCAGACGAGCATTGCCCCTAGACTGGGAGTCGTCAAGCAGGGTCTTGAGAAGGCCCCACCTGGCCCCCCCTCTCATCTGTCCGTCTACCTTCGCACATACTTCGTCCAATTGCTGTCTCGACAGCTCCTGACAGTACTGCTCTATCTCGCGACTGAGCTCCGCAATACGCTTTCGCAGTCGTCTGTTTAGCTTTTGGCTGTGCCAGCGCTCTTCAAGGGCCTTTTTGGCCTCCAGCAAGTGAGCGAAGCGCGAGTCCATCTTCGGTGCGTCCAAGTCGGTTTGAACAGTTCTTGTGGCTTTTTCAGCATCTGCCTTAAGTCGGACCATCAGATCCTCTAGCGACCCGTACTCGGAGGCATCCTCCTTTCTGATCCTCCGAAAAAGGTCCCAGTCCGTAAAGGTAAACTCACGAGGTAGTGCTGCTGCCACCCTAAACCAATGGTGATAATAAAATGGTCGCTTGCGAAGTTTTCCTGCGTATTTTCCTGCGCGAGATCCCGGCGTGTTCTCGGGCCGCGAAGGCGCCGATGTCGAGGACTGGCTTACTTGGTACGGACGTGTAAGCACCACTAACAGGTGGGATCCCACTCTACAGCTCGCAAATGTACTATTCTTCCTTGGCGGACCTCTCAAAAACCTTGAAAAGACTTGAAAATAAGAAAAAACGGTTATTTCGGGCTGCCAAGTTAAAACACGGTACTGACAATTGGGAAAAATACTATGCGGCTGAAAAAGCATACTTGCTCGCCTTACGCAGCGCCAAGCACTCGTTTTTTCACACAGACCTACCCAAGATACTTACTAATGACCCCAGGAAATTCTGGAAAATTATTAATCCGCAGGAAACGCATAGCATTACACTGAAAAGTGAAGTGGGCGACGTTATTGGGAATTTTGAGAGCGCTGAGCTATTCAATACTGCTTTTTCATCTGTGTTTACCCACGAAACCCCTATGCCATTCCCTGTGTTACCGAATTATGTCCTGTCTTCTATGTCGCGTATAACATTCGTCCCAGAGGGTATAAAGTCCGTCATTGAAAAATTGAAACTGTCTTCTTCGGCAGGTGTGGACGGAATTAATTCCAAAATCCTTAAAAACACTAAATGCATTTCTTCAGTAATTCTGTCGCTGATATTCTCACAGTCACTTCACACCGGCCACTTACCAGCCGGCTGGAGGATGGGGAAGGTCACTCCGGTCTTCAAATCAGGCAACAAAGACAGCCCTCTAAACTATCGCCCCATTTCTTTAACAAGCGCACCCTGTAAAATCATGGAACACGTCATCTATTCCCAAATCATTCATTTTCTTGACGGCAATAACTTCTTCCACCCCGCACAGCATGGGTTTCGTAAGGGTTACTCTTGCGAAACCCAATTAGCCCTCTTTGCTCAGGATTTGCATGCCAATCTTGACTCTAATCTGCAGACGGACGCAATATTTTTAGATTTCTCGAAAGCGTTCGACACGGTGCCTCATAAGCGGCTCTTAATGAAACTTAGATCCTTAAATATACATCCTGACATAGTAAATTGGATTGAGGAATTTCTAACTAACCGCTCGCAGTTTGTCTCCATCGATGAAGTACACTCTAGTCCCGTTCCAGTAGCGTCAGGTGTCCCCCAAGGCTCCGTTCTCGGGCCCCTTCTCTTCCTGATTTACTTAAACGACCTAGCTTCACGTGTATCCTCCTGTATCCGTTTGTTCGCCGACGACTGCGTAATATATCGACCAATCACCAACCCCACCGATCAAACCGCTGTCCAAGATGACCTAAACCACGTGCAAGAATGGTGTGACCTGTGGCTCATGAAACTTAATCCCAACAAATGCAAGACCGTTTCATTTCACCGCCGCCACAACCCCTTTCTGTTCCCTTATGTAATTGCTAGCGTTACCCTCGAACATGTCCAGTCATATAAGTACCTCGGTGTCACCATATGTAACGAACTCAACTGGCGCGCGCATATTACTAACATTATATCATCAGCGAACAAGTCTCTGGGCTTTCTGAAACGTCACCTCCGGCACGCACCTAAAAATGTCAAGCTACAGGCCTACAAGTCCCTTATCCGGTCCAAATTGGAATACGCATCTGCAGTCTGGAGCCCACACCAAACCTATCTGATCGACTCACTCGAGGCAGTACAAAGCCGTGCCATCAGGTTCATTCATTCTTCGTACTCATACAATACCAGTGTATCTTCACTCAAAAAAGAATCGGCTATTTCAAGCCTTGACATCCGCCGCCGCATCTCTAGTCTCAGCCTTTTTCATAAGTTTTCTCACAGCACTCTTCGTCATCCCTACATCGCTCCACCGGCCCGCATATCTCACCGCACTTGTCATCCACTTCAAGTTGCCCGGCCGCGGATTAAGACGACCACCTTTTCCAAGTCCTTCTTTGTACGGACAGCAAAAGACTGGAATGACCTTCCCCATGATGTCGTCACCACTGAATGCCCATCATCATTTTTTGATCGATTATGTGTCCATTTTTCAAGATAAAAACTTGTGGCAAGATAATAAAAAAAAATTATATGTTAACCCACCCCTTATGTAATACCCCCTCGAGGGGTCTTTAAGGAAAATAAAGTTATGTTATGTTATGAACGTGTAAGCACCACTAACAGGTGGGATCCCACTCTATAGCTCGCAAATGTACTATTCTTCCTTGGCGGAGCACCGCGAGCATGGCTCGAATCTCACGAATCCGACATCACAAGCTGGGACAGTTTCAAGCAGAAACTGCGCGACGTGTTTGGGAACCCATACGGTCGGCAGCTGGCTGCTAAGAAGGAGCTGTCCACGCGGGTCCAAACATCAACTGAACCTTATGTCGCCTATATTCTGCACATCTTGGCTCTATGTCACAAGGCCGACGTCAACATGTGGGACGCAGATAAGGTAGCTCACATTCTGAAAGGCATCGCTGACGATGCATTCAATCTGCTCGTCTTCACCAATGTCACCACTGTTCACGACGTCTTGAAAGAATGCCGTCGTTTGGACCAGGCCAAAAGCCGACGAATCGTCCATCAGCTCACTCGCTTGCCCAACACCGCAGCGACGTCGTCAAGTGAGCGTTTTTCTCACGCGTCCGCTAACTATGACAACGTTACACGCATTGTACTGCATGAGATAGACGCCGCCTGTCCTAGTACTGCCGCAGTCAAGACCTTCTCGGAACCTGCAGTTCCGGTTTCACTTGTGCAAGCCGTCGTTCGGGAGGAAGTTAACAACATGGGCATTCATGCGATGTCATTATTATTTTTTTTTCCGCGATGCCACCACGCATTATTTTACCTTTGTGAGTGTACTTGGGCTTCTGTTTTAATTAAGCAACGAGTGTTGTTGCTTCAATCTTAAAATGGTTTGCAATGTATTTTTGGTGCTCATTTTGCTCTGTATAGGCATTTCTAAATAACTACAATGTGCATTTTTTTCTCTCTTTTTTATTTGTTTATTTCCCTGTATGTGTATTCCTTATTTCTCTGTATTTCTTGATGTTAGTTCGGTTATTTACTTTGTACTTGTCCCCCTTACTCAATGCCCTATTGGGCCCTGTAAGGTATCATGAATAAATAAATAAATAAATAAATAAATAAATTCCCTGCTCAGCCTCGCTACACCCGCTCACCTTCGCCCCAACGCCGCCAATCTCGCTCGCCTCAACCTCGACGACCATCTTCCCCGACCATTTTTCACCGATCCCAACCGGAAAACTAGGCAGTGCAGCTCCTCGAGCTGGCGCTGCATTGTTGGACATGGCACAAAATCCTCTGTTGACGATTCCGACCAAACAGAACCTACTTGACGTGCACGTTGGCGGCGTCCATGTGACCGCACTTATTGACACTGGAGCGCACCTATCAATCATGAGTGCTCAGTTTCGTCGAAGATTAAGGAAAATTCTGACGCCAGCAACCACTAAGGCTGTCCGGGTCGCCGATGGTGGAACCGCTGTTGTTATTGGGATGTGTACCGCCCGTGTTAGTATCGCTGATCGCCATGCCGTTGTTCTCTTCACTGTTCTAGCCCAATGCCCTCATGACGTCATCCTTGGTCACTTCCTCTCCACCCATTCAGCTCTCATAGACTGTTCCACCAGTACTCTACGCCTCGATCTTCCCCTAGTGGACCTAATCGACCAAAAACCCAATCGTCTTACTACCGCCGCCGACGTCCGCTTGCCGCCTCAAACACGTCTGTCGTCGCCTCCAGCACCTGATGGAGACTACCTTTTGACTCCAGTAACCGATGTCCTACTCGACAGAGGCGTCACACTACCTCATAGAGTTCTCTCCGTTGTTGCCAACTGCACCTGCCTACCTGTAGTCAATTTCAATTCGACGCCCCAAATACTGCCCCGTGGTATCTCCCTCGCCCTGCTCAGCCCACTCGACGCAGGCGAAGTGCAGGTCTTCACGGTGACCGCTTCGCCACATTCCCTTGCGCAGCAACCCTATGCCTGTCCCTATGCCTGTCCCTCTATGCCTGTCCCTCAGATGATTGCCCCAGACGTAACCCCTCAGCAAAGCGGGCATCTACATCGCATTTTGCTTGCATACAGCGACATTTTGGACATCCGCGGTCGTCCTCTAGGCCAAGCTACGCAAGTGACGCATCGCATGAATGCCGGCGATGCTCCTCCTATCCACCGACGTGGCTATCGTGTATCCGCAGCTGAACGTCAAATAATTCAAAGCGAAGTTGACAAGATGCTCGCAAAGAATATCGTCGAGCCATCGTCCAGTCCGTGGGCATCGCCTGTCGTTTTGGTACGAAAAAAAGACGGTTCTTGGCGATTCTGCGTCGACTATCGGCACCTTAACCGAATTACAAAAAAAGACGTGTACCGCTGCCACGCATAGATGACGCTCTTGACTGCTTACATGGAGCTCGCTACTTTTCCTCAATCGATCTACGTTCCGGGTATTGGCAGATTGCTGTCGACGATGTGGACTGTGAAAAGACAGCCTTTATAACACCTGACGGCCTCTATCAATTCAAGGTCACGCCTTTCGGCCTTTGTAACGCCCCTGCCACCTTTGAACGCATGATGGACTCCCTCCTGCGAGGTTTCAAATGGTCCACATGTTTGTGCTACTTAGACGATGTTATCCTGCTTTCACCAACATTCGAAACGCACATTGATCGTCTATCAACTATCCTGGACCTTTTTCGTCAAGCCGGGCTCCAGCTCAACTCGTCCAAATGTCGTTTTGGCCGCCGCCAAATCACGGTCCTTGGCCATTTAGTCGACGCCAACGGCGTGCAACCAGACCCGGGAAAAATATCCGCCGTCAAGAACTTCCCTGTACCACAGTCCACCATGGATGTACGCAGCTTTCTCGGGCTGTGTTCGTACTTTCGCCGTTTTGCACAGGATTTTGCGTTCATATTCAAGCCACTAACGGAGCTTTTGAAAGAAGATGTCTCGTTTTCTTGGAGCCAGCAAGAAGCGTCAGCACTCTCTCGCCTCATCAGCCTGTTAACGACGCCCCCGATCCTCCCCCAATTTGACCCGTCTGCCGCTACACAAGTCGCACCGATGGCAGTGGCTACGGACTCGGCGCAGTATTAGCCCAACGTCAGCGTGGCCACGATCGGGTCATTGCCTACGCTAGCCGCCTCCTATCGCCCGCCGAGAGAAACTACTCTATCACAGAGCGTGAGTGCTTGGCCTTTGTGTGGGCGGTTGCGAAGTTCCGTCCCTATTTGTATGGCCGCCCATTTTCCGTAGTTACTAACCACCACGCACTCTGTTGGTTATCTTCTCTCAAAGATCCTTCAGGACGGCTCGGGCGCTGGGCCCTGCGTTTGCAAGAGTATTCATATTCAGTCGATTATAAATCTGGCCGCTTGCATCGCGATGTTGATTGCTTGTCGCGGTATCCCGTCGACAACCATCACGACGATGATGAGAACGCAGTCCACTGTATCTTCTAGTGTCCGCTAACCTTGGCGACGAACAAAAATCGTCAGGCTTCCTTGCGAGCGATCATCGACCACATACAAGCATCGCCTAATGATCCTTCCGTCAGAAGATTTCTCGTCCACAATGGCGTCCTCTACCGACGTAATTTTCGGCCCGAAGGACCTTACCTGCTCGTAGTCGTAGCGAGACACCTGCGCTGGAGCATACTCGAGGAACTTCATGACGCACCTACTGCCGGACACCTCGGTGTATCCCGCACGTACGACCGCGTCCGCCGCCGTTTCTTTTGGCCAGGACTTGCACGCTCTGTCCACCGTTACGTGGCTGCCTGCGAGTCGTGTCAACGTCGCAAACGGCCCCCCCCTTCCCCCTGCCGGTCACCTTCAGTCGATTGACATCCCCGCAGAACCCTTCTTTCGCGTCGGACTCGACCTTCTAGGCCCTTTCCCAACATCGGCCTCCAGCAACAAGTGGGTCGCAGTGGCGACAGATTACGCCACGCGCTATGCGATCACTAGCGCACTACCGACCAGCTGTGCCACTGATGTTGCGGATTTCCTGCTGCGCGACGTCATCCTCCTTCACGGTGCTCCGCGACAGCTACTCACTGACCGTGGCCGTAACTTTCTGTCCCAGGTAATCGCCGACATCCTCCGTTCTTGCTAAACTCAACATGAACTGACCACTTCATACCACCCTCAGACTAACGGCCTCATCGAGCGCCTAAATCGCACCATTACAGACATGCTAGCTATGTACGTTTCCGAAGATCATCACGATTGGGACGTGGTACTTTCTTACATAACATTTGCCTACAACTCCTCTCGCCATGATACTGCTGCATTTTCGCCTTTCTACCTGTTGTACGGACGAGAGCCGGCGTTACCTTTAGATACCATGCTCCCTCCATCGACCACTGCTACCACTGAATATGCTCATGTAGCCATTGCACGCGCAGATCACGCTCGCCAGCTTGCCCGCGTTCGGCTTATGGCGTCACGAAGCAATCAACAGCGTCGCTACGATGCTCGACATCGAGAGCTATATTTCTCGCCTGGTGAACTTGTGCTCCTGGACCCCATGCCGCCGTGTGGGATTGTCCGAAAAGCTGCTTTCCCGCTATGCTGGGCCTTACCGCGTGTTGCGCCAAGTGACTCCAGTCACCTACGAAATTGCTCCCGTCTCGACCACAACGGCCGATCCCAATTCATCCAGAGATGTCGTCCATGTCTCGCGGCAGAAACCCTACAACTCTGTTTCTGACGGCACTTTTTAGCCGCTCCGGGACGGAGCTTCTACCGCCGGGGGTCATACTACGGCACATACGCGAGTGTCTTTCATGGTTGGTCGAAAGAAGACGAAGTGATAACCCAACGCTGGCTGTTCTTGCTGTGCACCTTTACGGTGGAGCCTGTAAACACAAATGCATATAGCCTTGTTTGTGCATAACAATATATATAGGCACTGGATCTTGACTTGCAATGAAGTGCCGGTGGGAGATTTCACTTGCGCATAGTTGAACCATGAGGATTCGTAGCGTGAGCGTTAACTAAATTAATCCGGAACTCGGCACGATCTACGATGAACTTCCCGAGCTTCGCCCACTCATCATCATTCACTCCGTAGATATGCTGTGATTTTCTTGATGTGGGTGAGCAGTCACCGAGGTAAGGCTTGATTACACGTAGTTTGTTATGTAACTGTTGGTCCCATGTACACTGTAGTGATCCCTCAGCTTGGACATAGGGATCCGAGCAAAGTATGCTTCGCATCTAATAAAACATTTTCGTTTTATTACAAAATGCGCTACGACCCGCTTGTCGATGACGGAGAGACAGAGCGCGCTACGAAGGCTGACGGGATCGCAGCGCCTACGCCGATATCCAGCAATCTGCGGCACTACAACGCTCCTAGCATCTGCCGCCCGCATAAGGCAAACCTAGCGTGTCCGGTAAGCCGTTATATGCATAGCGTTTCGCCTAGAGCTCAATCCCTGATGTAAAGAGCGCATGTGCAAATATGGCTGACTACCTTAAGCGTATGCCGCCCCCTTCAGATACTTCGAGGGGCCGTCGTGCACAGTGTAGCCCCTGAGTTACTATTTCCTTCAGCTTTGTATTTGCTTTAGCTTTGTGTCACGAAGACCGACAGCAAGGAATCCGCGACTGCTTGGCCCCGCTTGTGAGAGCCACACTCAAATTATCGAAGCTGTAGGCTTTGCGAGTGACTGTTAGAATCTACGATTACATATTCAACGCGATTTTGCTTGTTCTTTTCATAAGCGGTAGCTAGCGCCCCTTGACAGCGACGACCAACGACTTGCGCAATCCGGTGTTGGCGACGCCTTTGCGTACACCGCTTTATCGGACACGCTAAAATTTCGTATTCATTGCTTGCCCTGACAGCCAGAAGATTGTGGGCGGTACGCTTATGTAGCTCGGGTTATATGCCAGTGCCTTAAAGGGAAACAGAACAGGTTTCAGCTTTCTAAAAACTAACCTTTTCCTGATGCGCAAATACGTCAAATCACAGTGACCGAGAATTGTTTTGCGACCATGCATTGAGCGGCGCCGTAATCGAGAATTAAAACTGAAGCTAAGCTATCCCCACCGCGGCTCGTGGAGCATGGGGGCTATACGGAGATGGCATTTTAGCGAGAGCGTTCGGAATCGCCGCACGCGATTGGCCAGCGCCGCTCCGCTGTCGTCATCCGCGGGGCGTGCCCACGGGACACCTACCTATAACCACATTAGAGAAGAGAAACTGTACCGTTGACAGTGCAACGAAAAATAAAAGTAGCGGTGGCGTCCTAAACTAAGATACACGATCAAGAGATGGCACTGCATGTACTATCATCATTATTGTTTAGATGCAACATGTTTGTTTTGTTTTTGACGCCTACGCCTTCTGGCCTTATTGAGAGCCCCTAGCAGGAAAATTTCAAACTAAAATATGGGGCTAGGTTAGTAGTTCCACTATACGCGCAACTTGATGGAACGCGCCGCGGCTGGTTTTTTTCGCCACCTGTAGCGACTTGTGGAACGTCGAATCTTCCGGGGCCCCGAGATTTCGGTGTCGTCAAATTGACGTCAATTCCCTGTCAATCATTTTCAAACCGAGCGTGTCGTCTGCTACGCGGAGAACGATTCCCGAGGCCGCTCGCTCAGCGAACGGTTTGCGAACGATTTACGAACACTTTGCGAACACCGGCCGCGGCAGCCGCTCCGCTTGGATTGAAACGGCGGCTGCGGCTGCGCAATGTTGCGTCACAGAGGGAAATGCCGGTCCACTTGGGCGCTGAGTCCTCGCATTGTCGTCCCTGAAATAGGACGCGGAGCAGCTGGAGGTTCGCGATGTATTTGAGGATTTGACAGGAAGTGAATTCCGGCCTCAATTTCGTCTGTCGAAGCGAACAATACGTTGGCTGTGCGCCGAACTTGATCCCGAGAGAGAGAACAACTTTATTTTAGGGAAAAAAAAATCCTCGCCGCCACCTCCTCGGCTCGTCTGATAGCCTGGAGTTGTTTCTCCAGGCTTGACTCGCGGTGAACGGTGTCCCACGCTCCAGGCGAGGGAATGGTCAAGAGATCGGAAATCGGGTGCCAAAGTGCCCGTGGAATTTCGACGGAGAGAAAAGAGCTGCGCATGCTGATGTTCTTTAATTGCTCCTGGAAGTTTCCAGCGCGCTGTCGGTAGTGAAGAGTTTGCCGGGCTTTCACAGTTGGGGTGCACCTCCAAAAATGCGAGAAGGAGCTCCCTCTGCCTCTGAGCACCCGTGGGCCGAGATGCACGTTTTTGTGCGAGGACATGGCAGCAGCAGACGACGACACGAAATTTAGATATGACGCCACTTACGCGCACACTTCTTGTTTTTCGCGCCCGCGACACCGCTTAGCGAACCTGCAGAGAACGATATTGATGCTTAAGAGCGCGTTTACGTCTGAGAAGAAGAAAGCACCGTTTTTAAGAGGAGCAGATTTCTTAATTTCTCAGGAGAAACATTTTGGCTTTCAGAAGCAGACGACAAACGGAGTACGTCATCATCCGAGGAGCGCGCCGCTTCCCCAGTGGCCGCGCCGGCTGCGCTCCTCCCATTCTCAAAGCATTGCTCAAAGCTATCGCGGACCACCCACTTTTTGACGTCAGTGTTCGGAAAGCGTTCTCGAGCGAACACCCGATCTCCGATAGCCCCCCATGCCAGCGGAAGCGACAGAAATATAAATCTGGCAGGAAGTGACGTCAACGCACTCATCTCGGGCTACCGTGCCAATGTAGAGTTCACGTCTGACCGTCCATTTGGTTTCATTAGCGGCTCCTATTCCAAATAATCAACATTTGTACTTTTAGTTGCCGGCTTACGCTTCAATAAGCTGCTGCCGCAAGTGTAATTTAGGCGAAGAGAAACTACGCCGGCCTTTTGCGACGCCAACGGCTGTCAAGTAGCAGTGGTCGAGACGATGTCTTTCACAAGATACCACAGGAGAAAAAAAAATAAGGTTCATTGCGGTGAAGCGGAGTAACTTAAAGGCTTCCAAAACCACTGTTGTCTGCTCGAAATACTTCCCTGACAGTGTTTAACGCGATGCCTTATCTCTGATGCGGGCGATGGGAATTCCTGTAAAATGTGCCCGACTTGGCCGGGCGTGGTGCCATCAATCTTCGCTCACAAAAGAAATGCGTCGACTCCACCAAATGCAGCACTCATAGAAAAACGAAAGAAGATGACGACTACTGAAGTCCTTGCCTCTTGTAAAACAAATACATGTTACTTTCTTCGCCTCTTTCTTTCTCATTTATGTTGTATTTTCCCCTGTCGCGTATACCAGTGTCACGCAGGCACTGGTGATCGCGATCGATTTTGCTCCGGATCGGATTTCTTGGTCCTAACTGGCTCCATTAAGCACGCCAAGATGGGAGGCAATCGTTCTTAGGAATTTTATATTTTATTGTGCCTAATGACAATTATTAGTGCGCCGTGTGGCAACGCCATCTTACCTGTGTCGCCCGCTTCTATCATTACCGAAGCTTTTACGAAGTAATTCCAAATTTCCTCCTGTAATGCGCAGTGCCCCTTCCGTGTTCGTTCGCATGCTTGTTGAGGTTGTGGAGACGACGATAACTAAGGCGGTTACACTCCCTCTCAATTTACATAGATGCATTTCAAAAATGTGACTCGCGTGCGGGATTCGGCATACGTATGTGTTAACCAGGGGTGCTACCGCGTAGCGATTCCTTTTTTCGTTCCAATGCCTTTCGGCGTTACGTCACTACTGTCGTCATCGGTGGGTGGCGACGCTTGACGTATTTCAAATTGCCCAATCGTAAGCGGCCGCTTTTTCTCCTCTTTCTCCGCCGTTCGCGGGCTTGCATAGTAATTATGTTTGGTAAGGAAGTAGTTAATAAAATTGCTGTTGCGCGCTTATTAGATGAAAATGGCTTAGTAGCATTAAAACGCAAAAGCGAAGGAAATATGAGGCAAACAAAATGCAAACACACGTGTATTTCTAGTCGTAGCCACATTTGCGCCGTACGTGAATCCAAGCCATATCGCTGAGCGCGAACAAAATGGCAACCGTTGTGGTATACAGCTGACTGTGTTTTCATCGGTTATTCATCCGGATCAGCTGCAACATTGTCGCAGAAGCGTAGTACTTTCGCCTGAGGAGAAATTCTACACTCCACAATTTTCCGGGAGTGACGGAACACTGAATTGAGGTGAGCACAAAGTGTTACTGCCATGGTCTGTTGCCGCTACGTGCATTGTTTGATGTGCGCGCTTTGTTTTCCTGCAACAGGAAGCTGTTCGGAAGACAACTCGTCATATTATCGGACAGTAAAGTGGAACATCGTGAACTGGCCGCGATCGATAACTCGCAAGGTAGCGAGCGCCGTTTGACGGGGCACGCCCACGGCACAGCGTAATTTCATGAAATCTGTGATCAGCTGCAGTCCGTTGCGCAAGCTATCAGCCACTGTCGTCGTCGATCCGAGAAAGCTGCTGCTGCATTCACAAAAGTAAGCACATGCACTACATTACCTTGTTTAAATGAAAGAAATTGCGAAGCACGAAAATAAAGCAAAATGAGAGCACGAAAATAAACTGTGCTGGCGTGTATACCATAAGATCTTAACATCAATTTTTTAGCACTGCTTAACTAACGTGTTGTCATGTTCAGTGATGTGTTTTATGCTCCTCACAGACGTGCGAACGTATGAAATGGTGGCTCGTGTTAATGTCTGTAAAAAATACAACTCGGAATATACAAATGGTGCCATTTCTGTTTTTTTTTTTTTATGTAAGTCCTGCACAATAAGGGGCGCTATTTCTCGAGTTCTTTGGGAAGTAATGGGTGTCACGCGTATCTGCTATGCTCATGACATGCTGCTTGCCGAGTAGGATATTTGCCTTCTTCGCACCCATGTGCGATTTACTCATTTAACTATTGTCTACCTTGTGAAATCGGAACTTAGTCGTTTTGTTTAAAGCTGTGAACGTCAAGAAAGGAAAGAGCCAGAGCTTCAATGTTGAGCTTTCCACATGAAGTGTTCGCATTTGCTTTGCACACATGCTTTTGTTTGTGCTCTGTGCAATACCAAATTAGCATAGACCCCCCTTCCAGCAGTGCTCGCTAAAGTCGGTCAGTACATGTATAAGTGCAGATACATAGACATACAGTTGCTTACTCGTTTTCACATAACCTCTGTATATGAAAACAAGATGTGAATGTTCTGAAAAATGCAAGTGTATATGTTTGCTAAAGGTAGGCATGCTTTTATTTCTGTATGTTAGTGTGCATGTAAATTTGTGGTGCTTCAGTACAGACTCACACAGCATTTGTGCATGAGCTTACAATTCTGTAAATTGAGATCGAAACAGTAATGCCGTGAGGCCTCGTTAGCATCGCCTTGCACATAAATTGATTTTGATCTTTTTTTCAACCAGCACGAGGAATCCGAGAAGCCGAGCCAGCAGTAGCTGGGTGCACAGCGCCTGGTGCAGGAGTTCAGGGTGCCAGTTGACATCGAGTGCCTGCTGCAGCAGCTTGTCTATGCCCTCAGCAAGTTTACTGCCCCAACTCAACCCCACTCCCCCTCCTTGACCTGCCTCATTAGAGTATGCATGCATAAGAGCGAAAATTTTCATTATGATACTCTTTTTTTTTCTTAAGCTACTTCATGTACTGGTGATTCTTTGAAGACTGAGTATCTGCAACTTATGACAGTGTTTAAGTGAAGCATTAATTCACTGTTTCAATTATACCACAATAGTAGGAGTGTCCAAAACACTAGGCTGTGCCAAAAGCTCACTGTGGAAGCGTAAACTTCCAAGCATCCCATCACTGTCATTTCACATCAGACACGACGGCACACTGCAAATCTGCATGTTCATTGTAAGAAAGCTGTAGGTTGTGATAACTTCAGGTTATGTTGTCGCGATTCACATGCACAAGAATCATTTTACAAAAGAAAAGTAGCTGAGAGAAATTTCTTGCCTATGCACCTGTCTCTGTGGTGTAGTTGCCTGTATTTAGTCTTTCATATATTTTTTTTACTCCTGTATCTTTCTACTTTGATTTATATGTTTAGGTTTATGCTAAAAGTTCTTTGTTGAACTACGGACAATTTCTTGTTCCTTTCTACCATTTTATGTTTATAGGATTCATACAATAATATATTGATTTACAACATAACACTCATGTGCATGTAGGTCCATATTTCTCACAAGATTAGCAGAACACTTTGTTGGACTAATTGGTTTGCAATCATTTGTTTTGTGGCACTGAAAAATACAAACCACAAGAGAGTATCAGTGACCTGTCTCATGTGTGGTGCTCATCCCTTGTACTCTCTTGTGGTTTGTGTATTTTGATGCCAAAATGCAAGAGATGTTCTTGTATTTTATGAATTCAATGCGAGCTGTGATTACTTATTTTTGATCCTGTTTGAAGGCATTTTGTATGCTGCAAGGTTCTGTTAGGTGCAGTATTTTCCTTTCTGGTTTATTTGTACAATCACTGCGCAGTTCAATACGTGGATGCATACTTACTTTTGCTGGTGAGCAATCCTTTTTTTATGCTATGCAGCTTATCAGAGGTTTCGTGGTGTTACCTGTGATATCTTCTGATGCATACATCCACAATTTTTCATCAGAGTGGAAGGTCATGGCAATGTGATGCCTGTGCACTGCAGAAATTACACACGCTTAGAACACACCTTGTGTCGCGTAGGCAATGTGGTGCTTGATTTTAAACTTATTCATCATTTCAATTCTTTCGATGCTGTGTTTCATAAAAAGCAAGTAGCTGCTTCCTTTGTATGCTGTCAATTAATAGCTGAGTGTTTCATAACCTCCTACACCACACATTATGGAGCCAGTTAGTTGCTGAGAATTAATGGAAAATTGTGCAACATTGCAAGCACAGAAATCTCACTGTATTGGTCTACAACTGTAGTAGTCTACACAGTAATTATATTATTGTATGAACATTTGCAGGAATGTTTTACTTACACAAAAACAAGAACTTTAGATGTATGCTGGAAGGAAACACAATGATGTTAACTTCGAGCAGATTTATTTACTTGTCATTTCTACATATATGTTGCAGACTTGCTTTGTTAACATTGAACTTGACACACGTTACAGTCCTATTTACACATACAGCTGCTCTTCATGTACATTGGTCTACAGTGAACTATTTGCGTTTCTCACAGCATGGTGCAGTTCCCCCCGCCTCCCCCCTATTTTCATTCGCAGGGCATGTGAGGACAGAAAAAAATTATGGGTGCTAAATAATGAGTGCTGTTGCAAATGTTTACGTTAGAGGTAGCTTGGCCTGTACACATTTACACCGGCAGTGGTAACTTGTACAGCACAGAAATAAAATTTTGGAATATCCTGGTTATTGACTACCACTTTCTTTTTGCAAAATGCAGGTGGTTTTGCTAATGATCAATCAGCCTTTCTATTCTTCGTAATTTAATCACACTTCAAAGGTAGCCAGCACAGTATTTGGCATGCCGGGTATTGAATTTCGGTGGCATGTTCACCCTCTGAAGCGAGTTGCGTGATGGTTATGTGGAAGAGTGGTGGGGAAAGCGGAGGCGCAGTGAATGAGACTCTTGGTCGAGCACAAGGTGTTGCGCTAGTTGCACTTTTCTGCAGCTGGTGGCTTGCAGGCTTCCGTTGGAAGTTATGAGATGAGCAGGAAGGTATGCAAAACATTATCCTGTCTTACCGAACCTAAAAATCGCGGCCACAACAGTATGTTTGCCATCTGTGTAACAACAGCTTGAGCAGTGAACTTCATTCCCAGACAAATGAGAGTTTGAAAAAAAGAAAAACGAAAACAGTTCCAATTTCGCAGAAGATACTGGACAATTTGCATGCACATGATAGCTGCAACAAGCATTGAAGGGGCTTTCACATTGTGTTGCTGTGCGTTACACACTGCATTGAAGCACACTGTTTCATGCGTCACGTGCAACGCTCTCAAAGTTGGTGCTCTTTGTGCTGTGTACTTTCACAACCAAAAAGTAGTACATTGATTGAATAGATCCAGAAACAACAAATGCTTTGCTGACAGCCATCAGCATCACCAAAAAACCTTGCATTGTTGGTGAAAAAAATCAAAATACATTTTGTATTTCATGCTAGATGTTCGTTTGTCGAAGCACTATACCCCTGCTTTTTTTTAGTGGACTGCATGCATAGCATTCCAAGCGTTCCACCTTATGTAGTGGAATATACCATAAAAAAAACTTGAAATTCAAGAAGAATCCTCTCCATTCTAGTGCAAATCATGCAACAAAAAGCCACATTTGTGCTGTACTATAATGCAAAGTACTCATTAAATACCGTATTGTTTCACATCCAACATTCTAGAGGTGGCTTTATACATCTTTAACGACAGCATGAAAACACACTTAATGTTGCATGGTTGTGACCACGCTCCAGTATGCAGCATGTATTCTGTAATTTAGTCTTGCGGTGGAATTACTTGAACAAGGTAAGTTTCATTTTTGTCAAACGTCTGGTAGCACATTTGAACAACGTGGTGTATAGTCAGCAGAAATGATATGAATTGATTCTTCGATGCCAGTAAAATGGCCACAATATTGCAGCTACGCTTTGTTGTGCTTTATGATGTCGCAGTTGTTGCACTTTTATCTATACTCTCCTCAAATAAAGCGCATGCAGTGCCACACTTTGCAACAACGGTGTCCCACACTGTACAGTGTTCTCATATAAATACAGTGATCTCGATCCTCTGCTTTGGGGCAAGCCCTGCGGGACTCTACTCCTGGCTGTTGCTGCTGATATCACCTACGTCCAACTTGAGAAAGCCCTCATTAAGTCTAAGCTTGCACAATGTAGCACACGCTGCAGTGAATATTGGCAGCGATGTCTGGCTCATGGAGTGCTTAGAAAGATGGTCTGTGGCGAATTTCGCTTGTGCATTGAGTATAAGGGGATGGCCAGGGATCGGGCTCAGAAGCCATGGCTGCAGTGGGTATCCAGTCACCTGCATGAAAATATAATCAGTACCATAGTCAGCTGGCAGCATTTTTTTTTCGAGGGGACACACACATGCACACACACACACACCTGGGATATATATGCACAGGCATTTGTTTGTGAAAGTGAAAAATATACACATTAGAATTGGACAATTTCGGGGGCGGGTTGTCCATGGACCCCTCTCCTACTATTCTTATGGGAGTAGTGCACCAAGCTGTGTGCCATCGCTTTACAGGAAAGTTAGTACCACAAGGAATAATGCTACTTCACTGCAAAAGCTGCGCTGAACCTGCCTTAATGATGTGATCTATATATTTACTTCTCCCATGAATTTAGTAGCAACCTGCATTAAAAAAAATCCAGTGACTGCACTGACGGGGGCTGCTTGTTCATCTTAGAGCAGGCGTGTAATAGTGCATTCGTAATTTTGTTAAAAGCACTGTTGCACAAGGTATGATGTGCAATTTGCCACTACAGTCGTAACTTCGCTACAAAACCGGTTTTCTCTCATTTAAGGAGGCATTCGCCTAGCTCTACAGTGCGCCCCGACGTCGTAGCCGAATTCCGGTCGTATGCAGTCCACAGCGAGAGTGCGCACATCCGAATCGTAGATAGGAAAATGTGCGCGGTGACAACGCATTGTTAGCAAATGCAATAACCGGCCAACCGTCATATCTCACACGATCACCTTCAATCGCCGTCAGGTCCGATGGGGATCACGATCGCGATGTGCGCATCGCGATCTCTATCGCACTTCGCTCACATCAGCGCCAGACTTGATCCGGATTAGTTTAGGCCATGTAGCACTGGCAGCGTTGATTACGATCAAGAAATCCAGCCCTGTTTGCCGCGGTTGAGTGTGCTCGTGTGCCACCGGTGTATGAATCTAGTGCAAGCGTACTAAACAAAACAAACAAGGCAAAGTACTCACGGACATCGCGTTGAGGCCGTAGAAGTGGTGTCCACACATGAAAGAAGTCTTCCTGTATCCCTTGGGCACATTGACGCCGATGAGAGCGCTGTGCACACATCCGACCACGCCGGGAATGACGCCGCGACGAAGAAAGCACTCCTTCACGGCCGCCTTTTTGATCGGTCGTTGTTGCCATGTGGCCCCAGTGGTTCGTGTCCCGCCGGCGTTCACGAAAGCAAGCGAAACGCACCAGACGCACTCGCTCACCGTCGCGTGCAACACCCGAATCGTCTCCTCGTGACAGCTCCCGGTAGCATAAAAACGCGGCGCGCACAACACCTTCCGTTCGACCGACCGACCCATCGGTCGCTTCGTTTCGAGTTCCTACGCGACTTCACCGCTCAAGCATAGCACGGACGCAAATGCCGTCGAAATTCATCACCCGGCAGGTCAAACGCGCCGTCCGATGCCCTCCGTCGACGTAGTCGAGGCTCGCCGGCGCCCGCCGCCACAGCAAAGCCGCCGCCGTTAAGCCCACCGCCGCCCCGAACCTAGCAGCCGCCGCCATGTTAGATGCTTTTTTCCATTCCTTTCAAAACGCATCGCTCTCCGGCGATTCTAAAAAATGTTCCTTTCGGCCGCGCATAATGAGGGCGTAAACGTCATTTTGACGTCATGGATTCTCCG
This sequence comes from Hyalomma asiaticum, assembly GCA_013339685.2. NCBI lineage: Eukaryota > Metazoa > Arthropoda > Arachnida > Ixodida > Ixodidae > Hyalomma > Hyalomma asiaticum. Next base: position 112,771,741 of record CM023485.1, on the reverse strand, counting down.
CCCTCGCTGGCGTCAGCGGCGCGAAATTTGTTTCGACCAATGGCAGGCGGCCAGGACGTGAAGAGGCATGAAAAAATAAATGTAATCGTTAGGCGGTAGGCATCCCGTGATTCTGCGCTCTCGCGGACGTCAGGCGACGTCATGAGGCGCGAAATTTGCTTCGACGAATGGCAGGCGCCTAAAAGCATAAAGTGACGTCAAAAAGCACAGATTTTCGAATGGAATCGTTACGCGGTAGCACCCCAGGATTCTTACATTGCCCTGGGGATGGGCATCGTGGTTCTTAATTGAAGTCGCTTTTGAAATCGTTTCCTAATTCAAATCGCAAGACTACATAGGTGCCCATCACCGGAAACAAAAACGCATCTACTCGGCCATGATATCGTGACAGAAGCGAGGCGTAGCGGAAATGATTAGACAACATGAATGATGAATGGGCACGCGCGCACGCACTCCATGCACATTCGTCGGCTTGCTCAATTTCGAACACGTCGGGCCCATCTACGCTTTTGTCTCGTAAAAAAAAGGTATTTATGCATTCATTCTTTCTTCAATAAGCTAGGGTTAATATAAAAAGTGAATATGACAAATAACTGTGAAGCCTCAGGGGTCCTTATTTTTTTTCTTTCAGCGATGCGCAGGTCGATTTACGATATTAGACTACTCATACATTCACTGTCAATATATTAGATATTTAAACATCCCTAATCAAACGAGATAAAGCCTATACTTTCGACTAGAACTGCACTAATAACACGCACCTTCGGCCGATGCAAGTTACTTGACAACTGGCAGCGCTAGAGCGCATTGTGCACGCAATGAGTACCTTTTCGGTATCCACCGTCACAACGATGACAGCTATGATACGAATGCTCACAATGGCTTCTAAGACTACACAGCATGGCGCAGCGTGACAAATATGTGCAAATGCGTAATATTAGTAAGGTGGATAAATACCGCATTTAGGTCCAGGGATCTGGCAGGTTCCAATGCAGCCACTGCACTGACCTTTGGGTTCGTGCTTCGCCTAGTTTGTTCTTGGGTACATGGTTAAAACGCGATGGTGTCGCTCCGATCACCTCGAAGTGATAGAAATTTGCATAACCGCTAATAAATTTGCCAAAGCTTCTGTGAAATAGTGGCAGTACCTGAGCACAAGCTACAGCATTGCAGCGGCCTCCCGAAGAACCCGTCGCTGAGGTCAGAGAGGGCTCCCACAATCATGGAAGCTAGCCGGATTCGTCGCACACCAGACGGCAGCAGCTTTTGCCAAAACTCGTCTTTCGCTGAGCAGGGTCGAATTCCGTGTCGATTAGCGCCGTCAGTGTGTCTTAAACTTCCAAACGATACCGTCAGCTCGATCAGTTTTGCAAACACGTTCAGCATCCGTTTATGGGGCCGGCGTCTATCGCCTCGCGGTTCGACAGAAGAATTCCTGAGGTATTCCTTTTACTGATGATGTGATCCGTGAAAAGATGCTTTCCTCGATTGGCGTGGTGGCACCTAGCACCCCACTAAAATGAACGAGTCCGCCATATCACAATGAGTCTGAGTAGGGGTTCGGGCTCTGTGATAGGATTCTTTGGAATCTGTTGAACGTACGCTGCGTTTGTCAATGGCAACGTGTCCGATAATACTGCGAGAATGATTGCTGTGAAAGCTTTATATAAAGAAAACAACAACAAACATCGACATGGACGAAACAAACTAATAAATGAAAAATATGTAAAACTTTGGAACAGAATGAAAGAAAACACGAAACACAAAAGAGCACTCGAGTAAAGACACAGTTCGAAACAGTCTCACCGAGGCTGGTAGACAGGTGCTGGGAAGTCCACGCAGGTGGACTTCCCCCGCACCAGTCGGTGCGAGCCGGTGAAGCGTCAGAGCGAGCCGGAGGTCGTCGCGGCAGGTCATCGACATGTAGCGCGGCATCTACACTGGTGTCGCCGTGGTGCCAGCGGAGAGACGACGAGGTACCGAAGTATGCACGATACTCACGGCACTCGTGACCTGAAGAGGCAAGGCAGCACTCGGGAATACGCCCGACTGTGCTGCAGGTAGTGATGGAGATAAGGTCCCACCGAGTCGTGGACCTCGCTACGAGATCCTAGGCCGGTGGTACCGCACTCTGGCCTACACCCGGCGGTGCTGTTGGTGGTACGGGCGGCTCCTCAGGCGTACCAGGGATATAATAGAGGTAGCTGGAGCCATAAGGAACAGTGCACCTTGACACGCGGTGCAGGCTAGATTTACGAGACTATGCCCGACCGGCATTAACGCGGAGAACTTCCATCGCACCTGCGTGCTGGTCGAACACCACCAGCCTCCACCCAACATGGCACCTCACAAGCCCACTACGCGTGCAACTCTTCGTTGTATAGGGGCGAAGCTCCTTAGGGCATAGGCTAGTCCGGCGTCGTTGTCGTCGCTGTCGTAGCCACCTATAGGTCTCAGAATGATCACGAGGCTCGCGCTGGTCCTCGGCGCATGCCTCCAGGCGCGCGAACTCTCTCACTCTGTGTGGTTCCCCCCCAGCAGTGTGCAGCTCGGCAACAGCCACGGAATGCCACCTAAATGCTGTTTCTTGCTTCTGCAGGTATGTTACCACAAAAATGCTCATTGTTGTAAGTCCGACGATCGTTTTTTGCTGTCGCTGTGTTACCACAACCACTTATTTTTCATGATATAGGCTCTGTTGCGCTTACCGCTCTCGGCCGCCTTCTCTTGAGTGGTGATATCGAGCTTAATCCTGGACCCACTGTGAAGACCCGGTCGTCCAAAAGTTCTAAGGGTACCCGTGTTCCTTCGGGCAGGTCCAGCAGCTCTGATATTTCACTGGACGCTTCCAGTACTGCTCGGGTTACGGCGGTTGAGGGAGCATTGTCGAACACTGATAATCCTGTGCTTGTACATATTTTAACGGAAATATTGTCTAACAATAAGGCCATGGCTCGCGACATAGCAGAGATGAAGAGTTCTGTTAACGTGCGCTTCGAGGCACTTGAATCTCGTATTTCTGCGATTGAGCAGACATTGGCCACACCTGCTTCAGGTTCTGACTGATTGTCAGTTACGTAGCGAAATAGGTGCATTGAGGCGTACGGTCACTGAGCTCACTGGAAGGAATGAGGACCTTGAAAATCGCTCTAGGCGGAACAACGTCATTTTACATGGCCTATCAGAAAGTTCTGATGAATCACGCGATTCTCTTCTTTCCAAAATTTCAGAGGTATTCCAGCAGAATCTTGACATTCGGTGTCCTCGCATTGAACGGCTTCACCGTTTTGGAAGAGCTCGTGAAAACCACCCACGCCCCGTAATTATGAAAGTGCTTGATTTTAATGACAAACTTGCTTTGTTGAGGAGCAGCTTTAAGCTTAAGGATTCCGGACTTAAACTTACTGAAGATTTTTCTCCCAGAGTTCGTGATGTTAGGAAGAAACTTGGGGAAGCGTCCTGTGTGCATCGGAACAACGGCTCTTCCGTTAAGCTTAGATTTGACCACCTTTTCATTGACAACACTCGGTACAACTGGTGTGATGCCTCTAGTTCTCTTGTTAAAGTTTCTAATGCTCGCCACTTTCCTAAAGCAACAGCCTCAGCACATTCATCAACAGATTGACCCTCTTCTACAGCCCCAAGAGATCTGACCATCATGAACGTCAATGCCAGGAGTATAGTTAATAAATTTCCTCTTTTTCTTGCCCTTGTGTTTTCCTGTTCACCCGACATTATCGGTATTACCGAAACTTGGTTACATGGGGATATTCATGACTCGGAGTTTACACCGCCAGGCTAGGTCAGCGTGCGAAATGACCGTCTTAATCAAAGAGGTGGTGGTGTTGCATTGCTTTTCCGTTCGGATTTTAAGTTCAAGGTGGTCTTGTCTCCAGAAGACATAAAATTACTCTGTTGCAGACTTTACTACGGTAAAGAACACCTAACCATATGTGTTTTCTACCGGCCCCCTAACAACTCATGGGACATTCTTGAGGACGTGGACCAGCTTCTACAGCAGCAGAATTTATCTTCCCCAAACTTTGTCCTACTTGGTGATTTTAATGTTCCTAGAATCAACTGGTCCGCACTTTCATTTTCCAATCATGCCTCTACACTAAGCAAGAATCTTGTGCAATTTTCAATGTCTCTTGGCTTAAAGCAGGTTGTTCACTGTCCCACCCGTGGTGACGCCGTGCTGGATTTGATATTCCTGAGCACTGATTTAGCCAAGTCCGGTTATAAACAAGAAATACTTGATGGTATCTCGGATCATAGTGCTGTTTTTCTATCTTTAAACCGGCCGATTCATAATCAAAGCTTCACGCTGTCCACGCTTCGCGATTTTTCGAAAGCTGATGACGTCCGTATCATTGAGCAGTTGTCTAGCAATTATGAGGAATTTTTTTCACTTGGTCGTTTTAGCGATGTCGACGCGCTTGTGGCTCGTTTCGAAAGCATTGTAAGGTCATCCAACAAGCAATTCGTTCCCTTAAAAACCAAGAAAAAAAACAATAATCTTCCCTGGATGAACCGAGAACTGCTGCACTTATCACGCCGTGCCAGCAGACTTCGCTCCAAACGCTCCACCAATCCTCAAGCAAAGGTTCTGTACGCTAAGGTAAAAGAACTGCAGCAAAACACTATACGGGCGAAAAATTTCTTCTATGCGGTTCAGCCACCGCAACTGCTCAAGTCTAACCCCCGTAAGTTCTGGTCTTTCATCTCTCCTGGATCTTCGTCCTCCACATCTTTTAAAGTCATGAACAGTGCAATTAACGATCCAGTGGTAATTTCTGAAGCGTTTAATACATATTTTCAGTCTGTGTTCACTTCGGATGATTCGAGTGTTGTAGAATTTACAACTAAAAATTCTGATGGAATAGATGATATCAACATTAGTCTAGAGGGTGTTTTGAACCTGGTACTAAAATTAGATACCAAAAAACCTGCCGGACCAGATGGAATTCCTAAATCTTTTCTGGTCAGATTTGCGCTGTGGACATCTAGGTACCTGTTCACTATATTTCAATGTTCCCTTAATTGCAGCGTCGTTCCATCTTCCTGGAAAAGTGCTAAAGTACTGCCGTTGTATATATCAGGTGACAGACAACTTTTACCCAGTTATAGGCCTATTTCTTTAACGCCAACCTCATGTAAGATGCTAGAACACATAATCTATAAGCACATTATAATGTTGCTTGAAAACAACGACCTCTTGACCAGGTTCCAACACGGCTTCAGGAAAGTTTTCAGTACTGTAACCCAACTTTCAGAATTCACCCATGACCTCTCGCTTCAGTTCGACATAGGTAAGCAGATTGACGCCATTTTCATTGATTTTAGCAAGGCCTTTGACACTGTACTGCATTCTAAATTACTTGTTAAGCTCCGTATTATTTTAAAAAAACCCCAGTTGGTGTCGTGGATTTCCAGTTTTCTATCTCAGCGGTCCCAATTTGTGTGCTATGATTCTGCGGAATCATCTGTAGTTGACGTCTCCTCAGGGGTGCCTCAGGGATCCGTGCTTGGTCCACTTCTATTCTTGTTGTTTATTAATGACCTCCCTGATCACGTTACTTCTAAGATACGCCTCTACGCGGATGACTGTGTTATATATCATCCAGTTGGCTCCATCACCGATCATCAGTGCCTACACGAAGCTTTTGTCTCATTTTGCGATTGGTGTGCTACCTGGAAAATGAATATCAATAAAACTGTTATAATGTCTTTTACAAACCGACAATCTCCCATAATTTTTGAATATGCTTGCAATGGTGCACATCTAACAAGAGTTTTTCAGTACAAATATTTGGGCATCATATTTACACCCACATTGTCTTGGTCGAATCATATAGATTACATCTGTGGTAAAGCGTTAAAAAAACTGGGTTACATCCGCAGGTCTTTGTCTGATGCTCCGAAGGACACTAAATTAGTGGCGTACAGAACATTGATTCGCCCAATCCTAGAATATGCTTCCCCGGTGTGAAACCCGTATAAGCACTGTGAAATTAATCTTGTCGAATCGGTCCAGCGGAAGGCTATTCGCTTCATATTTCGCCGCTTTGACCGACACTTCTCACCGTCAGCTGCTCTTCTAGAAATAAACCTTCAGCCTCTTTCAAAACGACGCACTGTAGAATCCTTGAAGCTTTTGTACTCCTATCAAAACTCCCTTTATTCCCTCTCTGATCCCTCCCTTTTGATGCCTGCTTGCCCTACATCCACCAGAGCTTATCATGTCTCAAACATTAGACCATTCCATCCACGCACTAATACGTTTAAATACAGTTTTTTTCCACGCACGATTGAAGAATGGAATTTGTTGCCTGCCGAAGTTCGTTGTTTACCCATTTCTGAATTTGTGAATGCCGTTTATGATGTATAGTTCATTTTACCTGTTCATATGTTGTTTCTACTTCTCAGTTGCAATATTCGCATATTTCTGTGTGTATATATATGTGTGTATTTTTTTTTGCATGCCCACTCCTGACACAGCCCTAACGGGCTGCAGTATGTATAAATAAATAAATAAATAAATAAATAAATAAATAAATAAATAAATAAAATAAATCTGCTATCTTGTGTGTGTGTGAGAGAGAGAGAGCGAAGGCGCGCGTTGACTATGGAAACGCTCTTTCTTCGATGAACGCTATACCAGCTTGCAAAGAAGGAGAACGCGCCCACACCCGCGAGAGAGAACGTTGACGCAGCCAGCGTCTTCTGTCTTGATGGAAAAATACTGACTGCCCGCGCTGGATAACCGTTAACCTGCCACCCGTGTATATATATATATATATATATATATATATATATACTGAAGAAAGGTTCCCTGGGCTTGGTTGCGAATACGAAGAAAAAGTCAGACGTGGTGAAGAAGCAGTATATTTTTGACGTTTCGGCCGCGGGACCGGCCTTCGTCGGAAAAACCGTGTTACAAGCAGTGTCTGATATTTATACGCTGTGGCTATCAGAATCGGTACTGATAATGGTCAGCATCTATGAATAAAACAAAACCAAAAATAGTTCACACTCATGCACTTACACACGTGCAATGGTATGCCCTGCAAACGAAATAAAATCACAAGAAAACAAAGACACGTGGCGAAGCTGCCATGTGGATGATCCTGCTGAACCGACACGTGCGCGTAACCATGCATTGCAAATCATCGAAAATAATAATAATACAAGGGCACGTGAAAAAACCTAGTTATAGATAATGCCTTGCTCATTATACAAACACACTGAATGAGACAAAACCGGGCGAAAGTGAAATGAAGCACAGTCGCATGAAATAAAGTGCACATGATGTAGGGATTTTGCTTCGTGACGTATGGGAAATTTGAATAAACGGATTAGTAAGGATACCAGCTATGTTCCCCCGGATGTCAAGAAGTTCTTAACAGAAATGCTGTCATCATGATAGATAAGTAAACTTTCCTACACTTTGGTTTATGCCTGACGAAACTGCCTTAAACTTATGAATTAAAAATTATTCTCTTATTTCGTGGTCCTAGTGCGATCGAAATCCAGATTCCAAGACAGTGACTTGTAATTTATCAAATGAGTGACCTGGAATTTTTACATGTTTGGACAGCGGCAGGTTTGGTAAGGTGACACTGTGCGCCTTGTGATTGTTAAAACGTAGTCTAAAAGACGTCGAAGTTTGACCTATATATTGAAGGCGGCATGTGGAACATTCAAGAAGGTAAACTACATTTGCAGTGTCACAGGTAAAGTTACCTTTAATTTTGATACAGTAGTTGGAAGCAGTGCTAGCCGCTACCGATGACGTTGTCATCTGGGGACAAATTTTACAACGAGATTTATTGCATGGTGCACAGCCGGAAAAGAGAGGACGGCTGATTCTGGAAGAAGTTAAAAGATCCCACAAGTTTTTAGCGCGTCGGAATACAGCTCGCGGTGGTTCCGGAAAGATGTCCTTTAAGCGCTCACTTTGCTTCAGAATGTTATGATGCCTATTTAGAATACCTGTTACGTTTGGGAGAGAGGCTGAGTAGGTTAAAACTAAATTAGTTTGCTCTTTCGAGATACTTTGTTTCGTTGCGCAAAGTAGCGATTCGCGGTCAAGTGCGTCTGCTCGTTTCACGGCATCATCGATAAGTTTTTCTGGATATTTTTGCTTTGTGAGGACACGTCGAAGTTCTGCACAATTATTATGAAACACCGATCTCTCGGAGCATATCCTTTTAAAGCGAATATTGGCATAATTAGGCCCAATTTTGGTACCCATTGAGGTTCCGCTAACCTGAACGTAGTGGGTTTCATCAAATTCGAAGTTGTTCATTTCCAGAATAAGCTTCAAAAGAATTCCTAAAGTACAGCTGTCAACCGGTCTATGAAGGCAGTGTTCATCATAGGCGTTCATTACGGACTGAACACCATCGGCCTGCGGTATATTCGTATACAGCGAAGGTACATCTAGCGTAACAAGAAGTGAGCCAGGCGGGATATCAAGGTTCTTGATATCAGCAAGGCAATATAATTATGCCAATATTTTTATGGGCTGCCTTGAAACACAATTCCTTGAAGGTCGACCTCTTAAGCCCTTCTTTTACAGGCGTTTCATTGACGATATTTTTATAATCTGGCACCCTGGTGAGGAAGAACTCCTTGCGTTTATTGCAGATTTTAATAATTTTCATCCAACAATCTCATTTGCACACGCGCACTCAGGTTCAACTATTAATTTTCTTGATGTGACAGTGCCACTTGACAGTCACAAACTAACTACTTGCCTTTACAGGAAGCCTACTGACAGTCAACAGTACCTTCATTTTAACAGTAGCCATGTAAAACACTGTAAAACTAGCATCCCGTATAGTCAAGCCATTCGCTTTAAAAGGATATGCTCCGAGAGATCGGTGTTTCATAATAATTGTGCAGAACTTCGACGTGTCCTCACAAAGCAAAAATATCCAGAAAAACTTACCGATGATGCCGTGAAACGAGCAGACGCACTTGACCGCGAATCGCTACTTTGCGCAACGAAACAACGTATCTCGAAAGAGCAAACTAATTTAGTTTTAACCTACTCGGCCTCTCTCCCAAACGTAACAGGTATTCTAAATAGGCATCATAACATTCTGAAGCAAAGTGAGCGCTTAAAGGACATCTTTCCGGAACCACCGCGAGCTGTATTCCGACGCGCTAAATACTTGCGGGATCTTTTAACTTCTTCCAGAATCAGCCGTCCTCTCTTTTCCGGCTGTGCACCATGCAATAAATCTCGTTGTAAAATTTGTCCCCAGATGACAACGTCATCGGTAGCGGCTAGCACTGCTTCCAACTACTGTATCAAAATTAAAGGTAACTTTACCTGTGACACTGCAAATGTAGTTTACCTTCTTGAATGTTGCACATGCCGCCTTCAATATATAGGTCAAACTTCGACGTCTTTTAGACTACGTTTTTAACAATCACAAGGCGCACAGTGTCACCTTACCAAACCTGCCGCTGTCCAAACATCTAAAAATACCAGGTCATTCATTTGATAAATTACAAGTCACTGTCTTGGAATCTGGATTTCGATCGCACTAGGACCACGAAATAAGAGAATAATTTTTAATTCATAAGTTTAAGGCAGTTTCGTCAGGCATAAACCAAAGTGTAGGAAAGTTTACTTATCTATCATGATGACAGCATTTCTGTTAAGAACTTCTTGACATCCGGGGGAACATAGCTGGTATCCTTACTAATCCGTTTATTCAAATTTCCCATACGTCACGAAGCAAAATCCCTACATCATGTGCACTTTATTTCATGCGACTGTGCTTCATTTCACTTTCGCCCGGTTTTGTCTCATTCAGTGTGTTTGTATAATGAGCAAGGCATTATCTATAACTAGGTTTTTTCACGTGCCCTTGTATTATTATTATTTTCGATGATTTGCAATGCATGGTTACGCGCACGTGTCGGTTCAGCAGGATCATCCACATGGCAGCTTCGCCACGTGTCTTTGTTTTCTTGTGATTTTATTTCGTTTGCAGGGCATACCATTGCACGTGTGTAAGTGCATGAGTGTGAACTATTTTTGGTTTTGTTTTATTCATAGATGCTGACCATTATCAGTACCGATTCTGATAGCCACAGCGTATAAATATCAGACACTGCTTGTAACACGGTTTTTCCGACGAAGGCCGGTCCCGCGGCCGAAACGTCAAAAATATACTGCTTCTTCACCACGTCTGACTTTTTCTTCGTATATATATATATATATATATATATATATATATATATATATATCGGCATTAGGTCTTGACTTGCAATGAAGTGCCGGTGGGAGACTTCACTTGGGTCTAGTTGAACCATCAGGCTTCGTAGCGTGCGCGGTAACTAAATTAATCAGGAACTCGGCACGATCAACGACGTGGGAGCGCAGGAATCCCATGAAATATTAGAGCATATCCACGGAGTGAATGATGATGAGTGGGCGAAGCTCCGGACGTTCATCGTAGATGGTTCACTTCGTGGAGATGCGTCGATTGATCAATAGATGGCGCGGAGTCGCTCACTGCGTGCTCTAGTGTGATAGGAGAGCGCTAGATGGCGGCTGCGGATTCACAGCACATCCACGGAGTGAATAATGATGAGTGAGGCGAAGCTCCCGTCCGTCCGTCCGTCCATCCGTCCTGACAGATGAAGGGCAATGGAAGCCACGGCTTATGTAAACTGTAACCACCACGGCTCACAACCAACGAAGAAAATGCGGCTCCAGTACGAAAACGGAAAATCACGGATCACGAAGAAATTTTCTTGTATATATACACACAGTTTGTCACGTTTTTGATGTACTGTCAAGATTCACGGAAGATTCACGCTTTTTACCGATGAACATCCAGAGCTTCTCCCACTCACCATCATTCACTCCGTGGATATGCGTGGATTTTTTTCTTCTCGTCTCTTGCGGCAGCTTGTCGTAGTTACCATTTTCTTCAGTGGCTGACGGATCCACAATTTTCCGTGGTCCCTTTGCACTTGCCGTCGTCTCTACACCACAAAACACAGCTGTCGGGCACTTTTCCCATGACAGGCTCTCACCTTTGATTTGATCCACTTCAGTGATAAAGACTTAGTAGTGTCCTCATTAAATAGGCAATCGCCCGTCCTCCTTTCATTAAAAAATATCCTGTCACTCTTTTTGCTTACCCAGAGCACGAATATTTCGCTTTAACGTTTGGCATAATTAAGTGCAAAAAAGGCTTACCCCATACATGTACGCTTGTTGCCTCCTTCACAGCAATATCCAAGTTCCAAAATTTTGCATGTACTTGCACTTTCATGTGGACTTCAACGTAATTACTCTCGCACATTTCGCCTACAATAGACATGTATTCGGGCGATTCGCTACTGTGAAAGTATATTTGCATTATTTCGTCAATGCTGATTTGTATTCACATTCTATAACCTTATTTGCTACAACACCAACTCGCTCAGCATAGGACAAATTGGAAATTTTGGGAGATGGTTTCGTGCTCCAGCCTACTTAAAATATGATGATGATTACGTTAATGATCACGACGATGACTTATTTGGCCTACATTGCAATACATGTCAAAAAGCGCCCAATCCAGAGAAGCTCGCTGCCAGTACAAAACTCAGCTCCGCGCGGCGCACACTGTCAGAACCTTACAACGAGCACTGTCCGACAACCAGCACGATAATACCTGCTGAGCTCGTTCATGTTCACGGAGAATTTCACTGAACTATTCGCGCAGCAGTTTGCAACCCGTTTTCCCAAGATAATTCGGGCGAATATAGGGAAACCGAGATAAATGACGCCCCGATGCAAACGGCTAACCTATAGTCGGCGTGAGAGAAACAGCTGTCTGCGTACGCGAGGACGCGGGCACTGAGTGTGCCAGCACATTCCATTAAGACATAGTGTACACCTGTGCCATGAAATGGTGACTCTTCCCACGTAACAGGCACACCTATAACCGACAGATACAAATAGTTTCTTTAAAATGTTCCACACAACAAGATGTTGTGAGTATGCCCCAAGAGACAGGCCGAGGTCAGGATACCAGGAGTGCACTTCCAGGAGAAGATCCTTCCAGATTGATGCATTCAGGCAGTCGTGAACAGAAGACTCACTGCTCTGCTTTAATGAAGGAAGTGGCGATGTAGACGAGGCCAAAGAGCGACCAAACATGAGATGAGGAAACTACATGTCGGCGTCTGCTCAATGGACTTTTAAGGTTGACCACGGGGATAAACGTTGAGACTTATCTCAACATTTATCCAGATTGCAATGCATGTACTTGTATGTTCAACGATGGTCGATAGTCGGTTTTTGTATTTTAATGCAACCTTTGTCCCCGTATCTCTCTCGGAACTAGAGACAGTTCTGCACGTCTCTGCACCTGGCAACCTCGAGAATATATGCTTGTTTTGTGTTGAGAGCTCTTGGTTCTTAGCGAGCACTTCTATAAGACTGGCTTCTACTGGTGCATTAAGAGCTGAAAATGGGCGACAGATATGCAGATTTTTGGAATGTGTTAGTGGCTTTTCTGCCGTCAATTTGTGACAGAGGAAGCCGGACCGCTAGCGACGAGTAAGGGGCGATAATTGCTTTAGCATTGCAGTTCACATCATAACAATGAAAGTGCTCGTGACAATGCGGAGAGGGCCGCTCGAGGGGGCAGCGCGAGAGCTGGTTCTAAGTCAACGCAAAGCAGTGGCAACTGGCCAGGAAAGCTCGCACAGAGAGATGAGTGGGGCCGGTGTCGTCGTGTGTTCTGCCGCCAGGCTGTACGTGGTGTGCGAACGGTTCTTCATGTCATCCTGCCGCTGTGGCACGTGGCTGTAGCGACGGACAGCCAGGCGCTTTAGCGCGTCATCCCCGAGATCACAGACATCGATGACTGCAAAAAAAAAAAGCGTGAGTGGTATGCGCCGCGCAAGTCCAGGCAGCACGCCTGTTGCCGCGTAGTTAAAGGGAGTGTCCGGTGATATCGTAAGCATTACGAACTGCCAGGCGTATCATGTACTTGTACGTTTGGGGAACACAAGGGCGATTTTTTATCGAACTGCAGCTTTCGGCAGATTTATTCAGCTGATTATTTGTTTGCGTAATAAACTCCAACGGAGCGCCCGATGAGCGACGGCCATTGCAGCCTGACGTCACACGGAACCGTGCAGGGGACTCGCGAAACTGTGTGTCCTGCACTTGGTTGCACAGTTCGCTCGGCGCTGCTGATTGCTCGCGCCTATGCCTTGTTGATTAAACAAATGTTAATAAACGTCCCTTAATTACTATCATTATTTCAACAGCTGCGAATTACGCGTGTGGTTATTGCGCTTCGAGATTAATGCATATTACCTCCGGTGCGCTGTTCTGACAGCGCTTTGCTTTTGGCGTTTCATGATTTTTTTCCTCAATGCACGTTTGTATCGTTCGAGGACGTATGTATTAACAAAACAGAGCTGTGATGGTTATCTGGGGCCGTCAAGTAGGGACAGCACTGGTTCCGACAATGAAGAGTATGAATCTCCGCTTGCGTTAAACCAGCCAGCAAGCCTGCAAGTCAAACCAAGCGACCAGAACGGGGAGCGTAAGCATTTCAACAAGAAAATGTGTGCAAATGACACCGACACGGTCGACTCAGATGAGCACGTTCTAGAACTCAGGGCTACGCGTGGACCCCGTTATCACCTTCCTGTTAATCGCGCCCTTGCATTGGTTGTTTCTGGCGAGCGCAGTTATCACTTTCTGTTATGTCCAACGCAAGCCGCGTTTATCTTGTATGTCACTTCGGGAACCGTGTCGACCATTCCTGAAACTTTCCATGCTGACGCGCACACTTTAGCAACTGTGATTCCAGAGATAATGCGAGAACGCGTTCAGCTGTTTGTGTAAAAGCTGACGCACCGCGCCGCTTGCCAGTCTTGTTGACCGACGGCTGTCAACGATGCTACTGCTGCGCATTGTCATTGGCTTTGTTTTGCTGGGCACAAGTTCGCCCAATAAACAGTTCCCCTGACATCGCTTGAGTCCTGCGTGCTTCGCCTCGAGTGCTGCGTTTGTCTCGACCACGTGAAATTTGGTGGAGGTGCTTCTCGGTCCATGTACCGTACGCCGCCGTCCAGCCGTGAGCCAAGCCCAAGCCGCCAAGTGGACGACTCCAACCTGGTCCTTCGAGCTAGCCGCAGACAAGGACTCCCGCCAGAATACATGCCGCTCCCCGACAAGGACAAGAAGACAAGGGCTGTAACGACACCAGCACCCACAATGAGGGAAGCAAGATCTCCGGCAACCGTGGTAGTACACCAGCCCAAAGAACCGCCTATCTTTACATAATCAAAAGAAGAGGCGTGCAGGACACGGACACAAGGAGAGCAGTGAACAACACGAACGCCGCGGATCTTTCGCGGATCCTCATACGAGGACCCGGAAAAGTGGCTGGACATCTATGACCGCGTCGCAGCCCTTAACAAGTGGGACCCCGAAGATCAGCTGCGCCATGTACATTTCTATTTGAAGGACGCCGCAAGGACTTGGCTCGAGAACCGCGAGTCAACGCTTCGAACCTGGACGACTTCCGCCCTGCTTTCCTGCCCACCTTTGCAAGCGTCATGCGGAAGGAGAGAGCCATATCACTGCATGAGACTCGTGTGCAGCTCGAAAACGAAAACGTCACGATCTGTACGGAGGAGATGACACGACTGTTCCGCCACGCCGACGCCGACATGTCCGAGGAGAAGAAGGTTCGCCTCCTCATGCGAGGAGTTAAGCAGGAGATTTTCGCCGGGATAATAAGGAACCTCCCGAAGACGGTACAAGAGTTCCTCTCCGAAGCGACGACCATCGAGAAGAGTCTTGAAATGCGCACCCGCCAATACGATCGACGCATGTCGTCAGACGTCGCAGAAGTCCGAGGACTCGGCCCCGACGACCTACGCGAGACTATCAGCGCTATAGTTCGTGAAGAACGGCGCCGGATGTTTCCGTCGTCTCAGCCGCATGTCGCCTCCCTCGAAGACATCGCGAGGAAGTACAGCGCTCACTGAGCTTTCCCGAACGACCGCAGCCTTAACCGGAGGCGATGACCTACGCCACTGCTGCACGCCGACCTGGCGCCGCTCCTCGCCCACGCCAGGACCCAACATTCCCGCAGTTTTGTCGCCAGCCACCGCCGCCGCCTCCGAAGCCATCCCGTTCACCAGTAATCCAGCACGCGCCGAGGAAAACTGACGTTTGGCGCACACCGAACCACCGCCCACTATGCTACCACTGTGGCGAAGTCGGGCACACCTACCGCTACTGCCAGTACCGTGAGATTGGACTGCGTGGCTTCGACGTGAACGCGCCGCGTCCGCGCCCAGGTGAACGATCTCACGACAGCGCCGACTACATCGCCAGATTGCAGTGGCAATGACGACGACCATTCCGTTCACCTTCGCCTGGCCGCTATGTCTCCCCGGGTCGCCGCCAGAACAAAGGCCGCACCCGGGGCCTGTGTACTGTCCGCGACATTCAATGTTCCTCTGCCACGACAACTGCGACATTCAATGTTCCTCTGCATTAGGCGTATTCCTAACCGCAGTCGGCTAACAATGGACCTCCCTTTTACGTACGCGGTGGCTGCCCAAGCTCAACACCCGTACTTTGGCGCGCGGAATCGAGAACTGAGTCCCTGCGGCCGTGTGTACTGGTCTCCGGTATCGACGTAATGCAATGGCAGCAGTCGTCGCTCTGATAGAGCCCATCCCACCAGTTAGTCTCTGCCGCCTGCACTCCCGGCTGACGTGGCAGTCGCCGGTACCGAGATAACCCTAGCAGCAGCCTCGGCCTCATCTCGAAGTGTTGACGTGGCGTCCCAGGGAATCGTTGGTAGCCGGCCTTGAAGGGCGACTGCGGCGAATGCATCCGGAACCGCCACAAGAGGCTGCAACACCTCCGAAGAGCCTCGCCCAAACGTCGTTGAGGTCAATGGCCATGCCATGGAGGGCCAGTGTAGCAGCTCGGGTACCGAATGCCCGCTGCTCCCGTCGGCCGATGCGACCTTCTTCGACGCAGCCACGCAGCAAATCACCAGCTAAGCCTTGTCCATCTTCGATCACGGCTCGGGTCGCGCGCTATGAGCCAACCATCGACCAATTAGCGGCATGGACGTGTCCACGGCACGTGCTTTCTGGCGCTTCTTTATTCTTTCGCGTGGCATCTTTTCGTCATGTGGCGCGCGCCTCCGTCCACTTTACTCATGTTAGGAAGTGTGACGAGTAAGGAGCAACTTCGCTCCCGAAGGGCATTTCACATCATAAAAAAGTGATCGTGACAATGTGGGGCAGGCCGCGCTAAGGGCTAGCACGAGAGCTGGTTCGAAGCCGGACCAAGGCAGTCGCATCTGGCCAGGTAAGCTGGCAACTAAGAGGTCCGCGCGGCTACTGGTCCGTCGTGGTAGCTACGATTTCGCATTCTGGGGAGCTCCTGGCTACGGCGAGCGCCTACGGTTCTGGCGTTAATGCGCTTGTGGCCGCACCCTGGTCCAGGTGTCTTGAGCGAGCGGCCAGCGGCTTGTTCGTCCGCTAACTACTGTTCCTGAGGACACGGCGGGAACCTTCAGACAAATGAGACGAATGGAGCCGGCGTCCTTTTGTTTTCGGCCACCCGCGCGTCTGGCTCAGTGGTTATCCTGCCGGCGTGCCATGTGCTTATAGCGAAGGACAACCAGGCGTCTTAGCGCGTCATCCCCGAGACCATAGACATTGTCGAATCCAACAAAAGTGTGAGTGGTATGTGGCGCGCAAATGCAGTCAGCGCGCCTGCTTCCGTAGAGTTAAGAAACCACATCGAGTACCATGCTGAAACTGAAAAGGCATCGGAGGATTGTCGCTACGTATTGTATTAAATGTTTTTCTATGTCTGCGATTCGTGCCCTGTTGTGTGAGTGCCTCTGCCCACGAACCATCCCACCACCTTTTGGCACTTTTGACATTCGGGATGCTGCGTTAAGATCCCTATCTAATTGCGCTAATATATACATTCCAAATCTATAAAACGGGGAAGGGATAACCGAATATAGTGCTTTAAAGTGTAGAAGATTATATAAATCTAGAAAAGCATTCCAGCGTCCGCGTGAAAGAGGGTCTGCATGATTCACTTTCAGTGTAGATATGACACATTACAACGAAAATTTTGACTTGCTAATAAATTGTCTATATTGTTCCAGCTACATCAACCTGACCAAAATTTTCTCCGAGGCTTCTGGACAGTCACCACCCATGACATTTATTCAGAGCGTGGCACCGGAAGACGAACATTTTCTCCAATACAAGTCCCTTCTTGACAGCAATAACATACCATACGAGATCATCACGGATGTCTTCAACACCTTTCAAACAAATATCGAGGAAAACTTCTTGGAATTTGCGTCCACATATGCATTCGGCAGCGTCTTCAACAATACAGTGTAAGTGAATTTATTTTATTGCGAAGCTAGAGCGGCATTATCACGGTGTAGGAGAGCTGCACCTGTATTTATGAAACGCAACTTCGTGGGCACCGCACGGCAAGGTCACGCACCTGCGCATATTCACATTTTTCCACTTCACGATTTCGCGCATTTGACATCTCAACCTAAATCCCCTGATCCAAAGCGCCATTACTGCGACTGCAAGTTTTACAGATTATACCTTGATTTTTGTAAAGTTCTGTCGCCGGGGCGGCAGGCACTGGCGGAAGTTATACCTCGTACGTCAGGTCGATCATTTGGGCACATGAACCAATTAGGTCTCAGGTTTTCGCAGAACCCTACGCGACAACTTGGTCAAGTGAGAAAACCAGTGATCCATGATCGAAGTGGGCATCTCGATTTTAGCAATGCTAACGCGTTTTATGGAGGGCCTGTTGCGGTACAGGATGGTAACGCGTAATTCGGCTTCCGGTTTCGAGTGCGCGGAATAGCATCCAAGGCGTAGCCGAATTTTCGGAAACAAGAAATTAAACTGTAAGCTGTGCCGCGGCACAAGACAAGGTAGGGAGGGTGAACACCCCGCAGTGCAGCGGGCTGAAGTGCTGCGAAGGCCACAAGGGCTCACTTCACATTGCCGCTGATCTTACACGTACCTAGGCGGTATCCCCGTAATCGCACCGTTCAGGTGGCCATAGATTTTGTTTATTTGAGTAGGGTAAAGCTTCCTCAAAGTGCTCAGGTTATCATGCAAGAGTCTGGCGAGGAAGCAACGACCGCGATCTCTTAGGTGTTGACGTAGGGCACCTTGATGTGGATTAACACCGATATAAGGAAAATCACAGGGTACGCGGCGTACCTCTGAAAAGAGCTAGCATGGTACTGATGCGAGCTGCGTAAAGCGCGAAAACAGCAATTCCTTCGATATCTTGGTGACAAATTGTGGGTCAAATCTGGGTAGGCTGAAGTAAACGGCGGAAAGCGAAGAGAGTATTATGCGGCGTTAAGTGCTCTCACAGATCGTCACAGATCTCACGGATCGTCAGACAGAACGGTCAAGGACTCACCAGAAGAGAGGTGCACGTTCTCGTTGACAGGAGTGAGTGCCGCTTAAGTCGCCAGTGGTGGCGCGGCGTCACTGTGCGCATGCACGTGGGGGTGCACGTCTTGCTGAAAGATAAGCACTGCGCCGGTACAGCTGCAATTGATGACGTACACGCAGTGTCGTTTGAAGCAACGAGCCGCCGCGTGGGTTGCAGCTCTTCAGTTAGCTGCGCGATCAAAATCTGTAACACTCATTTGACGGTGGCGATGTTGAGAAAGAAAGTATGCAGGGATCAGCGTCGTCATTGATAAAATCAAGTGTTGAAACTCTATGACACAGCAGGCAGTCGCCGTCCTGCAGCAGTCGCCGTGGTTTTTATATCCCAAAAAGGTTTTCCTGCCGGCATAGTGCCAGATGGCCAACTTTCCCCGAACAGGCATGCAAGAGACAGCATGCTGGCCCTAGCACCTAGTGTGTCCTACTGAACCACGCATGTTCATTACAAATCCATAAAAGAATATTTTTGGAGATTTGGTACAGCCAGTAGTAGATGTTCACATTTTTCCGAGTGACTTTCTACGGCCGCACAAGAGATGGCATGATGTACGTCCAGTTCATGAAGTGTCCCGGCTTGTTGATTCGGTGGAACACTACATGCCCACATGCAGTGACTGACACCTTTGGAGGCGATTGAGTTGAGGATGCGATTTAATCTTCGAAGGAGACTGAAGCTCCTGGACGAAAACTGGCAAAAATGACGAAGGTGTGTTGGAAAAGCTCTTTTCCTAAGGTATTCTATTCAGGTGCGCGAAATTGTGCTTGATTTCGTGGTGGAAGGAGGCGGCTAGGGCATTCTCAAGTGTTCTTATGGTATGGCGCAATTGACAATTCTGGAATGAGCCAAGGTGAACAACGGGATGTGCTTTTCGAGAGCAGTGCGTATGCCCAGGGAATGTGGCTATTGAGCTACAGGTCTAGAAAACAAATGAAGACATAGAAGGGAATTTCTTTCTGAAGAATAGGCCTGAAAATGTTGACTGGAATTAACTCACCGAATATTCAGTCTACCTATGCAGTGGTGGCTTTGGATCTTGCATTGACCACAACAATGAGCTGCTGGAAAAACCCTCAAAAGGGTTGCCTTCCTTATGGGTCTTTGCCATAAAAAATGGTAGGCAGCATGGCTTCCATGTGCTTGATTGAGGCTGCCAGCTTTGAAAGACATCCTTATTCCCAGCATTCATTTACAAGATTCTTGGCCTTTGCGGGGTATAAAACTTTGAACAATTTCAAATTAGTCCGGAAGGCCTGTTGAGCCAATTAATTGGTTCCTCTAGGTTGAGCCTAGATGGTGACAGGGTGAAGACGCCTTGTTTACCTGTCAGCAGCAACATGAGGTCTTTGTGGCTCAAGAACGAGACCACATTGAACTCCTTCACTCGACGGCACAAGCGCAACCTGAAGGCAGAGGGTCCATACATTCTAAAATAATGCTGTCGCTTTAGGGAGGTGAGGTCTTGGTGGCTTCTGTTCTGACGACGGCGTTGATGCAACATAGACCTTATAGACTAAGAACCTCTTCCAGATGTCCGGGATGGTTAATGCTCCGCAGCTTTTCACAGACACACTGTGTTTGGCAGAAAGTGTCCTGGACAGCATTTAAACATCGTATACTTGTGCAAGAACAATGAAACTGTTGTTGATTGGCAGTCAGTGCTCCTCCTCGTATTTCGTTTCTTTGCTCTGCGCGACGTTGTGCTGTTTTATCAAAAATAGGTTAAGAATTTCTTGAATAAGTTGTGCAAATAAGCGTCATCATAATTTTAGTAATCTGAAAGCGGATACGGATTCACTGAACTGGAAAAGCCCACTCTTCTGATGACCCAGCTCCTACTTGCAGTGCTTTTAATATTATTCTTTTTTAGTTAATGCCTGTGCAAATCGTCAATTCGCCTCATTCTAAAGTACCTCTGTTAAGAGTGAAGTGCATGAGTGTTGTGTCTAAGGATTTGACACGAGACAAAAATCAACAGGACGTACAGCGTGCCATAACCAAGAGTGTGCCAAGCATCAAATCATGACAGCAAACAAAAATAAGTACTCAGTACTGAGAACCATGGGGACAGAAGAAAATGACAAAAATGCAGAAGAGAGTGAGGCGGTTAAAAGTAAGGACAGTGGCCACGATCGGATGTGTCACTTTACCGGGCGCTTGAACCCGGTCTCACAAGGCCTCTGAATAGCCAACGATGAATTTTCTGGCTACTTGTGGTCCACGGTGAGCAGGTCTATTCCAAGACCATGGGTGTTTTTGAGGAGACTGTGGAACTGTGTGCTAATGCTCGCAAGTGTGAACCTAGTGAAGTCCGCACTTACAGGGAGGTCGAGTGAACCATTGAGCCTGTCCCCAAGCTATATAACTGCCACCGTCAGCAACAGGAGTGCCTGCCCTACCGCCAGCTTCTAGTACAAGGCTTCAACCCATCGTTACACGGAATTCGCTCCACGATCCAGTGACGCTTGCCTATTGTTCTTCGCTTGGCAGACCATGCACCCAAACTACTGATGAGCCCTCCACCGCTTTAGAGTACTTGGCAACTGTTTTTGTGGACATTGGCTCCCATGAACCACAGAAAACTGAATTCAGTTTCATTATAAAATATTTCCTCTTTTTAATGTGACATATCTTTATTTTTGGTAAGAGTGTCACATGCTCATTTTTCATGTGTTGATCGGCGCGTTTCTTTTTTTGCTTACGTGTTTGTGTGTGTGTTTGCGCACAGAAAATATAGAGCCGTCTTTGTGCTACTTAAAAACCTCGCTTCCTTTTGGAAGGAAAGGAAGCGAGGTATCTATTAAATGCCATCACAAGTTTATTCTGTAGCCGCCCCTCTGAACACATACAGCCGTAAACGAAGCAATTGTGCGAAATGAGCGAAAATGTCTTGTCGTCTACGTTTTATGAAATATTGACATCTGATACATGTATACGCCAGTAATGCACCGCAACTTACTATATGTGTCGTGGCTAAACGGTGCTCAAGCGGAAAGCACCCACCGTACGCCGGCGTTTAGGCGGCTAAATGCCGGTTGGTGTAATATAATATGAAGTAGTGTAGAGTTGAAGCTGTGGGCGAGGACGAACGGGCTCTACGTCGCTAAATAATCCATAAATCCATGGAACATGAGGTAGGTGCTGAGCTATCCTTTCTGTCGTAAATAGGTGGCATGGAAACATAAAGGAACGACAAGAACAAGGTCTGTCGTACATACCCCATTGCATGCAGAGGACAGATAGAGGACTCAGCATTTGAGGAGGAGGTGTTCAGATTTACCCTTATGCCCTTATTAGCGGGCACAATAATCGTACACTCGAAGAGTGACAATAAACGGATAAATACAGACGCGGACTTTTGCGAGAGCCGCCCTTATGCAGCCCGCCGAACGTCGTTCTCTTATTTAATACGGTAGTGTTTCATGCCCGGCGCCGGTCCACCACGAAATCTGTGAGGTACATCCGCAACGGAGGTAGGTGGAAGACACATTTAGGACGACGGAAGTACCACTCTGTAGGATTAGAACCTACGACCAGCCAGGCTGTAATGGTGGGAGCTGGAAGCACTACTGACCATACCACCGCCAGACTTCCAATATGGAGGAGAAAACGGGCCTGATATATTTAACGAAGAAAGCTGGGTAGTTGCTGCGTACTTGGATGAGGCATAATTAGAGCAAAAACACACAAATCAAAGACAGGAGACCGACATACAAGAGGGTGTGTATAAAATAAAACTTTTAGTTCATGTTTAGCGCTCGTGTTGTCTGTCTCCTGTCTGTGGTTCGTGTGTTTTAGCGCTAATTACGTCTCATCCCAATCTGATATATTTAATACACCAGGTTACAATTTGCATCCAAATGATGCCCGGTTAATGCAAAAGTAATGAGCAAGCAAAGTTTCTATTAAATTAACATTGTCTACCTTTCACTGTACTATTGGTTCCCAGTGGTGATACTGCCACCAAGGTATGATGGAACAAGTTGGTTAATAGTGGTGTTAATATGCGCGGTGACAGTTAGTGCTTCAGTAGCGTCGGCACCTCTATCGCCGTGCAAATTAGGCGTCCTGCCGGTGCGTTGCTTCAAACAAGACCGCTACATAATTTGTCTTGTGTGACGTACTTATGACAGCCACTTGTGAGAGCCACTTATGACAGCCACGTTTCTACTCGCTCTACTCTGGCAACGCAAACAGCCACCGAGTAACAAATGACGCGCCTTTTGCACAGCGATATGGCATTCACAAAACGATCCTCTGGCAAACAGTTCGGTTTCGTTTCCAAGGTTTCACCGTTCGCGGACGCTCCTGGTTCATGGCAGGTTTGCGCAGGGCGCTGGGGCTTTTAATGCTGTCTCCGGAGAAATGTAAGCGGTTCCGTCCAACTGTCCAGGATAAATGTGCAGTGTCGAGTGGCCGCTGATATGCACATGCAAGAGGTTCACTTTTCCAGAGTATCCAACCCTCGATTCTCCAGGTCGCCGCTTATGTGCGAAGACAGGCATAACATTCGAGTGATAGCGATTCCTATGACAGAGCGATCAACTACATTTTTCCTCTTTCGCCATTGTACCTGCCTCCGTGAAAAACACTTTCTGATGCGCACTCGCGACATTCCCCCGTTGGCAGACAAAGACCGCCAGGCGAATCAAGCGGCAGTGCGCAGATGATAAGGCTTCAGGCTGGCGAGGTTCGTCATTTCTCCTTTGGCCGGAAGTCATCCGCTACTTGTGGTCGTGCTACGTGGTAGTTAACCCCGCTGGCCTGCTCCAGGATGACTAATGGCCCGACATAATGAGCGGGAACTTTGTAGCAAAGCCACGTTTCCGCAAAGGCGTCCAGAACAACATAAGGTCCCCAGGATGGAAATAAACGTGTCGGTGGCGACCGTTGTAGCGAATTTTTGACCGGTCCTCAGAGGCCAAGGTGTGTACCCAAGCGAGACGCTGCGCTTCTTCAGCTCGACAGAGGATCTCATGAGAGTTCTCATGAGATAAATAAGGAAATACAGTGCCGAGTCTAGCGTGGCGGACGAACCTAGATAAAAAGAAAGGAGATCGAGTAACCCATTGTCTCGTGTCGTGCCGTATTGAAGCCACAGGTGACGAAGGGCAAGACAGCGTCCCAGTTCCTGTGCGCTGAATCGACGTACATGGAGATCCTGTTCGCTAGCGTTTGTTCGTGCGCTCGACAAGACCATTAGTTTGCAGGTGGTGGGACGTGGAACGGCGCAATATCGAGGAGCACAGACGACGGGTCTTTTCGACTGCACGCGCAATAAATTGTCGCCCTCGGTCGCTGATGACGACTCGAGAAGGTCGATGTCGCAGTATGATGTAAGACAGAAAAGCATGGCAACTTGTGATGCTGCGCCCAGTGGCAGCGCTATCTCCTCACAATAACGGCCCATGTGGTCTAAACAGACGACAACCCAATGGTTGCCCTTTGAAGAACGCGGAAAAGGGCCAAGAAGGGCTATTCCAACTTGTTCGAAGGGTGCAGTGGACGGTGGAGCAGGGTCAAGACGGCCAAGCGGCGCGTTCAGAGGTCGCCCGAGGTGATTACGTTGGATGCAACTGCCGACGTTAACACAGAAACGTGGAATTCACCACTCTGATATAGCCGCGCTATATGTGCTGGTCCGATGAGCTATTAGAATTCTATCTGGGTGAAATGAACTCTAGTTGCGTCAATTCTTCACTGTATAGACTCATCCTTCGCTTTATTAGCCTGCACGAAAATATTTACTCCAGGAAATCGCATAGTATGCTCATTCCTCTTTATCGAATGCAAAGTTCATCCTGAGCTCAAGTGTGAAGCGCTGTTTGCAGTCCAGGCCACCGGCCCAGCGCACAGTGCGCCACACGACGGGCTGAACCCGTGCAATGTTTTGCGGTGGATGCTGTCGGCGGTGTACGCTCTGCTTCTGCTCGCTTGGACAGCGTGCAGCGCCATTCCCATTTGGCTCAGCAAGCTTTCAGCGTTAGTGAGGTCGCACCAGTGACATTACAGAGGCCAGTGTGAATGCAGTGCCGCCCAGTACCTGTCAGCGTGTCTCTGCTGGTTTACAGCAGCGTTTCTAGCGTCAACCGGTGCTAAAATTACACTCGTGGACACTGTTTTTATTAGGTATGTGGCCAATGACATCACCTGAATTTCCAGGACAGTTGAGGAAGGTAGGAGCGCCGCGAGCCCCGCTCTTAGTGCAGCCCTGCAGCACCAGTGCAACCTGTTTATATTTTGGTGCCGTTTCTTTCACACCTACGCCAGTTTTTCGGACATCTTGTGCGCTGGCTTTAAAGATGAGGGGCCGGATTCACAAAGCTTTCTCTTACGGACGATATTCTTAGCTACGAAATCTCTTAGCGACAAGGCATGCGATAGGAATGGTGCGAATTTAACATATTCGACACTATTGAAGGCAAGGAGGCAACGTGAAAGCAGACGGAACGACAACAAAAGAAAGATATGTGGTCACATGTTAGCCTCACAGCACTCAAAGCGTCTGGTGTCGAGTTTATGTTATAATCGCGAATCGATCCTCGCTGCACCTCATCTTCCTGTTGCGGGCGTCTGCTACAGTGCCTATTCACATCGCGCTGCAGTAGACGCCCGCGTGGTCAGCGTGAACCCGTGCGCTAGAGCTTTATCAACGACGATAGCGGAAAGAAGAAAAAAAAAGAATGACGCCCTTGGTGGCACCGGCAGGTGCCGCCGAATAACAGGACCGGAATCATGAAGCCGCAATTAAGCTAAAATATTAAAGGTGGGCACATGTCCCTGAAGGTTCGCTCCTTTGAGTGCCATTTCCGATGCATTTTGATGAATATGCACTGCCTCGCAATTGATTCGGGTCGTTCGTACGCAGTACACTTATTTGCATGATAATGTCTTGTAGCTCGACGTAAATTGTTGTTTCGCTAAGAAATCTTAGAACAAACATCGATGCAGCTTTTGAGGCCATATAAAGGCTGTTCGGCTTGATAAACAAGTTCCAAAAATGCATCCTCCTCGTGGTGTGTCAAATTGGAGCCATGGATGGATTTCAATAAATCCGACATACCGAAAGATACATATGCTTATAAATAGGCCCCCTTTGAATAAATTAGTCATCAGATTTTTGAATACTACTGCTATTCTCATGACACACTGAGAAAATTCGGTAATTTAGGTAGCGTTTTTATCTTTAATACGTTAGTAAGTGCTGCTTTTGTAAATGACGGCGTATGCAGTTAAGAAGTAACAAAAAGGAGTCCAAAGCCCCGCCACGGTGGTCTAGTGGATACGGTATTCGGCTGCTGATCGTAGGGTCACGGGATCGGATCCCGGCCGCGGCAGCTGCATTTCGATGGAGGCGAAATGTTGAGAGCCGTGTGCGGTGCGATGTCAGAGCACGTTAAAGAACCCCAGGTGGTCAAAATTTCCGGAGACCTCCACTACGGCGTCTATCATAATCCTTGAGTGGTTTTCGGAGGTTAAGCCCCAGAAATCATCAAAAGTGAGATGTCACCCCCCATTTTTTTTTATTTCTTGCTTTCTGTGCGCACGCGCAGAAAGAGCCTTCCATAGCTTCCGTTCGTTACACAAGTTATTTTACTTCTTTTTTATTACGTTATGCCGGACATTGAGTGCTAAGCGCCTTAAGAGGGAGAGAGCGTTTATCGCCAGCGACGTGAGTGCTTCATTGGCCGACTGCATTGTAAGCTCCTCAATAGCCGAAATGAGCTTCAGACGCCTCTGACATACCCGATTGCTGTTTAGCCATCGCCATCCCGAAAGCGCTGAAGCCGAATTTTTCCGCCACCGAAATCGTTGCGCTTTTGACAGTGTCACAAAATAAACCTTGGATGCTTCGTCGTACCTAAGTGATGCGACAACTGAGGTAAACTTTGTAGCATATAAGACTACAACTTCGCCATTGCTGGAATACGCATGTCCGATATGGAAACAACACACACGCGGAAACATTGCTAAATGTGAACGCGTTCAAAACAGGGCTTTATGATTTGTTTTTAACTCATTCCAACGAACGCAGTCGGTAACGGCGTTGAAAGCGCTGCGCTAGCATCGATTCCTAATGTGCAGCAAAGAATGAGCTTCAACAGCCTGAATGTTTTCTTTCCAGATATTGTATGAGAAATATGAAACCGAAATAGCCAAAGCTTTAATTATTGACACATCACTTTCGCGCAGTGGCCCCAGACATTACGTACAGCCTTTGAGACACAACACACATTCTTTTAAAAACTTGTTTATTGTGTAGGCTATTGATGCGTGCAGCAGGTTGCCGAACGATGTTGCAACGTTCAATGAGGTTAAAATACTTTAAAGGGCTTTGCTGAGCGATTTTACCGATTGTACTTAATGTCGTTTAATAGTGTCGGAATAGCAATTTATATATTCGAAAGCATCGTCTTGTTGAGTGTTCTGCTGAGCAAGTTGATATGTGTGTCGTAAAATAGCACCTCGTGCACTTATAAAATTACGTTTCTTTCTGAATTTTTATGGTTTTTTAAGTTCTGTGAAAGAAACTACAATCGCTTTGCATTTTTATTAACAGCTGCATTTGTGCCTAATATGGAAACTCCTGTTTTGGCCTGTACGCCATAGATATCCATAAATAAAAAAAATAAAAAAAATAAAAAATGCACAACAGAACGTATCGGTGTGTTATTTCAGGTTCCGCACATTAGCCGCTAAGGCAAGCAAAGTGACAGTGTGGAAGGGCACAAAGGCAAAGCGTAGTGTACTCGACAATTATGTTACCTGTTTCACTGCTTCCACATGGTCTCTGCCTCTTCAAAAGGCTTCGAAGTGTCAACGCAGCACCTACGCACACGCCTAGGTCGTTTCTTTGTAAACACGGAGTTATCCTTGAAGTAACGCGTCCAAACACAGTCGATGCGAAACGGCGTATGCCGCAAAAACAAACGACCACAAAGCAAGGCAAACGAACTGACCGGTCTTCAAACACACAATGCAGGCTTCCCAAATGTGAGTCCACGGCGGCACACTGACCGCGGTTCATTTTTCACGAGCACAAAGGCAGAGGCTTCAACAGTGTTCACTGCTCAAATAGAGACACTGGCTATGGTTTTCACAAAACTTTCACGCACCGAAAAAGCGACGGCATTAACAACACGTCCCATGGAATCTTAAAGGAGCTCAAGCAAGAAACGTTACCACGAAACAACACCCACATACTATGTTTACGTCGCCATGATGTTCTTTTCGCCTTAAGAGAGCTCTTAAAAAATACTTCCGCGTTCTTTACGGTGATATGAAAAATGCTCTTATTTGCGAGGGGGATAATGTGACGACCACCACAGAAGTGCGCGGTGAAAGAAGTGAGTGACATCATTTTAGTGACGTCATAAAATGGCCTGCTGTAGAGAGTTACCTCGTTCTAACCGATCACCACCTTGGCCTCTCGCTCAAACCGTCGTCTGCTGTCGTCGTCTGCTACGATATTTATGATGCCTGGCGTAGGCTTGGATGTTATGCACGGCATATCACTACGCGATAACTTCGGTTAGGTTAACATTCCAGCCACAATACGCACCTCAAGGGACGAAGCGGCCTTTTGCTGAGACTCCGACGTCCAATTAAAAAGAAACTAATTGTCAAATGCGCGAGTGCAGTCGAGGTGATATTGCACTGCATTAGCACAGGCTTTCGCGTGCATTTTAGGCGCTTGCATTCTGTCCTCAGTATTTGCCATAGCAAACCTTTTCATTTTCTTTTACGGACAGTGGATGTCTATTAAACTCAATTTATTTCTTAGTTTATGCGCACAATCACACACATCTTGTACGTACGGATATGCCGAAGCAATATGTTTTCAGTAAATCAGCCTATAATGCACAGCGGAAGCTGCATTTGGGTGAGCGTTCCTATTGGGAAATAATAAAGACCACTGCAACTAGAGAAGCTGTAAACGACATAAGGAGTTCGTGAATGGCTGACTGGAGCCTACTGTTCAACTTCCATTCCAATAGTGTGCGACGTAATTTTGTCCGTTCCGTTATGGTGGTACATGTGCGACCAATGCTGCAACGGTAACACAGCTTGTACACCTTATTGGGAGACGCAACAAAAACAAGGTAAAAAATATTGACCATACACCGCACCGATTTTGGCATCAAGCACCATTCACGCAACTCTTCATTTTTCATCCAATCGCAAGCGTTTGCATGCGTAAGTTATTTTGCTGCAAATACCCAATAGGCACCTCTAATAACTCCAACAACAAGCTTACTGGACAAGTGCTAGTGGCAAGATTGTCCAATGCGTAAAAGAGAATTGCAAGAGCAACCTCATGGCTGTGAGCCTTGTACATACGCGAAAATCATCAGCCAGCTTACATGGCCATAATTTCTTTTTTTAGTATCACCTACGGCACCCAAATACCCGGTGCGATTGCCCGTTCCAACGCCACCATGTTGCTCGTAAGAGTGCTCCGGACCACTCTTAGGATTTCTGCTTAGCTACGCTGTTTTTGCAACCATTTTCGCTTCGTGAATCCACTTACGAGCCTTTTTCGCCTACGTCGCAAATGCATCACTCTCGCTGATATATTAGTCGGCGACCCCAGCGCTCGCTATAGCGGCGGCCGATATGAGAAGCACGTCCTCTTACGACGTTTTCTTCGCTTCGTGAATCCACTTACGCAGAAAAATTTCTCTTACGCGAAAATTTTCTCGTAAGTGAGTTTTGTGAATCCGGCCCGAGATTTCTAGCTAGGTATGTCGTCCTTCTGCGCCTCGTAATGAAGCCAATAGTGCCCTAATAGCAGCATGCATTTATCATTGTTGGCTTACCTCAAGAAAAAATCACACCATCTCCCTCTAAAGAGAACCGTGAGGCGATGCCAAGCAGCACGGGGTACGCGCACCGCGTTTGCATCGGTGGTGGTGGTAGTGATTATGGTAAGGAAAAGACGCTTATTTCTGCAGCCCAAACTGGGAGCACGGCGCAGCGTCTTGGGGAGGGGATGATGGGAAATAAAGAGGACAGAAATGTAATGAGAGATGTCAGGGTTCGCTCAGCGCTGCAGAAGTAAGCCGGAGGAAAGGGGAGGCGCGGGAGGGCAACCCGGGCTCGGCGGTAGGCTGCGATGCCCGTCTCATATCTATGAAGTCCACCAGAGTCTGCAGGGCTGGTAGATGGGGGCGAGTCGGGAACAGCAAGTGGTGGAGTGTGGTGGCTGGAAGTCCCTGCCTCCGGTAGGCTGTGATGACCCTCGAACGTTCCTGTGCAAGTCCGGGACAGGCACAGAGGAGGTGTTCGAGAGTCTCAGGTTCCCTGCACCGGTTTGACACTAGCAGACGCCACCTGCGTCAGCGTTCTCTGTCGCGGGCGAGGGTGCGTTCTCCTTCCTTGCGCGCTGGTAAAGCGTTCATCGAAGATTGGTTGATGATCATTGCGGTTCGGTTTAGGAAAGGACGCTAATTTCTGCAGCCCATGTAAGGAGCATGGCTAAGTGTCCGGGGGGGGGGGGGGAAGGGACTGGAAGAGACAGGAAGGAGGGAAAACCCGTAGTTGAGGGCTCCGGAAATTTTGACGACCTGGGATTCTTTAACGTGGACTGACAACGCAAACTGCACGGGCCTCAGGCATTTTTACCTCCATCGAAAATGCGACCGCCGCGGCCGGGATCGAACCCGCGTTGTTTGGGTGGCAGCCGATTACCTTAAACACTACACCACCGCGGCGGACCGTTCATCGAAGAAAAATCGTTTCCATAGTCAACGAGCGCCGTTCGGAGAGGAGAGCAGGAATGCCGAGAGGAGAGGAGATGAGACAATGAGAGCAGGGGGAGGAGGATGCGCATGCGCAGTGCGGGTGTGGGCGCCACACGGCGGATAGATGAGGGAGGGAGTGACACAGCCCCGACCATAAGCTGCTTCGCATCTAAAACGCCCGATGACTGGTATTATTCAACGGTTCACTGCACATGTACGTCGTAAAGGACGTGTTCCTTTGCTTCCTCTCCAAGACCAAGAGCACTAACTGATTACGTAATTTCAGTATGTTTTCAGTATTCGTTTTCAGTAATTAAGTAAGAGTTCTGAAATATCCGCTTGGTGTGCTCTGATTTTAAAGCAGAGTAATGCGACAAAATCACTAGCTGCGCAAGGCAGATGTTGGAGACTTCTCTTTGCGTATGTTTTCCTTGTGCTTTGCGTGCTTTTCTAGTGCTCTAGCTACGTAACTGCTGCTAGAATGTAACAGAATAGTGACGTTGTCTTTAGTAGTGTTCTTTCGGCTTACAAAAAAACGCAATTATTCAAGCCACGAAGTTTTAATTTGATTTCTTTTATTGGTGATATTCCGGCGTTTTATTGTTGCTTCCCTGTGTCTTATAAGGCAGAGTGTGCCTTTACCGTTTTACCAGTGAAGTTTGTGAGCCGCGCTCTCGCGCGAGTGGTCTCATGCATTGAAGTGATATGTCGTTCCTTTCCTTTGCCCAGAATTGAAAAATGGACTAACATATTCAGCCCATTAGCGTATTTCATCCAGAAAAACCTAATCGACACAGTCCTACTCCGTCAACAAACTGGTAAACCCAACGCACTTTTCAACGCGGGAATCTCATTCTTCAAGTTGGCTAAACACGAAGCACGGGTAGGTATATCGGAGCGGTACTACCAAACATGAATATGTTTTTTTTCCTCGTTGATGCATTTCACCGCTTGGAAGCGCTGACAAGGCTCGGTCAGGGATGTTCTTGTACAGTCCAACGAGTAGCAATTCGGCTACCGCCATAGCTGCCTGCTTTAGGTGGCCCTCTTGGTGCACTTTCAGTTAATGGTTATAGAAAATAGGGCGGTAGGCTAACACTTGCAAGCAGGGGTACAAATGACGATGGCAACATAAGCGCTGACTGAGAATTGTAGGCAAGCATTGGAAGATTGTAGAAACAATAAGTAACCTCAACAGTGTTCACTCTAGAACAAGTGCGTGTGATGTGGAATGACAGTTCCTGATGAGAAAGTGAGAACACCGCGGCACTTGTCACAGATGAAGCTCCCGTTATCATAAGAAAATTTGTAATATCGTTTAGTTAAGTAGGGCGGCAAACAGCGACAAGCGGACGCCGCATATTAGCATCGACCCTGAGTAAATATACACAAAGGACAACAGTACATATTGAAAAAGGACTGCGCCGCGGTTTACCATTACCGCGAATCTTGTTTATATATATTTGATAGGCGTGGAAGGAAAGCTTGGGACAGGCAACAAAAGGCATCACCTTTCGCACGAACTCTACGGTGTGCTTGATGAGGAAGTAGTTCCGAGAATAGCATTGCTATGTCGGTGGAAGAGCAGACTAAGATTAAATTCCTCGCGAATATATGTGGCGAGTAGGGTGAAGCACATGAATTTCTGCATTGCAATCGGAAAGTAGTAGTTTTTAAGGTTACCAATATTGCCACAGACTAGCCAGTTACAATTTAAGGAAATGGAATACGAACAGTACGCCGTGTGCTGTGCAATGTGGTTGCACGTTTTTTTTTCTAAGAAAACCACAGGTGATTGAAATTACTGGAGGCCTCCACTTCTTCATTAGAGCTGATTTTCGGACTTTAAACCCCACACATCAATCAATCAATCAAAAGTACGGCAGTACAGTTACCCCAAAGACGACAGAAAGAGGCACGTAAAAGAAGAAGAGAAAATAATAGAGAAGGGAAAGACAGAAGGAGCCACAACGAAGCTTAAAGCATAAGCTTGAAGCATGTGGGCGACAGATGATGTTTCAGAGCTAACGTTTGCTCACTCGGGGCTGCACGCAGCACCTGAAGTGCAGCGCACACTGCAGATCAATCGCAACAGAGCTGGGATATTCGCACTGGGAATTTCTCCACCTCACGTACCGGGTCACTTGGGATGAGCATCTTTCAAAGCGCGTGAACCCCAGAGAAAAATACGTTTCAAAAGACGGCTGAGAAATATGTCTCAAAAAGGCTGCTAGCTAGAATAGCCGAATAGAATTATAGACAAAAATATCGAGACAAAGTGGTGGAAATGACGAGGATATTGATAATAAGTTGTTTCAAAGAGGTTAGCCATAGTACAAAATGGTGAGAGCATGTGATGGGGGACACATAAACAGCAAGATATATAATAAATGGAGAAGAAGCGGCATACAAATATGTATCGGGCAGGAGAAACGAAAATAACGGAGAAATTTTTTGAAGGACCAAGTGTTTTTTGTTGCTCTTGAAAAGGCATTTCCGGTGATTTTTTCAATATCCGCTCATCTTAATGAAATTTTCGTTATGTGATTCCCTTAGTGCTGTAATGCGATGTACCAAACCAGCGGTTGCAAGTGATTTAGTTTGCCTGGAAATGAATTTTAAAATTTTTTAGCGGACTCCCGTGCGGGCTACCCTGTGTTTTTGACGTCATTACCTACAACGCTGCCCACCGAGCCTGTGGCTCTTCAGTTGCAGAACGGCGATACTTCAGCGCTCAAATTGTCCCTGTAAAGTTCACAAAAGGTGGTATGGCTCATTACAGCATAGAATGGCCTCGCCACAGTCATTTTTATGGCACCAGCTCCATATTCCTGATGGCGGGAATGTTGTGACGTCATCGCATACTGCTGCTTGAAGAGTCTGTCAGTTTCGGTTGGAACATGCATTTTAGTCGGTTATTTAAAATTATTCCTGTGTTTCTGAGCCAATTGAATAATCCTGGCTGCTACAGGACTTACAGTACCATTCCAAAACATCCATATCAGAACATGGGGAAAAGACTGCCCAATTTGCCCTTTAAGGACAGATCAGGGTGCTTGAGAATGCGTAAGCACCGAAAGAATTTTCCTTACTATGGCGACACGGGTTTGGTTTGGTTTGGAAAAATGTTATTGATAAAAGTAGCATCGTGCGCCCACCGGACAGTCCAAAGTTGCGAATGTATGCCCGCACTCCTCAGCGCAGACCTCCACTTGCTCGCCGATGCTGTATCAGTACCATGTACCGAGGGGCACTCCCAGAGCATGTAGTTTAAAGTGGCTAAACCGCCGCATTTCGTGCATGATTTAGTTAAGTAAACATCAGGATAAAGCTTGAGGAGAAAGGCAGAGTTAGGATAAGTTTCCGTTTGAAGCAATCTCAATGTCAGCGCCTGCGCCTTGTTTAGCTTGCTATCTGGTGGAGGAAAAACTCTCCTATCCACCGCGAAATGTCGAGCAATTTCATTATAAGCATTTGGTTAATCCCTATTTACCAATCCTCTACGTTCGCTCAGAGGTCCTCCATGGTCGAGAAGAGCTAACCCTCGTGCCCTGGAATTGGCCAACTCATTGAGATTGATAATGCCTTCTTCTATGGATCCCATATGAGCAGGGAACCATGTTAGGGTATGAATTTTAAGTGACTTCTCACCGAGTGTAGCTTTGGCCTCATTGCACACAGTGCCAATACTGAAAGCTCGAACCGCTGCCCTAGAATTACTATATTTTCATCATTGTGATCTAAGAGAACCATGGCGACTCGGATGAAAGGACAAAACCCATAGGTCATATTCTAGTTCGACGCCGTTGTTCGGAAAGTGTCGACCATTGGGATTGGAAGGAGTAAGTACGCCTGAGATACTATTTTTCAGATACTGCAGAAAACGCATCAAATCCGCATATTTTCTGCGAATCGCCCCCATATAATATTTAGTATACTGTGGCGACATGCTCTGCTCATGTAGTAAAACTCGTTGATGGCCTCCTATGTTACACGTAGTCAAGATTTCTGGGAGGAAAAACACACAAACACAAGAGAGCAAACGATGACAACTGTACTCCCAGCGGCACACGGCCATGTCTGAGTTTGAAGACCGTCACTATAGCTCGGGACATGCAATGGACGATGAGGAAACTCAGCATGTCCTTCTTAGCAGCAGGAGAAGCACATGAAGTAAAAAAGCTGGCCAGATGTGGACGAAATCAAATCTAGTAAAACTCGTTGTTGGCCTACTGAGTAACACATAGGACTGAATGGAAGTGTGAAAACACAAACACAAGAGATACCTCGCTTGTCCTTGTTCGCTCTCTTGTGCATGTGGTGTGTTTTTGCGCTTACATTCTGTCATAACTATGTGTATGCTTGCACGCAGACTACGTATCTTACCATCCAGCCAAGCATAGCACAGCGATACGCGGTACTGCGTGTCCGATAAAACACAGCGCTACTGATGGTTAGCGTCCCCGATGGTGGCTAAAAAAGAGGCTGCCCAGCTTGGAAGGTGTTCTTTCTTTTCACTACCCAGATGGACGTTGAGCCGGTATGATCGTCCGCTGTCAATACTAATTGAATACACAGTTGTTACATCCTGTCAGGACGCTGACGTTCGTCCTTCAGCAGACGCAATATCCCCCACAGTGAGTTGCTCAATTTGGGATCCCCGCTTGATCAGTGCAGCAAAGTCAGGCCTGGGCCCATAAAAAATTTACCACTTCAGTTTACCAAGGTTAAATGATTGCTTTAATTCGCATACAAGCCATAAAGCACTACCTCTCGGCATCAGAATCACCGCACGCTGACCTTTAGCAGATCATTTTTAAAGAGGTGGGTGTAATTCATCAGCTATCAGCTACCCTAAAAAGTTCACCACCCATTCAATCCATACAATGAGCCACAGAAGCTGAAATGTACGTCCTTTATGTTTATCACCGGGCTAACGCCGGTGCTTCAATACAATATTTCTCACTTACTCTTATGAACATTTTAAAGCATTTTAAAGGCTTCCCCCGTCCTCCTAACCTCACTGAGCCCTATAACGTCCCATTTATTGCCCGCTAGTTCTTCAAACAGTACCTCTAGACTCCCCTCGCTAGATAAAGTTCTTGCGTTAAACTTTGCCAGAGTCAGGTTCCAATGGCGGCCTGTCCGCATCCAGAGATTCTTAGCACCCTCTGCTACGTCACATGTCTGAACGCCACCCCGTTCAGTTACTAACGTATATATTTTCTATACGAGTCCGTGATACAGAGGGTCAAAGGTGCACGCGAATGTATTTGTAAGATGATATGGGTTTTACATAAAGGATATTAAGGGTATAGTTAAAGAGTTGAAATGCTTTCTTGCGAGTGAAGATCTTTATTTCCACTTATTGTTTTGAGGGCTACAGCTGCTCAAAGCCGCTGTGAGCTCCCATGCCGCTCTTCGTCTATCAAATTTCAAGTGTCTTAGAGCGTTATGGTGAATGAATGCATATGTGCATGCTTCATTCCCTTCATTGAGCAGTCTTATAAACCATAATTAGAACTGCCGCAGGCGAGCGAGATGTGTTCCTTTTGAGAAATAAGCCTCAACTTATTTCCTCTGACCAGTTTCGAAAAGAAAACGGAAGTTGGAGGACGTTTTAGATTCTCCTATAAGAGTAAGCGCTATAGCGACATTCTTCCTTGCTTGTTTCACCTCCTCGTAGCAATAATAGTAGTCCTTCGGATTTGACGTCCCAAAACTACAATACAGTCAGAGACACCTCAGTGGAAGGTTCCTCAAACTGAGAGCAGAGACACGTTTTCTCCTACATTCAAATAAATGGGGGGGGGGGGGGGGCGCTCCTGTTTGTAGGTTTGCTTAAGCGGTAGGTTTAGATTATTTGATGCGCTTAACTTATGTTAACCCGCCTGTCTGACGGCGGAGGCCTTCCGTGGCTCGAGGTTATTTGCACCGTGGACACCGACGCCATCACGCGACTTTCTGCGACGCGTGCTCATTAGAGCTATCGCCTGAAAACCCGAACGATATGATAAATAAAGAAACCTGGACTGACCCACTAACTGATAAGTATCGAGAGCGCTACAAAGTTAGTCGTGTGGAAACTATGGAGCTCACATCAGCGGGTCCATGAATAACCACGAGACTCGCGTACAAAATGCCAAAACGCTCTACTCATGCTTTCCGATGAGAACGTTGAATTGGTTTCTATTAAATGTCTTTGCAGGTAGACGCAGATGACATCCCTTTCGTTCGTGAAATATTCGGTTTGACCATTTCCAACTGGTTTTATTTTGGCGTCGCATTACCTGCAGTTATAGGACTCATTGTATCAAGCTTCGTAGTCCTGCCTTCCACGGAAATTTGCAACGAAGCCCGCGAATTGCAGTTGATGACTGGTGTGCCCGGTCATCTTTATCTTGGGACACATTTCGTCGTCGATCTCCTTTTTTATCTGGCGCCAGTGGCAAC
Organism: Hyalomma asiaticum; assembly: GCA_013339685.2. Lineage (NCBI taxonomy): Eukaryota > Metazoa > Arthropoda > Arachnida > Ixodida > Ixodidae > Hyalomma > Hyalomma asiaticum. The sequence continues at coordinate 112,735,006 of CM023485.1, read as the reverse complement.
AATTTACACCATATTCGCCAGTGTCCACAACGTCACCTGGTCTGCGGAAGGTAAGTATCATGGAACGTCGCCTCGACTAATCTATAGCGCATTACCTTAATTGTAACCGCATTTAGAGCACGCGAATTAGGCGAGTGTTCCTCTGCATTTGGCTAGCATATTGAAGCGGAACATTTACGTTAATTTTATGTTAAGGGTTAAGAAAGAGAAATCGCAGTAGAATTCGTGAGCGGCAACTGTCTGGTAATCAGTACGCAGAAGCATAACAATTGACTTCGGTATTCATACATAGCTTGAATACGATCCTACTTTACTTTTAAGCAACTATTTCTTGGTCACCACGTCATAGCGCAACTCACGTAACGTAGATTTGACGAAAACATCTCACGCCTTGTAGAAGTACGTCATCAAACCACCGTCACCATGACGCGATTCACGCATGACGCGATTGAGAAATCTCTCAGTGTTTAAACCGGTTCTGCAAATTTTACACTTTGATTCAGCTGCGTCCATTTCGTGTGTGCGCTAGCCCCCCTAAGAGCAGTATAAGACGCCAACTGTCGAGTCAAGCAAGCCCACTGGGGGCACGTGCGCTTGTCGTCACCATACGACAACGGCGGTTCGATCACAGAAGCAGTTGACAGCGGTAATGCTCTGTATGGAATGTATGTGTGTGGGTGGGTTTATGTGTCGTAGGTTCGAGAATTATGATATACTTGCTGTTCTTATTTTGGTAGATATTTGTTAACAACGTCACGGGGTGGCCGATCGTGCCTTACTTTTCACTGCGGACGATAGCTATGGCAAGTAAGACGCAATGATTAGAACAGCCGATTCGCCCGACCAGTGCGTTCCAATGCGTAGCTAAGCCTTAGGCCCCGGCTGGCACCAGCTTCCATCATGTAAGACATGAGCGCACCGCGTCATCAGCGCTTGCTTTACATGTACAGTCTGTTTCACACTTAGGGGAAATCTCGGAGCGCGTGGCATCGCGATGCGGCCATGATGCGGCGAGCGCTGGAGTCGGCCAGCAGCGGCTGCTCGCGCAGGCGCAGACGCGCGATGCGTGCAGCTTTGAACCGCGTCGTCTGCTACGACAGCGCGTGCTGGCTGTATTGTCGGGAAGAGTGCTACTGTGTGCAGCATCGCGCTGATTTCATTGTTAACGTGAGAAGTCAGCCGATATTCTTCACTAAAAGTTGTGCGGCGCCTTACATTCGGGCCTGCGTTGGCAAGAAAGGAGCTCTGCAAACCCAATTTGACAACACACTTGCTGTGTGTTGCCGGAGGGCCGGGGTATTGAGCGGGTGCACGTATGCTTCGTCACCGCGTCTGCTACTATAATGCGCAGCGACAATAAACGCTAAAATGTGTGCACGTCGTGCTCGGTCTTTTCTTGACGGGAAATGAAAAGAAAGCATTCCACAGTAAAAATTATGAGGGTCGATCACGATTAGACAAATGGATCGGAATAAAGTAACGCTTTAGGAGACGAAATTGAAAGGGAAGCAGCTCCCCTCTACAACATTTCAGTGCATGAGACAGGCGCTCTCCGTTGGCGCGAAATGCACGCGTCGTACTTCCAACTTCACTTATTCATGTCGGGTCATGCCCCCAGCAGCGGCCTTGAGAGCGCTCATTCTTAACGGAAGGAAGCAAGGCGTAAAGGGACTGAGTGAGCAATGTGTCCCGTCGAAGCGTGGCCCACTCGTTGACGATGTTGGGCTTACTGGTGATTCGGCGGCCTTTAAACTGCGTGGAATAAGAAGGATAAAAACATATTTAAAAGACAAAATGCGACAGCACCGCATTCCTTCGTCCATTGGCGAGGCTAAAACCACCCGGCTATCTGTAGATACGGGATTCAAGGATGCTTTGAGTAAAACTGGCGCAGCGTTATTGTCGCTGCGCACTACGGTAGCAGACGCGGTGACGAAGCATACGTGCACCCGCTCAATACCCCGGCCCTCCGGCAACACACAGCAAGTGTGTTGTCAAATTGGGTTTGGAGAGCTCCCTTCTTGCCAACGCAGGCCCGAAAGTAAGGCGCCGCACAACTTTTAGTGAAGAATATCGGCTGACTTCTCACGTTAACAATGAAATCAGCGCGATGCTGCACACAGTAGCACTCTTCCCGACAATACAGCCAGCACGCGCTGTCGTAGCAGACGACGCGGTTCAAAGCTGCACGCATCGCGCGTCTGCGCCTGCGCGAGCAGCCACTGCTGGCCGACTCCAGCGCTCGCCGCATCATGGCCGCATCGCGATGCCACGCGCTCCGAGATTTCCCCTAAGTGTGAAACAGACTGTACCTCTGACAGTCACTGTCATGCGGCTCGTCCTTCCGCAGAGGCGAACGGCAGCGACGTATAGCAGGTTGAGCAATGATACTCCACCGCCAGCGTCTGCGGAGCCTGTTGGGGAGCCTCTTTCGCAGGATTTCACGCTCAATCATGCGAAAGCGATATATTGTTCAAATTTAACTAGATACCGCGATGCAAGACGTTAATCTTAAAGGCGCTAGAAGCGAGCAACCGCACAAGTTCCCACCATAGAGTTTCCTACTAAAATACTAGAGGGAAAACTGGCGCTAGTGTCTACGGGAGTTTCAAACAAGGCGGTTGAGCCAGCATGGGAATGATGGGTATGACATGGATTTGCCTAGTCTTCGTTCTTCTGGCTTCATATGGCTTTTGCACTTCAAATAAATAGGTCATTTACGACAAAATAGTGCACTAAAACGGAAGATTTAGGAATAACTATGTGCGTGCCATGCACTAGTTGTTTTTTCGCGGTTATAAAAATACTGATCGCTCAGAAATTCAGCAATATTGTGCGATATGGAAATGTTGCCTCCTCTATTTGCTCCCAGATTTAGCGGCGTTCATGAATGTTTAAGTACCAGATATAGTTGTGTTCGAACTTAAAATAGAAATTCTTGCTCTTGTAAGGGACGTGCTAATGTTTTCAAGTATGTAAAAAGTAGGTGCGTCTTCTAAATCTAACAAACATGCTTTCACTCGCTTCTTTAAGCGCAGTGCAAGTGCTCCACTGCCTTTTTACGAACTATACGCATGGATCAAGCCCCTGCGCAAGGCCGTAGCAGAAGCGCAGTATCGCCCATCGTATCTTGGTTAGTTTTGTGCAAAAGCATGATGTTAAATAAGCAACCGTGCCGTTAAACTCCGTCGGAAACTGCGCCTGAGCCTTGATCTGAGCTTTTTCGGCGTCGTCTGCAGGCGCGTTTGCCCATCGCCAAATGGGTGTCGACTACGCACGATAAGTGTGCGTCTTGGCGCATTCGATCAGCGTTGAATTAATCAGACAGCGGAATCGAAATGGTGTAGTACAATATATACGGACAGCCTTGTCACAAGGGATGTATGTCAGCCGTGAAAGCTACCCTACGCTTACAGATTCTGTCGCACCTGATACAAAAGAAACAGCAAAATCGCATCGATAAAATTCGCGAGATGAAGCGCAAATATTGCTAAGGTTAGGTAAAATACCACTGCAAATAATATGTGCAGCCATCCATCAACAAGCACAACAACGAAACAGACTGCACGGCACCTCATCATTGCAAACGACTTTAGTACATGCGACAGTCTGATGATTTCTAGCTGTAAAGCGTACACTACAGCCGCTGCCTTCATCGCGTAATGAAAAAGTGTAGTAATGTCACTCGCGTCATTGACGCTAAAGAAACAGGAATAAACAAATCCACCAGACCGTTTGAAGCCGCGGGCACGAAGACTAGACAAATCCATGTCATACCCATCATTCCCATGGCATCTTCACGATCGCAGCGCCAGTTTTCCCTCTAGTATTTTAGTAGGAAACTCTATGGTTCCCACAAAACAGCATTAATTTATCTAAAACAGCCCATACTATACCGGCCTCTCCTGCCTCTAAGGTAAAGGCCGTTTTTTTATGGTGGCTGCGATGACACGGTCCCCGTGGCTAGTAACCGCTTATATTGTAACGGTCTCTTACCTGTCGTATATCTTCAGCATTCTGACACGTGCGGTTCTTTTGGTTTGTTGAAGGCGAGCACCCTTATCACTTTACTGTGACATGCGCGCTTCTGTTTTTTTCTTTGCGGGGAGCGCCGTTCTCACTTTCTCTTAGGCGCAGCGCAGCCCGCGTTTATCTTCCATGTCACTTCGGGAACCGCGGCGACCGTTCTGGAAACTTTTCATGCCCGACGCGCAAGTTCGACTGTCTTCTTTCTAGTATTTCAGAGATAAGGCGAGAACGAGTCATAACTTGCGTATAGAACCGACGTATTTCGCCGCTAGCCATTTTAGATGCGAAGCACCTTATGGCGGGATTTTCTCCGTCCCTCCCTCCGCCGTGTGGCGTCCACACCCACACCGCACATGCGCATTGTTCTCCCCCTCCTCTCATTGTCTCATCTCCTCTCCTCTTGGCATTCCTCCTCTCCTCTCCGTAGGGCGCGCCTTGACTATGGAAACGCTCTTTCTTCGATGAACCCTTTACCAGCTCGCAAAGGAACGAGAACGTGCCCTCGCCCGTGAGAGGTAACGCTGACGCAGGCAGCGTCTGCTAGCGTCAAACCGATGGAAACCCGAAACCTAGTCAAACCGATGCGAAGGCGGTGTGCATCCCCCGTGCTCCTTCGCATCGCCTCATGGTCCCCTTCAGCGGGAGATGGAGTCATATTTTTTTTCCGGCGATCAACGACTGTTCACGTCGCTATCTTCTTCCAGGGTGACTTGCTTCGTTTTGCTAGGCACGTGTTGAGTTCTCCTGCTTCCTTCATCGTCACGACCATGTGATATATAGTGGAGGTGCTCGTGACATGGGCACCGTCAATGCTGACTGCTTCAGAGCCCTTCTTGGCACTGACAGAGAGAACTTTGCAGAAATCCAAATTATGCCACCAGCGAGTGCGTATCATTGCCCGGTTGTCACGCGCATCTGAACGATCACAGTACACTGCTACTCGGTGCTGCCGGTATCACTGAGTGCGAATGATGGCGGTTCATTATTCAGGGCGGAAAGAAGCTCGCCTGCCGATCCTGCAACCTCACCGAACGGTCGACACCATAAAGAAGACCCAGTCATAGATCGCGGAAACATTAATACCCCCGCCCAGTGGAAGTGGCCGCCCTGCCGCGCAGTATTATATAACCCGGCGCTTGTGCGGTTTCAACCGAGCGAGATCAACAATCTCGGTACCACGGGAAGGGCTGTCGGAAGCGATTCTGAGTGGAGAGACGCGGTAATTAACAGGGGATGCCTTTGCAAACAGCACGTAAAGCCCAATAAAATGAGTGGCAATTTTTTTTCACAATCCGGGAATCTGCACCGGAGTCCATAGAAGATTTTCTCCAGGGGAACAGATGACAGGACGGTGGGTCGAGTCGCAGCGATCCTTTCCAACATCCGGAGAGATGCTGGTGCGAGCGTTGTGACTGCAGTCCGCAATATGAGACAAAAATGTGGCGAAAAAGGCGTCACTGAAGGCGCAGACGCTGCTGTAAGTAGCGGCACTTCTGGAGGCATAATTCAGCCAGCGGCCATACACGATAAAACGGCAGAGAAGCCGTTAGTACGTTGTACAGCCGTAAAGCCAATGTGACAAGCGGCAGTGCATCCTAGTTGGCGTGGTCTGGGCGGATGTACTTTGCAGTCACGTCTGGCAGACTACGGTGAAAACGCTCTGTTAAGCTGTTGTTTTGCTGATGGTTGGTTTGCGACCAGGCGAACTGCGGTGCCTTGTTCATCGGCGAGTTTTGATGGCGCATCTCGAATTTGTACTTTGCCCAATACATTGCAGTAATTCAGAATGTGAACTCCACGAATAAAGACACGCAATAACAAGTGTGGTGTCACGACAATAACATGGCTAGGTGACTCCAGAGCATGGCAAGCGAATGAGCGCGATGGCAATGGGGCCACGCATCGCTATCATGTTGAACTCTTAGGGTGAATTTTAAGGCTCCCGGAACTTTGCGTTGCTGATTATCCATACACCTTGACCAGGACCTCGAGTGGCGTATGGTACACTTTTCAGCATTGCTGGCACTAGGACTTCACTCCCGGAGTAGCGGGAATAAGCCTTGCTTGTCCCTTGTGCTGCTGGTCATTTCTTCGGTCCGGGTAGGCGAATTGCCGGTTATTGGAGGCTTCTGTTTCATGAATCCTTATAAAAAATTGTGGCTGCCGGTTGGATGGCCGCTTTTTCAAACGAAGCATATTGCGTATATATGAGTACTTCACCGCCATTAAGTGGTGGGTAGCCTTCGTCCCAAGGGCGAAACCTACCTTGTTTGAGCTTTCGACACACGTCGCTCCTCTGTGTACAGTTTATCCGCAACTGAAGCACACCACTACTCTTTCCATGAAAGATATACCCACACCATGGAACTCATGTGGCAAACATGCTTCAGTAGTTTATTGCTAGCAAGGTTTATAACGTAATGTCTGGTCTTTTCCGTTCACGTAGCTCCTATGATGTCCCACGTAGGGTTGCTGGCTCGTACCTCGTTTTGATATTTCATCGACGCTACTGCGCCTATGTGCATTGATAATGATAACCCTCACCGAGATGTCTGGTGTTCGGGAATGAACAGGAATGCCCCAAGATTCGCAGCAACTTTTTGCTTGAGTGGTCTGCATGTTAGTCGGCACAACTTTCTCGCGTAACATACTCATTCTTATAACGTTAGCCAGATATATGCGCACCTTCTCTTAAAACATTTCGCTCTTATAAGAATTGGCAGATCCCACGTGCAGTGGGAATCAAGGAAATGCGAAGTAGGCATAAGGAACGTAAAATGAATTGGCATTGTTGTCTCGCTATACCGAGTTTGGTACACATTAAAGTAACGAAAAAGCCACAAGAGCACCAAGACTGTGGCATGTAAACCATGCCGCCCATAAACGCATGTCGTGATTCTAACATTATGACTTGTTATTTACGTTCGTCATGCAGTCGTGTTGCGCCATAGCAGTTTTGGTATACATTCCTTCAAGGAAACGAGTGGCATGTAGATCATGCCGCTAATGACATGCATGTCACGATTTTCATGTTATGACCTGTCATTTATGATCGTCATGCAGTGATGTTGGGCCAAACCAATTGTCTTATAGGCTCCGTGCAGTCGAGTTTTCCATGTGCGATATCAGCGCCAGAATGCACTGCCTGGCGGAGAGAAGAACCAAAATTGGGCAAACTGTGACAGGCAAATACGCGAACACGATGCGCGTCTTCAACTCTATAGCAGCAGTGGCCGCCCATCCCACCTTGTTTCGTTTCCTTTCCTTTGAGACGCGCGCTCCAAACCTGCGGCAAACTGTTCCAAAGGGCGACGCCGCGAGCGTTCGTGTGGTTCGCAGCACGCCTGGAAAGCAGCGAAGAAACGCGCGCGTCGCTGTCGCCTCGGTTTCCACCGTGCGCGACTGAGCCGCCCAACGACAGCTACGTAGCGCCCTCTGGTCAGTAGACGGAGCCCATACATCCCATCAACGCCAGGACCATGGCATGTAAATCATGCCGTTTATGAAACGCGTGTCATGATCCTAATGTTATGACCTGTCATTTACGTTCGTCATGCTGTCGTGTTGTGCCATGCATGTTATGCTTTTCGTGTTACGACCTGTCATTTATGTTCGTCATGAAGTCATATTGTTGCATACCAATTTTCCTACACATCCCACTAACGAAACGGCCAAGAGAGCACCAAGACCGTGGCATGTAAATCATGTCGCTCATGACATGCATGTCATGATTTTCATGTTATGACCTGTCACTTACGTTTATGATGCACTCATCTTGTGACATGCCAATTTTCGTATACATCCCGTTAACGAAACGCGTGGCATGTAAATCATGTCGCCCATGACATGCATATCATGACTTTTCATGTTGTGACCTGTCAGTCATGTTCGCCATGCAGGTCATGTTGTGGCGTACCGATTTTCGTATACATTCCATTACATGCATGTCATGATTTTCGTGTTACGACCTGCCATTTATATTTGTGATGCAGTCATGTTGTGGCATGTCAAGGTGCGTATACGTCCCATTAACGAAACGCGTGGCATGTAAATCAGGTCATTCATGACATGCATATCATGATTTTCATGTTATGACCTGTCATTTATGTTCGCCATGCAGTCATATTGTGGCATACCAATTTTTGTATACATCCCATTAGCGAAACGACCAGGAGAGCCCTAAGACCGTGGCATGTAAATCATGCCGCTCATGACATGGATATCGCGATTTTCATGTTATGATCGGTTATTTATGTTCGTCATGTAGTCATCATGCGGCATAGCAATTTTCTTAAACATCCGATTAGCGAAACGGCCAGGAGACCACAAAATCATATGCCGCTCCATAGATAGGTAGATAGATAGATACGCTCAAACTCGCCGAAGTTCGCTAAGAAATGCTTTGCGTTTAAAACTGGCAGCGGTGCACAACGCTTCATTAAGGCAGATATGGCCTATGCCATCGTAGCTCAACAAGCCCTGCGGTTGCATATAATCTTGAAAACCACCAGAGTAAGCGCGGGAGCAGAAATCAATTAGGAGCGGCGGCTGTCCCTGAACTGAGGATGTGTCTTGCAGTGCAGTTGGCAGCGCCCGAGTTTTTCTCAGGATCTGCACGGTGATATCGACGCGTGATCACCAATGCCGCAAGCTGATGTTCAGGTATTACCGTTTGCCAACGACAACCACCATTTGCTTGCATGAGATGCTCTATTTGGGCGAACACTGGCAGGAAATGGGGCCGTCTCGTTGTTACGACACCGCCGAAGTCAGGGTGAGCGTGGCGTCATAACGATGTCGGCAATTTGGGGCTCGCAGAAGGCAAACAGCTAGCCATCGCGAGAGGGTGACTTGCAATGGCGCTTTTCCGTTTTTGCGATGCAAAACGGAAAAGCGCCATTGCAAGCGAATTCTGTGGCTATCAGAGCGCATGTTGAACGTAGTGGAGGTTTTACCGCGTCTACTCCCTGGTAACGCAGCCGCCGCAATATCGGGAGCGTGCGGCCGTAGCACTGGAGAGAGCAAGGGCTGATATGCTGCCGAGTGCATGCGGGAAAGCGCCCAGCGTTGGCAGGTGGAGCCAAGGAACGCCGCAGACCAAAAGCAGATGGTTGGAGTCAGGCCGAAGAGGCAGAGCATCAGGCCAATATGAGAGTACGCGCCAAACAGATGGCTCGAAGGAGCGTTCACCTATAGATGGAACACCATCGGCGTCGAGTGGCGAAAATACGAAGTGTATATCTCAGCGCACCACCACCTTCATAACAGTGTTTATTCAGCACGTTCTTAGCTTGCAAATTTGCGATGGAAGATGAAGTACATTACCTCATCAAGCGTAACTAAAACTTCGAAATGTTATTCTCGCCTTTCGTCGCGCTAATTCTTAGTGTGGAAGGCTGCATATATTTAGGACTGCGACGCGGAAACATTATATGTGCTTGTAGTGTTTCTTTATGTCGCGAGGCTTCCCGCAAGGCACCTGCTTCTGCTGGCGTTTGGTTTGTGGTGACAGCACGGACCCGAGCCAACTGGGGGTGGTGGTTTCCACCCCCTCCTACATGTCGCCATGCGTGGCTTAGCCTGTGTCCGGGGAAAAGAGGATCCGCGGGGTTGAGCTCATGTTAGGTGATTGGACTTTAAAGCCCCCCAGCAGCGGCAACACACCCCATTGACCCGTGCTTCCTGAAGACAGCATCGTCCGATTGGCCCGCCCGGGGGAAATCGGTAGTCGCCTTATCTTGTCTCTCCTCACATCCTCACATCTTCGTATTTGACTCCGACTATTTAAGGCCCCCCAAAGTAGCAACACACCCCTTTGCCCCGTGCTTCCTATAGACGGCACCTCCGGATTGACCCGTCCAGGCGAAATCGGTAGTCGCATTTTTCTGTTTCTCGTCACATCTTCGTATTTAACTGCCACTTAGCTCATTCCTGTGTTTCACTCTGTTCCATTTGCTTCCACTTTTCGCTGCGGCAAGGGTTCACCGTGTATGGTTAGCCAACCTTGGGTGTGCCCTATAGCGGCAGCATACAACTAGCGTCTCCAGTACCGGTGCTCTGCGCGCTCCTGTTGCGACCGCTCGTTGGGCTGGCTCCATGGTGGATGGTTCGTGCTGATGGCAAATGAACTCTTAGCTCATGGGAAATGCTTTCTGCCCGCTTTCTGATCGCCAACCTCCTACGACGGGACGCACCGAAGACCTAGCCCAGCTTCCTAGCAGGACCTAAAGATACATACTCACGTTTCCACGTGATACAAAGTGAGAAATGTGACAGATCTGCAAAAGAATGTCACCTTTTGTTGTGGCTAAATCGCTGACTGGCTCAGGCTATAAGATCACAAGAATGGCTAGTGGGGATCTGCTGCATGAGATCAGCACCAGTACAAGAAATTGAGTAGTCTTCGGACACTGAGAGACACACCAGTATCAGTAACCCCATACAAGTTCACGTGGGGTGGTCTCCGGCACAAACATCCTGGACCTGAACGAAGCAGAGCTGCTTGGTGGCTGGAAAGATCAAAACGTGACACGTGTTCAACGTATTAAGCGCAGGCGAGACAATAAAGAATCTCCGACCAAGCATGTAACACTAACTTTCGGGTCCAGTGAGCTTCCCAGTCTATAGGAATGGGATACATTAAATTAGCGGTCAGGCCATGCATGCCAAATGCCACACGCTGCTTTAACTGCCAGAGATTTGGCCATAGCACACAGAACTGTCGTGGTGTACTCACTTGTGCGGAATGTGGAATGAAAGAATACCCATCAGACAACTCCAGTGATGCACCTAATTGTGCAAACTGTGATGGTGGCCGTCCTACACATTCTCGAACCTGTCCCATCTGGAGGAAAGAAAAAGACACCACCGCCCTCAAAGTAAGCGCAGATTTTTCAGGGAGGCCGGCATAAGGGTCTCACCTTTCCACACTACAATATTCACCTAAAGAAATTTGCCCACCAGGCCCCGGACACGTGGCTAGTAATCCATAACCCCAAGAGGTGAAGCTACCCCGGCGAATGGCCCGCTCACTGCACCGGCCGTCCAACGCTTCTGAAGAAGCGATCGATACAAGTGCCAGCCAGACAGTGCGGCATGCGCCAATGGAGCGGTGCGAGTCTGTCTGCCACTCCAAAAAGACAAAACTCCCATCCCGGGCCCAAGAAAGGGCCTTTCAATGTAAATCATCTCATCTAATACATGTCTATTAAACAAAAAGGTTCCCATGTAATGTAGTTTTTCAAAGAAGAGTTATTCCTCCTAGCATTGCCTCTCCATCGCTTTTAACAGACCTCGGATGGGAGGTCCTCGGAAATCCGTACAGCAGCAACCACTTTCCGTTATCGCTTAGAACAACAAAGGAAAATGGTTCCTCCGCACGTGCCTCGAAGGAAAGATGGCTCAGTTGACTGCGAGAAGTTCGGAGTTCTTGATTGTATTTCATGGCTTGAATTGTCCTCTCTAAGTGTGGATGCCGCTGCTAAGTGCATTCCAAAATATTTGGATTGCAAAGTAAACGTCGCACTACTTGGTGGAATGAGGAGTGCCGGAATGCGTGCAGAACGCAAACAAGGCTTGGGTGTTGCTTCGTAATTCCCCAGGAGACGAAAACCTTGATAAATTTAAGCGTGCCAAATCTTACGCAAGGAGAAGACGCCGTCAAGCTAGGCGAGAGAGTTGTGTCAAGGTTATATCTGACATCAATTTTTATATAGATGAGAAGAGGGTGTGGAATAGGGCGAACGGAGTAAAAGGCCGCGCAAACACATGCACATCCATTGGTAAATGCTCAGGAAGAAACCCTGGAAGACCACGCAAGCTTCCTGCGAGCCCATTATGAGCACGTGTCCAGCTCGGTACACTACCCGAAAACATTCCTAAATTACAAAACGAGGGTAGAACAGCAGAAATTATAACGCAAAAGTGTGGAAAACGAGGCAACCTCCCGTTCAGCCTAGCAGACCTACAAGCATCGTTAAACAGCTGCCAGTCAATCGCCGCGGGTTCCAATCATATAAAGTGTATAATGCTAAAACACCTGCATTCTGAAAACGCAGAAGACACTCCTCTCACTGTATAATGTTATATGGCATACTGGTAACATTGCATCGCATTGGAAATAGGCTATTGTAAATCTACTTCTTAAGCAGGGCAAAGAACCATCCACTACATATTGTTACAGGCCCATAGCTCTGACAAGTTGCTTCTGTAACTTTTTTGAAAAGATGATAAACCACAGGATAATGTCTTTCTTGGAATCCAACAATTTTCTCGAACCATTACTGGGCGGATTTCGCTATGGCCGATTCCCAACTGACCATTTCGTACGCATTGAGGCAAAACTTGAAGAGGCTTTCATGCGCAAAGAGTTGCTTCTCTCTGTATTCCTTGACATGGAAAACGCTTATGATAACACATGGAGGTTTGGTATCGAAACGGACCCCCTATGAACTAGGTGTCGTGGAAATATGCTAAACGTCATTGAGAGTTACTTATCAGATCGCCCGTTCCGGGTTCGACTTGACAACCTTATCATGTTCATTTGTCGAGGAAACAGGAGTGCCATAGGCTGGTTTCCTTAGCTGTACAGTTTTTCTTATAAAGATGAATTCCCTGCATGAGTAAGTCCCATACAGCATTTTCTACTCCACATATGTACGCGACATCCAAATCGGATGTAAATCCTGCAGTCTAGCATTCTGTGGAATACAGGTCCAGCTTAGCCTCAACAAGGTCTTAAAATGGACAGAGTTGAACGGGTTCAACTTAAATCCATAGAAAACCACCTGAGTGCTCTTCTCTAGAAACAGAGTCCGCCATGCCGACGCTGACATTGAACTAAAGCGCCAGCAGTTACCCGTAAGGTCAGAGCACGAATTTTCAGGCATCATCCTAGAGCGACAGTTAACCTTCATACTGCATAAAAAGTACCTGAAGTACAAGTGCCTCAAGGAAATAACCATTCTTAAAATCTTGTTGCCCACCGCATGAGGTAGTGACCGGAAATGTCTAAGGGATCTCTACAAAACTGATATGCACACGCTTGGACATCCGGGCTACAATCTAGCAGTCTGCTTCACCAAGCACTCTGAAGTTTCTAGTTCCTGTCCATGACCTTGGCATGTCTTGCTACGGGTGCTTTCAGGACCGGCCCTGTAGAGAGCCTCTACGTTGTGGCGAATGAATGGTAACTTCATTATCAGAGAGCTTACTCATCATGTCTGTATTTCATCAAAGTGCACGCAGACACCCATTCCACCTACCATACCATAAACGATCAGTATAGTGGCCTAAGGCGCGGGAGAGATAGTGAAAAGGAGAGACGCCACGTAATAATGGAGTGGCGCCAGAATGCGCACGCCATTTACACGTCCATGTTCATAATTGGCAGACGGTTGGCTCGTGGCACGCGACCCAAGCCACGATCGAAAATGGGCAATGCTGAGCTGTCAACTGTCTGCGTAGCTACGGCCTGAGAAGGCCGCATCGGCAGCACCGTACTTTCGATGGGAGCAGCAGGCGTAGGGAGCCCATAATGCTGGCACTTCGTGGCGTGGCCGCGGACGTCGAAGACATTCGGACGAGCCTCCTCGGAGGTGCTGCAGCCAATAGTTCCAGACACACCGGCTGCAATCCCTTTTCGATGGTCGGCCAGCAGCAATTCCCCGGTTCCACTTCGAGCAGGGGACCAGCTCGTACTTAGGCCTTAGGCCTAACAAACGAAGACGCTGTGACACGTCAGTAACTGAGACAGGGTGATGGCAGGCGGTATCTTCCACCCACCGTATAGGAGGACAGCGACAACTTGGAGACGTCGCAAAATCCGGCAGCGGACTTTGCAGCGACAAGGACAGTACCGACCTCAGTAAGAATGTTCCATTTGTTGATTGCGACAGCGTTGGCGAAGTCAGTGTGGCCGGACATACGACTAAGAGGTGCCCCGAAATGACAGCTTAGCAGTGTCATTAGAGAAGGAAGTCAGTTTTCATTAGCCGTTAATTTTCGGTATTGGGTTCCCTTTTTTTACATATTTCGTTATTCTTCGGTTTGCCGTGTCGCACATACTTTGGCTTGCGTGCCAACAACGCTATCGTCGTCCAATGTGTATCTTCTTACACGGTCTGCATACTCTCCCGAGGTAGGCGACAATAATTGGCGAGCCTGTGCGAGGATTTCATT